>BLSH010112610.1:160179-174918 GCA_018402905.1 Glandirana rugosa
ATTTGCAAATACCCCTTGACATAGTTTACGAAAACGTTTTAGGTCTATGTGGTGTAGATGTCCGGAAGGAAATACATCTACCGTCGAGTGGAGGAGTATCTTCCAATTATCTAACCAAACCGTTCTTGCTAAAAAGTACTTTGGTACAACTAATGACGATTACTATGGCAAGGGCAATGTTATTAGTACATATATTCGGGAATAATAAGGGAGGTTCTCGAACGTTTAATAACTACAATTCGATTGACCAGACATCGAGGGTCCCTATATAGAACCAGGAAAAAATATATAACCATGATGTAACCGAAAGGAGGTCAGTCGACCATAGTATGGTCAGTCTTTTGACGAGAATTTTTGTACCTAATCTTTAAGAGCAGTTTTCTGACTGGTATGATACCAGCTGACTGGAGGAAAGCCAATGTAGTACCAATATATAAAAAAGGACCAAGATATATCCCTGGGAGCTACAGACCAGTTAGCTTAACATCAATAATTTGCAAGCTCTTGGAGGGAATAATAAGGGCTTATATACATGATTATTGTAACGGGAACGGTATCATTAGCAGTAATCAACATGGTTTCATGAAAAATCGTTCTTGCCAAACCAATCTATTAACCTTCTATGAGGAGGTGAGCTGCCATCTACATAAAGGAAGGCCTGTAGATGTGGTGTATCTGGATTTTGCAAAAGCATTTGATACAGTTCCCCATAAACGTTTACTGTACAAACTAAGATCCCTCAACATGGATCAAAGGGTGAGTACCTGGATTGAAAACTGGCTGCAGGGGCGAGTCCAGAGGGTGGTGATAGACGGGGAATACTCAGAATGGTCTGGTGTAGAAAGTGGGGTCCCCCAAGGTTCTGTCCTGGGACCAATCCTATTCAATTTATTCATAAATGATTCGGAGAACGGGGTGACCAGCTCAATCTCAATATTTGCGGATGATACCAAGCTAAGCAGGGCAATAAATTCTCCACAGGATGTGGAAACCTTGCAAGGAGATCTGAATAAATGAATGGGGTGGGCAGGCAAGTGGCAAATGAGATTTAACATAGAATAATGTAAGATAATGCATTAGGGTACCAAGAACATGAACACAAACTACTCACTAGGGGGAGAGCCTCTGGGGGAATCTTGGATGGAAAAAGACCTAGGGGTCCTAGTAGAGAACAGGCTCAGCAGTGGCATGCAATGCCAAGCTGCTGCAAGCAAAGCTAACAAAGTGTTGGCATGCATCAAGAAATTATTAACCTTAGGGATAAATCAATAATTCTCCCACTATACAAGTCTCTGATGAGGCCTCACCTGGTGTATGCCGTCCAGTTCTGGGCACCAGTCTTCAGGAAGGATGTCCAGGTATAGGAAAGGGTTCAGAGAAAGGCAACAAAGCTAATTAAGGGATTGGAGGACCTTAGTTATGGGGACAGATTACAAGCACTGAACTTATTCTCTCTGGAGAAGAGACGCTTGAGAGGGGATATGATTTCAATGTACAAATACTGTACTGGTGACCCCACTATAGGGACAAAACTATTCAGCGCAAGGGAGTACACAAAGACACACGGCCATTCACTAAGAATTGAAGAAAGGCGGTTTAACCTTAAAATGCGTAGAGGTTTCTTTATGGTAATTCTCTTCCACAAGCAGTAGTTTCTGCTGGGAGTATAGATAATTTCAAAACTATTAGATGCACAACTAGGGGACCACAGCATTGAGGGATATACAATGTAATACTGACATAAAAGCATACACATAGGTTGGACTTGATGGACATGTGTCTTTTTTCAACCTCACTGACTATGTAACTATGTAACTATTATGTCCCTTGGTAAGCCATCTTTCCTTGGTGGCCCAAGGCTCTGTGATCCCTGTCAAGCTCTAGCCTATGTTTAGGCACATTGGGGATTAAGGTTTGAATCAAGTCCTGAACAGCGGGAATGACTTCTGTGATAGATTCCGGTAGACCCCTCACCCTGAAGTTGTATCTTCTCGATTTGTTTTCGAGATCATCTACTCTTGCTAGAGCGGTGTCCAGTTGGTCCTGCAGAACTTGAATATGACCAGAGTTTTGGTTATTTCTGGCCACTGTAATGTCCAATTTTTGTTCAATAGCTTCCATTCTACAGCCTAAATTATGAAAATCTGCTTTTATGTCTCCCGTAATTTTCGCAGCGGTGTTCGCCAGTCCTCTTTCCAAGAGGTTGGAAAATTTGAGAAACAAATCTGGAGTATTAAGGGGAGAGTCCTGAGTTGAGGAACTGAGGTTATGGACTTCTAGCTGAAAAGATGAGAGATGACCCGCCGGGGTGACTGGGAAGTCCTCCATTGTGCGGCGTATCACGTATCAGCGACTCTGTGGATGCGGGAGATATGGTCTGAAGTCTGTGTGTAGGCAGATTAGACCCTGGTGTTAGGGTGAGGATGGCTGGGGCTAGAAGTGGTCTGTGCTCTGGTACTTCCTCCTGAGCCTTAGAAAGGGAATGTGCCCCATCAGTAGCCGTGTCAGAAAAGCCTGGTCAGACTCTATGAAAAGGTGTAAGAGCGACCTTCTGACGTGCGGTCCTTGCATTCAGGGTGATATTAGGGTCTTCTGGCTATGTTTTGCTCCAATATATATGGCCTGCAGGCTATTGAAAGGTGGTATAACTTTTGCTTTTGTCTCCTCTCACACACTCCTTTGTCCCCTTATTTGGGGGGAGATTGCTCAGTCACTTGGAGGGAAAATAAACTATTAGGCCTACCTTCTCACAGCATAAGTCTCCAGTTTATGGGGCAAGTGGCTGGAGGCACTTGTGGGCGCTTCTTGAATGGTAAGCCTAGGACCTAGATCCTTCCCAAGGGACTTGGGTGGTGGACTTACCCCTCTGCAAGCTGATCTGTGTAGTCCACCTGGCTTCTTGAGGTTGAGATGTTCCTTAGGCCTTCTCGGCGGCCATCTTGGTCCACCCAGCTGAAACCACTTCGGCTTGTGGAAGGAGGAGGGGACCTGGAAATCAGAGGGCTTTGCTTGCCCTTTCACTGGAGAGGGTCTGGGTTGGGCTGGTCTGGGTCTGTGCAGCTGGTCCTGGGGTGATGCTATGGCTGTCCAGGGAAAGATACGTGTTTGGCCACGGCCGCGCACATTTTAGTACACCCAGGAAGCGACGGAGCGGTGGCAAGCAGGCTTGGCAGCCACCACCAAGCTGCTCCCTGGTATGGCAGGGGTCTTGGGGGATTAGTCCCCTTTGTTCTGGCTCTCTTGGGTGGAGGCTGAAGGAGCCAGGGCGCCGATGGTGGGTGTAGGTGCGGAGCTCCGGGGTTAGGCATCCAACCTGTAGCTCCCGCACATGCGCACTCCTGTCACCATATATTACTAGCACAAGAGATGTTTACATTCCTTGTGATAGCAATAAGAGTGATCATATTTTTTTTTTATACAAACAGTGAGTGTGTGCAATTTTCAACCGTAACATGTATGGTATCTATTTACTCAGTGTAACATCCTCTTTCACAATATACAAAAAAAAAAAATTGGGCTAACTTCACTATTGTCTTTTTTAACTCAAAAAAGCATTTTTTTCCCCAAAAAATTTCGCTTGAAAGACCACTGCACAAATATGTGTGACAAATAGTATTGCAACGATCACCATTTTATTCTCTAGGGTGTTTGAAAAAAATATATACTGTTTGGGGGTTCTAAGTAATTTTCTAGCAAAAAAATTATTTTAACTTGTAAACAACAAGTGTAAAAAAGGGCTCTGGGCCTTAAGTGGTTAAACTCATTTACAACAACAGATCCCGTTCCTGCGGCCAACAAAAGTAACTGCTAGGGGTTACAGTGTCCTGGCACTGCCAACACACAAGGCCCAATTTTTCAGCATCTGTTTGACTGGGGCATGTCATCACAATTTTTAAAATAATTTACAACAGAGGGGCCCGCACCAAAATTAAAAAAAAAAATATTGCATAGCAGTTCCCCCCAAAGTCCGTACCAGGTCCTTCAGGTCTGGTATGCATTTTAAGGGCAACCCCACACCAAAATTTAAAAAAAAATTGAGTAGCCCCCCCCCCCCAAAGTCTGTACCAGGCTCTTCAGGTCTGGTATGGATTTTAAGGGGAACCCCCTGCCAAAATAAAAAAAAAAAATTGCATAGGGTTCCCCCTAAAGTCCGTACCAGACCATTCAGGTCTGATATGGATTCAAAGGGGAACTTTGTGCCAAAATGAAAAAAAAATTGCGTATGGGGTCCCCCCCAAGGTCCGTACCAGGCCCTTCAGGTATGGTATGGATTTTAAGGGAACCCAATGCCAAAATTAAAAAAATAAATTGCGTAGGTGTCCCCCCCAAAGTCCGTACCAGGCCCTCCAGGTCTGGTATGCATTTTAAGGGGAACCCCCTGCCAAAATTAAAAAAAAAATGCGTAGGTGTCCCCCCCAAAGTTCGTACCAGGCCCTTCAGGTCTGGTATGGATTTTAAGGGGAACCCCGCACCAAATTAAAAAAAGGAAATGGCGTGGGGTCCTCCCCAAAATCCAAACCAGACCCCCTCCTGCCATGCAGCCCTGGCATGGCAGGAGGGGGTGGGGACAAGCGAGTGCCCCCCTGAACCATACCAGGCCACATGCCCTCAACATGGGGAGGAAGCTTTGAGGTCACCCCCAAAGCACCTTGTTCCCATGTTGATGGGGAGAAGGGCCTCATCCCCACAACCCTGGCCAGTGGTTGTGGGGGTCTGCGGGCATGGTGCTTATCAGAATCTGGAAGCCCCCTTTAATAATGGGGCCCCCAGATCCCGACCCCCCCTGTGTGAATAGGTTTGGGGTACATTGTACCCCTACCCATTCTCCAAAAAAGTAGTGTAGTGGTAAAAAAACAAGAGGCAGTTTTGACAAGTCCTTTATTGTGTAAAATAGTTATTTTCATCTTTCTTCTTTCTTCCTCCATCTTCTCCTGGGCCAGTCCTTCTTCTGGTCTACCGCTTCTTCTTTTAGTCTTCTTGCTTCCTCTCTTTGTCTTCAATCTTCATCTTCTTCTTCCTTCTCCTTTCACCACCGCTGCTCTCCCCACTGCTGCAGCCCGTCCCCTGCGCGTCTCCCAGAATTTGCGGTCTTCATAAAGACACTTCTTTTATAAGAAGGGGCGGGGCCACCCAGTGACATAACCGAGTGAACCCGTCCCTTATGACGTCATGCGCTGTCAGAGGGGGTGGGTCACCCATTTACGTCACCGGGTGGCCCCGCCACTTCTTATAAAAGAACTATCATTGTGAAGACCGGCCATTCTGGGAGACGCACAGGGGCTGGGCTGCAGCAGCAGGGAGAGCAGCGACGGTGAAAGAAGATGAAGATTGAAGATGAAGAGAGGAAGCAAGAAGACTGAAAGAAGAAGCAGAAGAAGGACCGGGGTAGGAGAAGATGGAGGAAGACCCGAGGAAGAAAGAAGAAAAGAGCTATTTTACACAATAAAGGACTTGTCAAAAACTGCCTCTTGTTTTTTGTACCACTACACTCCTTTTTTGGTGAATTGGTAGGGGTACCATATAATAATTGAATAAAGCAACTGCGCTTGAGAACCCAAAAACATCCACAAAGTCCAGCAGCTATGCACAGGTAATTGGAAGACTGAATATAGAAGATTAAAAGGTGCAGCGCTCAGATAGTCCAAAAACTTTCATGTATGTAAATATACTGATCTACGATCCCACCACCAGGGTGTTCCATATGAGGGAATGACTCCAGCGATAGGTGCAAGCTATATTCATAAAGCCACCACTGTCGCCCATACATACTGGTTCTTACCAGATAGACCGGACCCCCATCACAGAGGTCAGGTCAGCGTGTCACAAAGATTAGGTGCACAGATGATGTATCCGTCTACTCCTCGTCACACAATCCTCATCTGATCAATCAGTGGCGACCGGCGTCCTGGTATAATCACACACTATAGCCCTCGTCCCATAGATATCAAAAACCACCTGTAGGCGTATGACTCACTTCTCCAATTCGTCCATTGGATGGTGATCAATAAAGGATAGAGGCGCAATATAGTGTAGTAAATCAAGTTTAAAAAGTGTTTTATTAAAATAAAACGTATACACTCACATGTTCCTTAGTAACGCTTGCTTTGAAACAATTGAGGGAATGTTTCCAACCACCAATATGGCCGCCATGTATCTCTGCGCGCTGACATCATGCGTCCTACGTCACACGTCATACGTTCTAACGCGTTTTGTCATAGACTGACTTTGTCAAAGACGTGGTCGGCAGCAGATGCTGTGAGCTAAATACAGCGAAGTGGGCAGCGATTGGCTGAAAACAAATTAATAAGCGGGAAATCAGAAATCACATGGTTCTCCATTTGCATATCCGAACCCAGTAGTTAAAAGGGAGTCGGAGCACGATGCTCGCTGTGGACATCTAGTGTTTGGTTATAAAACTCACAGCAAGAAATTACGAAAGAGAGCATAAATAAAACCACCAATCATGTGGTCCCGCCATTTCTGTCTTGTATCCCCCACATCACAAAACCCGGAGCAGGGAACTCACTGCAGGCCTTTAGTATACAAACAGCAAACATATGTTATAGGCATTACCCTTAACAAACAACTATCAATGTTGACAGATCCCTCCCATCAGCATAATGCTGAAAAATTAAAACAGCCCAACTCTACATCCCATGAGCCATATCTTTCACAATCGCTCAATGTAAGGCTTAAACAACTTATGTTGCCAGGTATCTATCCCAATAATACTAAATAAAGCAATTCATTTATTAACACTGCGCATCGAGCCGGGCGCCATCAGGTGGTTGCAAACTCTCATACCCTCATAACATCACTAATAACAAATAAAATTTACAAAAAATGTATACAGAAACATAAATTATAAAAACACATCCCATTCTACAAAAATCAAATCTTGATATGATCAATTCTAACAAAAGCAAAGAGAGACATAAAAGAGACCCTTAAGGACATCAATGGAATAAATAAAAAATACATATATAGAAGCAACAATTTGAAAATCAAACCTCTCCCTATGAGCCACACAGAGGTGATTCCTAATAAAATTCCACAAGTGGAAGTAGCATCGAGTGGGAGTCAACCATTATTGATAAATGCGTTGACATCCCACTCAATGTTCATTCCATAGGGGGCATAGGTCTTAGCCTGATAAATCCACTTGGTTTCTAGAAAGGAAATATCCCTAACTATGTGGCTACCTCTCCAATTAGCAGTAAATTTATCGATACCCAAGATCATGGTACCCTTTATCTGTCTATTGTGATGTAATGCATAATGTTTCAAAAGACTATGATGAGGGAAGCCCTTCTTAATATTGGCGAGGTGCTCCTTAACCCTGGTGACCATTTTTCTTTTAGTCCAGCCTATATATTGAAGGCCACATGGACACCGAATAAGGTACAATATGTTGGTTGAACTACATGCAATGAAAGGTTTAATTGCAAAAGTCTCACGTGTTGCCGTTGATTCAAAAGAACAAATCTTCCATGGAGTTTGGCTGTTAATGCTACAAACAGGTCATTTTCTACACGGAAAATATCCCTTAAGATTTTCAAAAAAGGGAATCCTAGACGGGGCTCCCACAATATTGGGTGCCACCTGCAATCTCAGAGGGGGTGCACCTCGAAAAATCACTGGAGGATGGTTTGGGAGCAAAGGGCCCGAGACTCTGTCATTTCTTAGGACATCCCAATGCTTTTTGATTTTTCAACATTATGCTGATGGGAGGGATCTGTCAACATTGATAGTTGTTTGTTAAGGTTAATGCCTATAACATATGTTCGCTATTTGTACACTAGAGGTCTGCAGTGAGTTCCCTGCTCCGGGATTTGTGATGTGGGGGTAGAAGACAGAAATGGCGAGACCACGTGATTTGTGGTTGTATTTATGCTCTCTTTTGTAATTTCTTGCTGTCAGTTTGATAACCAAACACTAGATGTCCAGAGCGAGCATCGTGCTCCGACTCCTATTTAACTACTGGGTTTGGATATGCAAATGGAGAACCATGTGATTTCTGATTTCCTGTTTATTAATTTGTTTTCAGCCAATCGCTGCCCACTTTGCTGTATTTAGCTCACAGCGTCTGCCGCCGACCACGCCTTTGACAAAGTCAGCCTATGACAAAACGCGTTAGACGTATTGTTGTATAATATTTCATATACATATACATACACACATAGGTATTTACTGTAGGCAATGATTTAAGTTTAAGCCAAGCTGCATTACATATCAAAGGCCCACATTTGCTTGCATGGGGGTTGTGGAATGTAGACTTGAGAAGGAACAAAAGTATTTCTTGATGCTAATTAGCCTTGAGGGGGTTCATTGTGGCTTGTTTATCTGGTAAACACTAATGTGAGGTTAGGAGAAACCCCCCCCCCAGTGGGAGACTAACACTTAAGTGGACATTCAAGCTAGCAGTGTCTCCCTGGCAGTTCACTTTCTCTCCATTAGCATGAGGGCACAGTTGGAATGGGACTCTGAATATGTAATATTTACTCTGTTGGATTTTTATCATCTGGGGCAAGTATTATGAAATCTGTCTGTCTGAAGTCAATAAAATGCAACTCTCTGAAAGGACCGGGTGCTGCGGAAAATTAATCATAATAATAACTAAATAATAACATTAGTTCAATCATTCATCCACTACTACATCACTACATTGGTGCCGTGACAGGAAAACTGGGTTCCTCTGAAGTGGTCTCAATGATATACTATCCCTGTCATCAATATATGTACACCTATGTTGGATTGTATTATCTCTTGATGGACTTTATTCTGTCTGAAGGAAATAAATGTTTCTCTCTGGAAGGACCGGGTGCTGCGGAAAATTAATCATCATAATAATAACTAAATAATAACATCCATTACTATATCACTCCATCACTACATTACTCAACTACTACATCACTACACGTATGACGTGTGACGTCAGCGCTCAGAGATACGTGGCAGCCATATTGGTGGTTGGAAACATTCCCTCAATTGTTTCAATGCGAGCGTTACTAAGGAACATGTGAGTGTATACCTTTTATTTTAATAAAACACTTTTTAAACTTGATATACTACACTATATTGCGCCTCTATCCTTTATTGGTCACCAGCCGATGGACGAATTGGAGAAGTGAGTCATACACCTACCGGTGGTTTCTGATATCTATGGGACGAGGGCTATAGTGTGTGATTATACCAGGACGCCGTTCGCCACTGATTGATCAGATGAGGGTTGTGTAACGAGGAGTAGGCGAATACATAATTTGTGTGCCTAATCTTTGTGACACGCTGACCTGACCTCTGTGATGGGGGTCCGGTCTATCTGGTAAGAACCAGTATGTATGGGTGACGGTGGTGGCTTTATGAATATAGCTTGCACCTATTGCTGGAGTCATTCCCTCATATGGAACACCCTGGTGGTGGGATACATACATGAACGTTTTTGGACTATCTGAATGCTGCACCTTTTAATCTTCTATATTCAGTCTTCCAATTACCTGTGCATAGCTTCTGGACTTTGTGGATTTTTTGGGTTCTCAAGCGCAGTTTCTTTATTCAATTATTATTTTGCATTGTATTTTTGGAACAATTTTCTGCAGCCGCTGGGTATTACCACCTTTAAAATGGATATTTTTGATTTTAGATCTAGTTATAAAATAGACACAGAGGAGGTTTTTGGGGAATCCACCAATGTGTATGATGATTTGAATGGCATGTTTGTGCGACTCAAAAACCTGGTCACTGCGGAACTGCATGCTGGCTGGGATATAGCCTTCTTTAAGAGGTATATTGCAGATGGTCTGGTGCCACGCAGTCTAAGATGGGAGGTAGCACCTCAAAGTGACATCTCTGACTTGATTGCCTGGTTCCAATATTTTAACAAAGCAGGGCTTGCTCTGCTTAATTTTATGGAAGGAAGTTACAACCCTTAAGGAGACACTTAACCCTTATAAACAAAGTGAGGAATATATAAAGAAATCTGATAATTTGAAAAAGATCCTAGAAAAAGAGGAAAGAGATAAAAAAAAAGGAAAATATTTTTAGGGATCTGGAAGACTATAAGAGTAATAAAGTATTAAAATGGCAAACCAAAGAGTATATTGTTTCCAATGGGGAACCCCGGTGTCCCATTTTGGGTGAAGATGAGGTGGCCATTGAAACCCAGATGGAGACTCTTGATACCCCTACTGTTCCCTTGGCTATCCAGCCCAGGGCTCTGGTTAAAAGGGGTGGCCATAGAGGATGGGGAAGTAAGGGTGGAGGAAGATCTAGACAACCAGTGTTCACCCATAACCCTTATGCCCCATTGATGTCAGAGGATTATGGGGAAGCTAGATACATGTTGGAGCATCCCAATAATCGGGATGGGTATGGTAACCCATCTCAGGCGGGGACTCCTAGAAGGGGGTACTCAAATGCAAGGGGAAATCATCATATGGAACCTCAAGGGGATCACCATGTAGTGAGAACCCATAGGGGGGATTATGGACCACATAGGTCATGTGAAGCCCAGATCACTGATAACAGGCACTACTCCTAACACAGGGGAGGGGGACATTTTTTTCCCAGGGGTGGACCTCCTCCCAAAAGAGACGGAGACCTAAGAGAGGGTCCAGAGGGGGGAGGAGGATCCGCTCGAAAAAAAGGTAGGTTTGAGGAATGCTGGCATTTTTAACCTCAGCTCTGCGCCTTTGTCACATGAGGAGAAATTGGTGTTGAGCAAAGGGCTGAAGTTTGCTCCATATAGGCCTCTTGATAGGTTTGAGACCTTTATAGACATTCACAAATACATACGGAAGGTCAATGTTAAGAGATACTTACTTACTAATACCATATGTACCACTCTAACTACTTTGGATAAATATAAAAATCCCCACCTCTCTAATGCTTCGCTATTTAATCCTCCGGGACAAGTAGCACCATCAGTTATCACTTTTAGGGACCTTGTGATCAAGGATTTGGATAAAAAGTCCATTAAAAACAAAAGGCAGGATTTCAGGTTCAATAAAGGTCTGAAATCTTTGAGGACTAGGAATGACATTGTTGTGCGTCTGGCTGACAAGGGCGGAGGCATTGTGGTGCTTGACCGCGCTAGCTATGAGTTGGAAATGTCACGCCTTCTGTCAGACCGGGACACTTATGTCACTCTACCTTCCAACCCTACAACTAAATATAAGAAGGAGTTGGTGTCATTAGTTAAGAGGGCTTTTGATGCACAGCTTATTACTAAGAAAGAAAAATCCTTTCTAGTTCCTGTGGCCCCAAGGATACCTATTATGTATTTACTACCGAAGATACATAAATCTTTGGATAACCCCCCTGGTAGGCCAATCATCAGTGGCCTCGACTCTGTCAACTCCAGGGTGGGTAAATTCATAGATTTCTTTTTACAACCATTGGTGAGTGACACCATCCTTCCTTAGAGATTCCACCCAGGTTATCAATTTATTAGCCAGTGTGGAATGGAAGGATGATTATTTATTGGCGACAGCGGACGTGGCATCCTTGTACACTATTATTTCACATCACGATGGTCGCAAGGCTTTTGATCAGTTTCTGTGCAGGGATGCCACAATCCTGGAGCCACAGAGATCTTTCATTTTGTCTCTATTGGACTTCTGTATGAGTCATAACTATTTTTGGTATGGGGGTACCTTCTTTTTACAGCAGAGAAGTGTGGCCATGGGAGCTAAATTTGTCCCCAGCATGGCCAATCTCTTTATTGCCAAGTGGGAGGAGGACGTCGTCTATGGCCATCCTAGGCCTAAACCCCTCCTTTGGAGGAGGTATATAGACGATGTGCTCCTCCTATGGCTGGGTAGTGAGGAATCCTTGGCCTCCTTTGTAGAGTGGAATCAGAATAATAAAGGTATCTCTCTACAGTTTGAAATGAGTAAAACGGAAATACACTTTCTTGATCTTAGGATCAAGGTGGAAGGCGACAGGTTGATCACTTCTACCTATTTCAAAGAGACAGATAGGAACTCTTTTATTGACATTACTAGCTGCCATCATCCCTCCTGGCTGAAATCAGTCCCTAAAAGTCGGTTTTTGAGACTGAAGAAGAACTGTACCAGGAGGGAGGACTTTCTTAAGGAGGCGGCCATTTTGGAAAAAAGGTTCCTTGAAAAAGGATACTCCCCTGATCTTTTGAAAACTGCCTTAGAGGAAGCTGATGGGAGAGAGAGGAAAGGTATGTTGCAACCTAAGGTTAAAAGGGATACTTCATCCTTTGAGTTTGCGTTTCTAACAACCTACTCCGAACAACATCAAGAGGTCAGAAGGATCCCTCCCGTCAGCATAATGCTGAAAAATCAAAAAGCATTGGGATGTCCTAAGAAATGACAGAGTCTTGGGCCCTTTGCTCCCAAACCATCCTCCAGTGATTTTTTTCGAGGGGCACCCCCTCTGA
Organism: Glandirana rugosa; assembly: GCA_018402905.1. Lineage (NCBI taxonomy): Eukaryota > Metazoa > Chordata > Amphibia > Anura > Ranidae > Glandirana > Glandirana rugosa. Next base: position 172,589 of record BLSH010112610.1, read on the forward strand.
GATTGCAGGTGGCACCCAATATTGTGGAAGCCCCATCTAGGATTCCCTTTTTTGAAAATTTTAAGGGATATTTTCCGTGTAGAAAATGCCCTGTTTGTAGCATTAACAGCCAAATTCCACGGAAGATTTGTTCTTTTGAATCAACGGCAACACATGAGACTTTTGCAATTAAACCTTTCATTACGTGTAACCAAACAAGTACTTCTTGAAAAAGTGCCACCGTCCTAGTAACAATAGCAAACACACATATGTGGGTGATCCCCACAGAAAATGGACATTTTTCAATTTGGGCACATCACGAGATGACACAGATAACAAATATACAAAATTTTGTTATCACAAATTGTAAACAATTATATAAACAAAACAGAATAAAAACATTTTTGCTGTGTTGGACCCCAATCACAAAGTTGGGTCATAACGGGTATGAACCCTATCAGATACCATTAGTAGCAGTACAACCTATTGTGTGTTGAACACACATGCAGAGGTCTACGCGTTTCACCAGAGGCTTCCTCAGGACCCCAATCACAGCATGTTTATAGGTTGCCAAGGTAGCTGTTCTTTAAAACAAAATAGTAACATATAAGAGGCATTTCTTGTATCAGCAAATAACAATATCAATATCAAACAGAAAATAAGAAAAAATTAGTTTGCATAGTATATGCTTACATATAACTCAGTGCTTTCAAGGACGGCAATCAGGGGAGCGGACACAGGGGATTTCCGGATCTGGATACCCAACAAAGGGGATGCTAGAAAATCATATACATATATGAGTATCGGATCAATTATCCCAATACCATCTCTAGTCCCAAACATATCCTCCCATTACCTGCTATAGCTTAGCTTAATAGTGGGCCTGCGAACATCATTAAAAATATATTTTGTTTGTAGTTATTACCACCTGAACATAAACGTGGCCCTGTCATTAAGAAAGGAGGATAGATATATTCAGACAAGTATTACCAACTAACAAGGGGTTAATTACAACAAAATATAAATGGACCATATTGTAATGTCCAACCTACCTTAGGGGCAGGTATGAAGTGAAAAGGAGACAGGGAAGGACTGCAGGGGGTATGGGTTAGATCCCACCAAGGGAAGCCCAACAACACTTTCAAAAACAACACGGCTCAATAGGTACATCATCCTCATCAAGACTGGAGTGTAGTTGGCAAAAATGTCTTCGTGTAGTGGTTGTACGGATGTAACACCGTGAGGGTCTTCCTATAATATATAAAAGGTAATTCTAGAGAGGTGTCCTCAAAAATATAATCAAATTAACGCTCCCCAGTAACCATAAAATAGCGGCAATACCTTAAGAAACATGCGGTGCAAATCCCGATACCCCTAATGCCCAATTTCTGTCAGCAATAGGACCCCTAAATGAGGTTAAGACAAGCAAACACTATGTCAGCAGCATGTCCTAGTCAGAGTAGGACATCTACATACAATCAGACGCAACAAACTGTCTTTCCATGTGGAGTCCTATACCTTGCTTCTGGTCCTCCCGTCTCCTCCCCGTCACATCCGGCCTTCACAATACCAGGATCCTATGTACTCCCCCACCTGGTCACATGTTAGGCCCGCCGCCAATGAACGTTCATTGGCGGCGGCTAAACCGCGTCATACGGCGCGGTCACATGATCAGGCGTGCGTCCCTACACAATGACGCGCTAGGAAACAGCGCGTCATGTGCAGTGGGGGAGGCGTGGCACAAGCCAAGGCAATACCCTCCCCGAGCGATGGTACGCCCAAGGGGGCAAAAGCACAAGGATGAACCTGCCACTACAACCTGACGTCCCACTGCAGGACGTGGGACACATATGCCCGCCCACATTGATTGCCCCCGAAAGCACTGAGTTTAGCACATCCAATGCAGAATAGAATATACACAATACGATATTAGGATATGGAACACCTCAGACCCACAGCAGCAAAAAAGAACCCCACAAAACGAACCAATTTGATCGTCAGAAGAATCCCTCAATTAAAATCTTAAAGAAAAGGCTTAAAGCTGAACGCTTCATTAAGACCTGGTGCTTCTGTAGCCCTAAGCTGGTATATCCAGCGAGAATCTCATTGTAATATAATTTTATCGAATTCGCCTCCCCTGGGATTGGGGAGGATTCTCTCTAGGGCTGCAAAACGCACCACGTCCGGGTTACTATTGTGTTGTAGGCTCAGATGTCTGCCAATAGGCGTCGACAGTATGTTTTTGTGTCCATAATAGACGTGATCCTTAATTCTGCGCCAGAACTGGCGTTTGGTCTTTCCGACATAGAAGGCCCCACACTCACAGAACATCACGTAGACTATCCCAACAG
>BLSH010112610.1:176477-197741 GCA_018402905.1 Glandirana rugosa
ACTCTCCTTTCAGGAGTCAAATCCCGATTCAAAAACGGGGTGTGTCCTGTGTCTGTGTAAACTCAACTAATTTCTGTAATTATACAAATCTTCTTTTAATTATATATGTAAAAACAAACTACTGCTCTCTTTCTTTTTTTCTCTCCTCTTGTCTGTTTATCTTGTTACCTTTGTCAAGGTCCATGCACTGAAGGTCCGAAAGTCCCTGGAATACCAGGACACCCTCCTTTTACTCCGTGTACGCGCTTGAAAATTTCTTGTCCTGGTGAGACCCCTACGAAGAGGCCGCCAACTACGCCTGCGTGAAAGACACAGGGCGAGGGGAGACCTCTACGGAAGGGTCAAACCAGTAGGTTGATAAGGTTTCTTCTTTAGATGGTTTAAAGGGGGTGATTTATGGTTGGGTTTACTTTCTTCTTTGGAATAGTTGGATGACCAAACTGGGAAGGCATCTCCAGAGGGGAGCGGGACACAGAAAGTGCGTCCGCATCAACCGCCGGAGAAGCATCCCCAGAGTGGTCCTGTTCTTTAAAAGTTCGCGCATGTGCCTCATTTTCCTCCCACAGGACCATAAGGTCCCTGAAAGCCTGGAAGTCACGTACCTGGAACTGTTTCCATTGTTCTATTTGTCTGTTCTCCTCTCTTTTTTTCTTTCTCTCGTCATCAAACAAAAATGTATATATTAATTTTCTTCTAAACATATTAATGTCTTTAATCAACTCAAATGTGTCTGTGTCCTGTGTGGGGCAAAAACTTAGCCCTAAACTGAGGACTTTCCTCTCATTGTCCGTGAGAATGTGTGAAGAGAGGTTTATGATGTTAAGTCCGGTGGTGCTTGTGTGAGTTTGGTTACGAACGGGTTTAAAGTCGACTGGACGTTTTTTGGAACCGGTGTGGAAGGGTTAATGACTTCCAGACGTTCATCACGATGGTCTGGAGTGTGATAAGTAGTATTTTTATTACTTTGTGCAAGTTTAGGTGGTTGTGAATTGTGTCTGTTCCTACAGGGTTTGGTGCCTTCAGTTGTTGTATCATGTGAGTGTGCATGTGAACGTGTTTGTGAGTGCTCTGAGTGCATTTGTGCTTCTATCCTACCGTGTTCAACCGACCCTGGTTCGATAATTTGTTTCTTATTTCCCCCACCTGATGGTTCTTCACCATCTTTGGGTCTCTTACGGAACTGATGATGCCGCCAGTGTGCCGACTGATTACCATGTGCTGAATGGGAGAAATTAGATGTGTTAGAGCTATAGGAAGCATAGGAAGAGTCAGAATCTGTTCCCTCATGATCCAGCCTGGGGCCCCCCGTTCTTTGAAATTTGGGGAAGCGTGTTCGCCTGTTACCATTTATGGGCCATCTATAGGCAGTATGATTATTAAATGCTAGTTTATCTCTTAGAAATTTTTGTTCCTTCTTCTGGATAAGGTCTCTGTTGAATTTTTCAATATGTATTTGTAGTTCTTTATTCTTGGTTTCATACTCCGAAAGAGCAGTAAGGTTATTATGTTGTGTATAAATTTGTTTAATTTCAACATCTACCTCATCCATTTCTTTCTGATATTGTGCCAATAGAATATTCATTATTTCCTGAGTAAATTTTTTTAGGTTACTCTCCCAGGTCTCTCTTAACTCAGGGGAAACATTTCTGATGTTTGGGAAGATCTGGATCCTCAAACCTTTAGGATTCAGACCTTCATCCCTATATTTTTTAAAAAATTTCATGTGCCATGTAGGCTAGACTTCGGTCTTCTGACCGTTATGACCCAACTTTGTGATTGGGGTCCAACACAGTAAAAATGGTTTTATTCTGTTTTGTTTATATAATTGTTCACAATTTGTGATAACAAAATGTTGTATATTTTTTATCTGTGTCATCTCGTGATGTGCCCAAATTGAAAAACGTCCATTTTCTGTGGGGATCACCCACATATGTGTGTTTGCTATTGTTGCTAGGACGGTGGCACTTTTTCAAGAAGTACTTGTTTGTTTTCTAGATATAGGGTGGTATCACCCCTCCCCCGCTTCTTAATATATAAAGGGTCCTACCCCCAGCGATTGCCGGTGGGGGATCTTTTGGACCCACGAGATGACACACTTTTTCCAAATAATCTAAATATCATTTTATTTCCTTGTCTGCATAAGAAATGTCTTTTCAATAATTTGTTGACTATTTTGCTAACATTGTGGAAGTATGGAGTATACTGGAATAGCCTGGGAGGTTCTGATGACTAAATTTCAGAAGACCGCCCAGGATGAAAACGGTAGTGTTATGGATATGGAATTCTTCTTACTCAAACTTAGGAGAAGTTTGGAGAGGAAGTCTAGCCTACATTGGCACATTAAATTTTTTTAAAAATATAGGGATGAAGGTCTGAATTCTAAAGGTTTGAGGATCCAGATCTTCCCAAACATCAGAAATGTTTCCCCTGAGTTAAGAGAGACCTGGGAGAGTAACCTAAAAAAATGTACTCAGGAAATGATGAATATTCTATTGGCACAATATCAGAAAGAAATGGATGAGGTAGATGTTGAAATTAAACAAATTTATACACAACATAATAACCTTACTGCTCTTTCGGAGTATGAAACCAAGAATAAAGAACTACAAATACATCTTGAAAAATTTAACAGAGACCTTATCCAGAAGAAGGAACAAAAATTTCTTAGCGATAAACTAGCATTTAATAATCATACTGCCTATAGATGGCCCATAAATGGTAACAGACAAACACGCTTCCCCAAATTTCAAAGAACAGGGGGCCCCAGGCTGGATCATGAGGGAACAGATTCTGACTCTTCCTATGCTTCTTATAGCTCTAACACATCTAATTTCTCCCATTCAGCACATGGTAATCAGTCGGCACACTGGCGGCATCGTCAGTTCCGTAAGAGACCCAAAGATGGTGAAGAACCATCAGGTGGGGGAAATAAGAAACAAATTATCGAACCAGGGTCAGTTGAACACGGTAGGACACAAGCACAAATGCACTCAGAGCACTCATAAACATGTTCACATGCGCACTCACATGATACAACAACTGAAGGCACCAAACCCTCTAGGAACAGACACAATTCACAACCACCTAAACATACACAAAGTAATAAAAATACTACTTATCACACTCCAGACCATCGTGATGAACGTCTGGAAGTCATTAACCCTTCCACACCGGTTCCAAAAAACGTCCAGTCGACTTTAAACCCGTTCGTAACCAAACTCACACAAGCACCACCGGACTTAACATCATAAACCTCTCTTCACACATTCTCACGGACAATGAGAGGGAAGTCCTCAGTTTAGGGCTAAGTTTTTGCCCCACACAGGACACAGACACATTTGAGTTGATTAAAGACATTAATATGTTTGGAAGAAAATTAATATATACATTTTTGTTTGATGAAGAGAGAAAGAAAAAAAGAGAGGAGAACAGACACATAGAACAATGGAAACAGTTCCGGGTGCGTGACTTCCAGGCTCTCAGGGACCTTATGGACCTGTGGGAGGAAAATGAGGCACATGCGCAAACTTTTAAAGAACATGACCACTCTGGGGATGCTTCTCCGGCGGTTGATGCGGATGCACTTTCTGTGTCCCGCTCCCCTCTGGAGATGCCTTCCCAGTTTGGTCATCCAACTATTCCAAAGAAGAAATCTACCAAATTTCCCCCACTAAATACCAACCCAAATGTGGCCGCATTTGTGGCCCAGGTCACGAAAGAAATAGAACAGATACAGAGACCCAGACATCAGGAAGGCAATCTTAATAGACAACAAAGACAAGCCCTGAGATCATTAAGCAACAACAGAGACATCGTAATAAAACCCTCTGATAAGGGGGGTAACGTAGTCCTCATGAATACACTCCAGTATAGAGAAATGTGTGAGAAAATACTTAACAACAAAAATTGGTATAGAATAATCCTAGAGGATAGTGTTCAAAAATTTTGTGATGAATTCTTGGAACTCAATAATTTTGCTTATTCCAAAGGAACAATTACCAAGGAAATACTTGAATCTATCTATATAAAAAATCCCCGTACACCAACGTTCTATGCATTGCCGAAAACGCATAAGGATATGGTAAAACCCCCAGGCAGACCGATAGTGTCTGGCGTGGGTGCCTATACCGAACCAGCCAGCAGGCTGGTGGATGGGTACCTACGCCCACACGTCTCGTCTCTACCATCCTATATACAAGATACTCCGGACCTTCTGAGACGATTAGATGGCCTAACGGTACCTCCCAACACAAAACTGGTTGAGATCGATATCGAGGCCCTATATAGCAGCATTCCGCACTATAAAGGCCTGGCTGTCATTCGTGAGTTCTTGAGCAAGAGACACCAGGACTTTTGTGAATATAATGAGCTGATCTTGTCTCTTTTGGAACACATTCTCACTAGAAATGTCTTCCTGTTCAATGACTCCCACTACCTCCAGGTACAGGGCGTGGCCATGGGGACCTCATGTGCCCCATCATACGCCAATCTGTACCTGGTGGGGTGGGAGCAGAAGCTGTTATCAGAGGATAGGTACCAGGATTTTTGGCCACATGTTCTCCTCTGGCTCCGATACATAGACAATGTTTTCGTGCTGTGGTCGGGGCCAGAGGAGACTCTCTTGGACTTTTTTCAGCTTTAAATCTAAACGAGTTTAATTTGACTTTCACTATGCAGTCAAGTTCTTCCTCTCTTCCTTTTTTAGACATCCAAATTTTGATCAACCAGGAAGGTGGTATTTCCACCACCTTATACCGCAAGCCGACAGCCGGCAACACAGTACTGCACGCACAAAGTTTTCACCCTCAACCTTTAGTAAGAAGTATACCCTACTCACAATATCTAAGGCTCAGACGAATCTGTTCGGATGACACGTCATTCCGACGGGAGTCTGATGCGTTAAGAGACAGATTACTAATGAGAGGCTACTCACGTACCCTCCTAAGGAAGGCTTTCAACAAAGCCTATGGACGGATGAGAGAAGATACTATGTCTAAAGTCCGTAGATTGAAACAAGCTGACAAAGTGCGATTGATTACCCCATACACGAACCAACATCGACAAATCAAAAGAATCCTAGACAAGCACTGGCACTTACTGCTAAATGATAAAACCTTAATAAAATATGTAGGCCCAACATCCGAGGTTACATTTAAAAGGGCCAAGTCAGTGAGGGACCGAATTACTCAGAGTCACTTTCAAAGTCATCCAGCGACTCTTGACCTCAGGCTAACATGGAAATGTGCGTCCTGTAATTATTGTTCATTTATATATGAGAATCAGACTTTTTATCTTCCGGGTGGGGGGCTCCACACCATTGGGCATCACGTGGACTGTCAGACTGTTGGGATAGTCTACGTGATGTTCTGCGAGTGTGGGGCCTTCTATGTCGGAAAGACCAGACGCCAGTTCTGGCGCAGAATTAAGGATCACGTCTATTATGGACACAAAAACATACTGTCGACGCCTATTGGCAGACATCTGAGCCTACACCACAATAGTAACCCGGACGTGGTGCGTTTTGCAGCCCTAGAGAGAATCCTCCCCAAACCCAGGGGAGGCGAATTCGATAAAATTATATTACAACGAGAATCTCGCTGGATATACCAACTTAGGGCTACAGAAGCACCAGGTCTTAATGAAGCGTTCAGCTTTAAGCCTTTTCTTTAAGATTGTATTGAGGGATTCTTCTGACGATCAAATTGGTTCGTTTTGTGGGGTTCTTTTTTGCTGCTGTGGGTCTGAGGTGTTCCATATCCTAACTTCTACTCTAATGCTGTCCACGCATTGTCAGGATATTTCCTGCTAAAGTATTAGTCCAAACATTTATATTTGCTATATGCTTATTCATTCATATTTCTTAGAATATCGTATTGTGGATATTATATTCTGCATTGGATGTGCTAAACTCGGTGCTTTCGGGGGCAATCAATGTGGGCGGGCATATGTGTCCCACGTCCTGCAGGTTCATCCTTGTGCTTTTGCCCCCTTGGGCGTACCATCGCTCGGGGAGGGTATTGCCTTGGCTTGTGCCACGCCTCCCCCTCTGCACATGACGCATTGTTTCCTAGCGCGTCATTGTGTAGGGACGTACACCTGATCATGTGACCGTGCCGTATGACGTGGTATAGCCGCCGCACGTTTATTGGCGGCGGGCCTAACATGTGACCAGGTGGGGAAGTACATAGGATCCTGGTATTGTGAAGGCCGGATGTGATGGGGAGGAGATGGGAGGACCAGAAGCAAGGTATAGGACTCCACATGGAAAGACAGTTTGTTGTGTCTGTTTGTATGTAGATGTCCTACTCTGACCAGGACATGCTGCTGACATAGTGTTTGCTTGTCTTAACCTCATTTAGGGGTCCTATTGCTGACAGAAATTGGGCATTAGAGGTATCGGGATTTGCACCGCATGTTTCTTAAGGTATTGCCGCTATTTTATGGTTACTGGGGAGCGTTAATTTGACTATATTTTTGAGGACACCTCTCTAGAATTACCTTTTATATATTATAGGAAGACCCTCACAGTGTTACATCCGTACAACCACTACACGAAGACATTTTTGCCAACTACACTCCAGTCTTGATGAGATAGATGTACCTATTGAGCCGTGTTGTTTTTGAAAGTGTTGTTGGGCTTCCCTTGGTGGGATCTCCCCCATACCCCCTGCAGTCCTTCCCTGTCTCCTTTTCACTTCATACCTGCCCCTAAGGTAGGTTGGACATTACAATATGGTCCATTTATATTTTGTTGTAATTAACCCCTTGTTAGTTGGTAATACTTGTCTGAATATATCTATCCTCCTTTCTTAATGACAGGGCCACGTTTATGTTCAGGTGGTAATAACTACAAACAAAATATATTTTTAATGATGTTCGCAGGCCCACTATTAAGCTGAGCTATAGCAGGTAATGGGAGGATATATTTGGGACTAGAGATGGTATTGGGATAATTGATCCGATACTCATATATGTATATGATTTTCTAGCATCCCCTTTGTTGGGTATCCAGATCTGGAAATCCCCTGTGTCCGCTCCCCTGATTGCCATCCTTGAAAGCACTGAGTTATATGTAAGCATATACTATGCAAACTAATTTTTTCTTATTTTCTGTTTGATATTGATATTGTTATTTGCTGATACAAGAAATGCCTCTTATATGTTACTATTTTGTTTTAAAGAACAGCTACCTTGGCAACCTATAAGCATGCTGTAATTGGGGTTCTGAGGAAGCCTCTGGCGAAACGCGTAGACCTCTGCATGTGTGTTCAACACACAATAGGTTGTACTGCTACTAATGGTATCTGTATAGGGTTCATACTCGTTATGACCCCACTTTGTGATTGGGGCCCAACACAGCAAAAATGTTTTTATTCTGTTTTGTTTATATAATTGTTCACAATTTGTGATAACAAAATTTTGTATATTTTTTATCTGTGTCATCTCGTGATGTGCCCAAATTGAAAAACGTCCATTTTCTGTGGGGATCACCCACATATGTGTGTGTGCGTTCATTACGTGTAGTTCAACCAACGTAGTGTACGTTATTCGGTGTCCATGTGGCCTTCAATATATAGGCTGGACTAAAAGAAAAATGGTCACCAGGGTTAAGGAGCACCTCGCCAATATCAAGAAGGGCTTCCCTCATCATAGTCTTTAGAAACATTATGCATTACATCACAATAGACAGATAAAGAGTACCATGATCTTGGGTAACGATATATTTACTGCTAATTGGAGAGGTAGCCACATAGTTAGGGAGATTTCCCATCTATAAACCAAGTGGATTTATCAGGCTAAGACCTATGCCCCCTATGGAATGAACATTGAGTGGGATGTCAACGAATTTATCAATAATGGTTGACACCCGCTCGATGCTACTTCCACTTGGGGAACTTTATTAGAAATCACCTCTGTGTTGCTCATAGGGAGAGGTTTGGTTTTCTAATTGTTGCTTCTATATATATATTTTTATTTTATTTATTCCATTGATGTCCTTAAGGGTCTCTTTTATGTCTCTCTCTGCTTTTGTTATGATTGAGGGTGGGCCATCCACTCATATCAAGATTTGATTTTTGTAGAATGGGATGTGTTTTTATAATTTATGTTTCTTTATACATTTCTTGTCAATTTTATTTGTTATTAGTGATGTTATGAGGATATGAGAGTTTGCAACCACCTGATGGTGCCCGGCTCGATGCGCAGTGTTAATAAATTAATTGATTTATTTAGTATTATTGGGATAGATACCTGGCAACATAAGTTGATTAAGCCTTCCATTGAGCGATTGTGTAAGATAGGCTCATGGGATATAGAGTTGGGCTGTTTTGATTTTTCAGCATTATGCTGATGGGAGGGATCTGTCAACATTGATAGTTTTTTGTTAAGGTTAATGCCTATAACATATGTTCGTTATTTGTACACTAGAGGTCTGCAGTGAGTTCCCTGCTCCGGGTTTTGTGATGTGGGGGTAGAAGACAGAAATGGCAAAACCACGTGATTTGTGGTTTTATTTATGCTCTCTTTTGTAATTTCTTGCTGTCAGTTTTATAACCAAACACTAGATGTCCACAGCGAGCATCGTGCTACAACTCCTTTTTAACTACTAGGTTGGGATATGTAAATGAAGAACCATGTGATTTCTGATTCCCCGTTTACTAATTTGTTTTCAGCCAATCGCTGCCCACTTCGCTGTATTTAGCTCACAGCATCTTCCGCCAACCACGCCTTTGACAAAGTCAGCCTATGACAAAACACGTTAGGACGTATGACGTGTGACGTCAGCGTGCAGAGATACGTAGCGGCCATATTGGTGGTTGGAAACATTCCTTCAATTGTTTCAATGCGAGGGGTACAATATACCCCATACCTATTCACATGGGGTGTGGGATCTTAAAGGCATTGAAGGGGGCTTCCAGATTCCGATAAGCCCCCCGGCCCGCAGACCCCCCACAAGTACCGGCCAGGCTTGTGGGGAAGAGGCTCTTGTCCCCATCAACATGGGGGCAAGATGTTTTGAGGTCGGGGAACAGAGCAGCCCTCCCCCAAAGCACCCATACTCCCCATGTTGAGGGCATGTAGCCTGGTACGGTTCAGGAGGGGGGCGCTCGCCCACCCCCCCATCCTAACCGGCCAGTGCTGCATGCTCGGATAAGGGTCTGGTTTGGACTTTAGGGGAACCCCACGTCAATTTTTTTTTAAATTTGGCACAGGGTTCCCCTAAATATCCAAACCAGACCCGAAGAGCCTGGTTTGGACTGGGGGGGGGGAACCTCACGCACTTTCTTTCAGCGATTTTTGTATATTGCCGGGAACCAGCAATACATTACAGCCATGATTTTAAATGACATTTTTTCCTATGGAAATGTAATTTTGCTCTGGCTATGTTCTACACCTCACAGAGATGTGCCCTTTTACACACAGACTAAGAATACCCCCAGGCACAATATATAAAGGAATTTTTCTTTTTTTTCACTTTAAGCATTATTAAAATCACTGCTCCTGAAAAGACGATTGATTTAAAAACTTTTTCTTTCATTTATACATGTCCCCTATTGCAGGACCCGGGTCCCCATACACTTTTTAGGGCAATAACATTGCATATAAGCCTTTAAATTGAGCACTTTTGATTTCTCATGTTCAGGTCCCATAGACTTTAATTGTGTTTGAATGTTTGCACACATTTTTTTGTCTGTTCGCATGTTCTGGTGCGAACCGAACTGGGGGTTTTCGGCTGATCCCTGCATATATGCCTTCAAAATGGGAAATTTTTATTTTTGACGTTTGGGCCTCATTGACTTTAATGGGGTTCGTTATTCAGGTCCGAACTTTCGCGATGTTTGACAGTTCCTGTGCGAACCGAACAGTGGTCCATTCGGCCCATCCCTAGAGAACAGCAATAGAGCAGTGTTCAGCAGCAAGGTGCCAGGAAAGGTGAGCATGTGCACCCTTATTCTAGAGGTTCAGGTTTTACAAGTTATAGGTTTCTTAAAAACTACTATTGTCCCTTTAAAAGTCAGCCATTGTTAATCATTTAGATCTGCAATTTATAAGTTAGCGGTTCAGAGCAGATGGTTAGTATAGATGGGATGATATATTTTACAAATGCGCCAACATAACAAATTCATTTTTCAGCATTTACTTTTGATAATAGCTCAATTGCAATGAAATGCAGAAAATTGAGCGCAGCAATTATTAAACTCTGGCCAGAGAGAGATGCTTGCAGCTGTACATTGGAAAGGCAATGAGAGAATAAGCAACCTGACTGTCCTGATAAATAAATACACTTGGTCAGTAGCACAAGCCTGGCAGACACATAATTCAGAATCTCTTCTGTAGGCAGAGATTTCCAAGTAGCTGTGCCAGATTATGTAGGCACATTTCACATTTACTCTGTGGGATCCATGCCTTGCAGAATAAATGTTGCTAATTTGATGGCAGGCAAGACTACTGGGAGGCCAATATATAATATATACTTAAAATAACTGCAGCACTATGGCCAAAAATAATGTGACTATTTGACAATGCATTGTGTGTGTCTCAAAGTGTTACTAAACCCAAAACCTGCATTCACTATATCTGGTGTCCCACAGTACACAGAACATGGAAATGCAATTATTTTAGTAAATATAAACTGCTAAATGCCTTTTCTCATTAGCAGTATATTGCAGTCTTGGAACTTTTATCAGTGTCTGGTTAAAGCTTGTAGGAGGAGTTCTAATTCTACTCTGACTGTCATATGAGGCTGCAGGACCCCTGACCCACTGTCTGGACAGTGCTGATTGGCCCTGTGCTGAACACATGCACCCTCCCAAGAAAAAAAAATACTTTCTAGTAATATACACCAAACTGAGCATGTGCAGAGTGACTCCAAAGGCTCTGTCTTAGTGGGAGATGGATTGGGGACAATGGAAGAAGGAGAGGATCACAGAAGGTAGGATCAAACAGACTTTTTTTTTTTTAACAATAGATTTTATTGAAAGTTTAAAGTTTTACATCAAAATTGTTCCCTCTCATTAGGGACTCAAACAGAAGATACAATGATACAGACATTCCACATTGTTGTGCAGTAAGTGTTCAGTGTATAGTACCAGAAAGGCAAAATAGTCATTGATTCATGTAAAATAGTAATACGACAACTGGGTTCGGTACCTTTACCCTGTGTATTTGTGTAAGTCTGAATATGCTTATGTTTATATTTTTGCTAATATATTTATTTATAATAACAATATAAACCTTATCAACATTAGTATTACTATTAAACCCCAGTTATTACGGCTACAAATCCCGCTCTCACCAGGACCGGTCTGCCACCCCGTATTGGGCTCTGACTGTGCACAGACATTGCTAATTGTGATTGGGGTACTACAAAATTAATTAGTAGTAATTAGAGATGTGAAGTTTTATTACTGCCTATCCCTACAAGCGATAACATACATGAGCAGGTGAGTCGTAGATGGCAATGCCACTCTGTGATTACATCTTCTAGAGAGGTATATGAAACGTGAGAGAGCCTATCTCTGTTTAGACGCTGGTTGTCATGGGAGGTTCCTACAAGGTTGTGCTATTTCAGAGTGGAAGGCCTTGTTTGAAGATAGCCAGACATTCCATTTTTTGTGGAATGATTGAGTTCTATTTTCTTTATAAGCTAGTAATTTTTCCATTAGAGCTTGATTTTTCACTCTGTGAATTATTTCCTCAATTGTGGGAGAGGTGCTGGTTCACCATTTACTTGCTATAGAGATCCTAGCTGCGAATAGTATATGGCTTATAATTGTCCTTGTCTGAGAAGAGAAGTTGTCTATGCCTATGGAAAGGAGGGCAAGGGGTGGAGGTAGAGTGATTTTCTGGTCTGTGAGCTCAGTTATCAGCTCTGAGACCTTCCTCCAAAATTTCTTAAGGGAGGTGCATTCCCAAAATATGTGTAGAAGGGATCATTTTTCCTGGCACTCCCTCCAGCAAAGTGGAGAGACCTTGGGGTCCATAAGGTGTAATCTGGTGGGTGTCATATAATACCTATGCAATATTTTTAGTGCACTATCCCAATGGTCCACACATGCGGATGACTTGGTGTTATGTTTGATAGCTGCTAACCATTGGGGTAGTATGAATTCTGTTTTTAGGTCTTGCTCCCATTTGATCATATTTTTCAGTTTGGTGTTCAGTGAGTTATGGTTGCAGAATCTGTAGAATAGGGATATTCCTTTTGTAGGGGATGGATTTTTGTTGGTTAGGAAGTTCCATAGTGTGGTTGGGAGGTGGATGGTGGTTTTGAGAATGGCGGTATGGAAGTGGTTGATTTGGTTGATTTTGAGTTGGTCCAATCTGGATGGGTCTAGTAGGTCCTTAGTAACTACATGGATACCTTTTTTAGTCCACTGGTGGGAGGAGAAGTCTGGAATTAAATGTTCCTAAGATGCTAACAATAGGCAGAGCTTGAATTGCTGTCCCTCACCAGAATTCATGTTGGTTAGAGATGACCAGGCAGATACCGTTGCTTGGACAGTGGGGGAATCGGGTATAATTGGACTGTGGTATAATGCTGCTGCCATTAGAATAGCGGGTAGGTTATGGCTAGGGATTAGTTCTCTTTCAATATTGGACCACTGGTTTTCCTCTTGAGAGGAGAACCAGTATTTTGCCTGCTCCAATATGGAGGCCTGGTGGTATGCTTTTGCGTTGGGTAGGCCTAGTCCTCCTTGTGCTCTTTGCTGAAAGAGTGTGGAAAGTGCTATTCTTGGTTTCGCTTTCCCCCAAATATATTTTCGTAGGATTCTATTTAGCTCTGTGAAGAATTTCTGGGGTATTGGTATAGGAAGTGTCCTAAAATGGTAGAGGAGTTTAGGGAAGGTCTGCATTTGGTATGCTGCTATTCGCCCTAACCAGGATAGTTGGATTTTGCTAATTGAATTAAGTTCTCCTTGGAGCTTATTCAAAAGTGGGGGAAAGTTGTGTGCATATATGTTGGAAGTAGGTGTTGTTAGTTGAATGCCCACGTAGGTGATTGAGGGGCTATTCCAATTGAAGGGGAATATGATTTTTAGTTGGGAGATTTGTGGTTGGTCAATATTAATCGGAAGGGCAAAACATTTAGTCGTGTTGACTCTATAGTAAGATACATGGCCAAATTTAGTTAGTAGTGTGTTAACAGCGGAAAGTGAAAGCTCAGGTACTGTCAGTGTCAGGATGCTGACCAACGTATGATTTATGGGGCCTATTTTTATACCCTGTATATTTTCTGTTGACTGAATGTATTCAGCTAGGGGCTCGATCGCCATAGAGAAAATAATAGATGACAGGGGGCACCGCTGGCGAGTGCCGTTAGTAAGTGGGAAGCTATCTGACAAGAAACCAGATGAGAGTACTTGGGCAGTTGGGTTGTTGTATAGGGACATTATTGCCGAGTGTATGGGGCCAACAAGCCCAAATTTGGCGAGGGCCCTTGATGGGTATCCCCAGTGGACCCTGTCGAAGGCCTTCTCCACATCAAGGGCCAGGAAGATGCAAGGCTGGCGTGTGAGTTCTACCCTTTTTAGGAGATTTATCATTCTACGTGTACCATCGTATGCCTGTCGGCCCTTGACGAATCCCACTTGGTCCAGTCCAATAAGAGTGGGGGTGACTGTCAACAGCCTATTGGCAAGCACTTTTGCAAATATTTTCAAGTCGGAATTCAAGAGTGAAATAGGCCTAAAGTTTTGGGGAGTTGATGTATCTTTACCAGGTTTAGAGATGGTGACTATCACAGCTTGTAGCATTTCTTGGGGAAACTTCCCTAATGTTATGGCCGTATTGAAAGTTTTTGTAAGATGTGGGACTAGATGGGAAGTGAAGGACTTATAGTATTCTGCCGAAAAGCCATCTATTCCTGGGGACTTGTGTGGGGGGAGAGAGTGTATTAC
This sequence comes from Glandirana rugosa, assembly GCA_018402905.1. Lineage (NCBI taxonomy): Eukaryota > Metazoa > Chordata > Amphibia > Anura > Ranidae > Glandirana > Glandirana rugosa. Next base: position 190,379 of record BLSH010112610.1, read on the forward strand.
TTCTGTAATTTCTTTTTTGGTTATTGGAGTGTTGAGTCGGTGCTGCGTGTCTTCATTTATACTAGCTAGGTTTATTCCTTGAAGGAAACTTTCTATTTCCTCCACAGAAGGTTGGTGGGTTGAACTATCATGCTGTAAGTTGTATAAGGACTTATAATAGTCTTTAAAGACATTTGCAATGTCCTTAGGGTTTCTATAAATATCTCCCGTTTGGTGATGTTTTATCATGGGTAGATTGTTTCTCTGTTGCTTTAGCTTTAGTTGCGCTGCTAGAAGTTTTCCTGCTTTATTGCTCTGTGAGTACCATGAGATTTTTAACCTTTTGAAATAGGTGTCATATTCGGTTCTAAGCACACATTTTAATTTTTCTCTACATTCGGTCAATTCTTTTAGGATAGTGTCATTCCCTAGTTTAGATTGTTTATGTTTGACTTCCAGTTCTGATATTTTATGTTGTAGCTGGGTTATTTGTTGTGATTTTTTTTCCTTTCTCTGGCTGCCAATTGAATAAGATGGCCCCTGATGACCACCTTGTGGGCACACCAGGTGGTCAGGGGAGACATCTGGTCCCTGTCATTATTTTTGAAGTATTCAATAATTTTAGCCTCTATTTGTGTTTTATATGTCGGGTGATTTAGGATGTAAGTGTTATTCCTCCATAGCCCTGTTCTAGCGGGTCTATCATGTTCTAAAATATCAATTGTAACTGGTGCGTGGTCCAACCATGTTTTGCTATGGATTTCTGCTTTAGTTATATGTTGCAATAGGTGTTTGTCAACAAGAAAAAAAATCAATTCTTGAGTAGCTCTTATGCACCGTGGAATAGGAGTAGTCCCTCTCCGTGGAGTGGAGGCATATCCATGGGTCATAAAGTCTCTCTTTGAGTGAGAGTGGGCTTAGATCCTGTCTATGCCTCTTCCCCACGGCCGTGGAGTCCATCCGCCCCTCCATTACCATGTTAAAATCCCCACACAAAACCAACCTTCCCCTTTGCATTTTTTTAGCCTTAGTCAGAACATCTGCTATGAACCGTTGGGGTTTCCTGTTGGGAGCATATAGGTTTACCAAGGTGTAGGTAACACTGTTTATTTCAGCCACCAGTATGATATACCTCCCTTTTGTATCCAGGAGTAAGTCTTGCTGGCTGAAAGCAACCGTGTCCCTAACCGCCACCAAGACCCCATTCTTTCTTGTGATATCCTTAGCCGCAAAAACATCTTGTGGTGGTACTGTGAAGTGGAATAACACTTTGGCTCATGCAGCATTCGACTGATCTATAGTAGGGATTATGTAGTAAGGATGTCTGGGTTCACACCCAGTTTTATAACTGCTAACAAACAGAAGAGATATAAGTCTAACTTGGTTAAATGTCCAAAACACTTTTCTTGGAGCTGACATAATCGCAGCTCAGGTGGGGGGAAATTGTGTTCCTAGGGCGACCCCTTACTAGGGTCTCAAACACAAATACAAAGTCTTAACAGTTCAGCCGATTAGCTGGTGGTGTAATCCCTCGGCCTTGCAACGGGTTTGATTTGTAGACAGACTGCTTGAGGGTGGGTTGGTGAGTGTTTGGGTTACCTCTTGGCGACAGATGCTCATCATATCAGTAGTGATTGTTGTTTTTCTTCTGGCATCTCTGCTGGAGTGCACCCGGCGGAGGTTTTTCCATTGTAGATATACCGCCTTCAGGTGGTAGGAGGCCCCATTTCCGGAGGAGTTCCAGTCCTTTTGCTTGTGAAGAAATAGTAAAAGATTCATTATGCATCTCCAAGGTCAACTTAGCTGGGAAGCCCCATTTATACAAGATTTTGTGATTTCCCAGTATCTTAGTTATGGGGACCAGATTGCTCCTGGCCATCATAGTAGCTTTGGACAGGTCAGCATAGATTGAGATCCCTGAATATGGGTCTGGGAGTGTCAGATTTTGTCTAGAAAAGGACATTAGCTGCTCCTTGACTTGATAGAAGTGGAGCCTCGCAATTACGTCACGGGGTACTTTATCTGGCAGAGGAGGTGGCTTTGGTAATCGGTGAGCTCTATCAATTGTTAGATCTATGGGTTGCAAGGTAGGCAGGGTAGCCAGTATTAGCTGTTGCAGATAGTTGCGCAACTCTGCTGGTTTTATAGTCTCTGGGACACCCCTAAATTTTAGGTTGTTCCTGCATGCCCTGTCTTCTAAATCCATGACCTTTGCCCTCAATGCATGTAGTTCATCCTTCACTTCATAGTGTGCGTCCACTAACTCATTGTGGGCCTTCAAGTAGTTGCTCATTTTTGTTTCTATAAAGTCCACCCTGTCCCCTAGGTCTGCCAGGTCCTTTCTGGTGGTATGCATGAAGCTTTCTATGTCCTGTTGGATTGCTCCCCGCAGGGTTAATAACACCCCTTTCATGGTGTCATCTGTGATGGCCTGCTTTGTTGTTGGAAAAGCATCCAGCTGCTGGGCGTATGTCACAGAGTCCTCCATCTCCACCCCTCCATCCCCTGCATTGCCCGCAGGCTCACTGTGGGTTTCCGTTCTCCTTTTCTGTTTTATGGGGCTGTCTGATGGGGAGGGTGGCAGTGCGATTGTCTCCCCTGCAGACTCACCCTGTTGCTAGTGGCTGGGAGCGATCCCTAGGCCGTTCTGGTGCTGTGCCTCGTGCCGCGTCGGCGCCATCTTGGATCCACCGCTCCAGAGCAGGGACAAAGAAATCCTGTATTTTTCTTGGTCCCTCTCTGTCTTTTCTCTTGCCTGCTGACAGCATCTTGATCCCTGGCAGTGTTGGGGATAGATGGGCCATTTTGGTGCTGTGTAGGGTCGCTGTTGCATGCTGTGAGTTTACCGGGTAGTCGGAGCTCACTCCTCACATGTCCATGCGCTCTGGCTGCCGGCTCCGCCCCCCCAAAGAGACTTTTTACACAATGCAGAGGATTAACCCCTTAGGTTTCACAGTGAGTATAACAAGCATGATTTACTGCATATACAGATTGATTTTACTGTTGAGGGTTTAGTGACACTTTAAGAAGAATAAGCAAAACTGCAATGGTTATATTTGCTGTTGGATCATTCATATCAATAACCGAATATGTAACTAGATACTGCAAAACAATGATTTTTTTTCTCATACATACAAATCAAACAAAAGAAAAGAAGGGGGCACACCCTAGAAATGCAACAGTTACATTACCATGTTTCAATCTTTTTATTGAATTTTCAGCAAGCAAAACAATATTCATATCAAAGTAGCCAAATATGGAGTAAAAAAAAAATAACGAGGCCCATACAGCTTGTTAATCTGTTACATACAATACAAAAAAAGTGAGTGGAAAGCATAGAACACAGTTACAGACCACAGAAGCATACATTATAAATACCTTAAAGGAGTGTTTGGGGAACAGAATGAATGGGCAGAAAAACCGTGGCTGGTGAGGAGATAGTGAGAGACATCCTTACCACCCTATTGGGAACACACTGTGGCCAGGATATCCCACACCAGATCCCCCATCCACTTGTGAATGACACACCTAAGCCCATGATAGAGTCTACGTAGCTAGAGAACTATTCTCCTAGATAAAGGGTCTTACTAGGTTGGGAATCCACTGTTATCCGCAGTATGTGGGTCTGTTACTTAGCCATTATTGGTTGTATGGCCGTGGGCCAGCAAAGAAGAGTAGAGGATAGAGGGAAAAGAGAAAGAAAGAAAATAACAGAATACAGAGATAGTTTCATGTAGTGGGGAGCACCTTGTAATAGGGGAAAGGAGACATAAACGCTTGAGCGTCAGACAGTCATAGGTATATTCAAAAAGGAAATCCACGGTTCCCAAATCGCTTTGAATTTCCGAGAGGACTCCAAAAGAATGCTTGCTACCTTCTCTTGGGCCATAATCCATGAGATTTTTCTCTTTGCCATCAGGACCAAAACAGTTGGTCTCTTCCAAGATTTGGCAATCATTAATTTGGCTCCCAAAATGATAAAAAATATGAGTCGTTGCATATTCTTAGAGGCAGACTCCACTGGGAAATTGAGGCGGTCGATGTGTGGAGATTTCCCCACTGGAATTTGGGTGATCCTTCGAATCAGAGCAAAAATTTTGTTTCAGAAGCTCCTGATTTTGGGACATTCCCACCATATATGTAACATGTCACCCCTGAGGTTGCAGCCCCTGTAGCATAGCGGGGAAGTGCCATGATAAATTTTTGCTAATTTGGAAGGGGTCAAGTACCATCTTGACATTACCTTAATGTTCTCTTCAACAAGAGAGATGTTGAGGACTTCCTTAAAAGCCCTAAAAAAATTACTGTGCCAAGTCTTGAGTTCCCATTGTTGAGCAAGATCAGATTCCCAGGCCAGCATATAACTGGTTCTTTGAGGGAGTCTTGGAAAACGTCCTGTAGATTTTTGTGTTCCCCCCTGGCTCCATGGCTTGACCACATTATTGTTCATAGGCTGTTATTTTGGGCTCCTCATGGTGAGAAATTTAAATTTTATGCAAGTTAGAGATTTGAGTAAAGCGCAATTGTTCGGAAGGGGGCATGTCAAGCCTACTAATACATTATGCTTTAGTGAGTGGTCCTAGGGGTCAGAGGAAGTGTTCAATTCTATAAAGGCCTTTATTTAAAAACCAGCTGAAAGCTTTAATTTCCATTCCAGGCGGAAAGACTGGGTTTAGAAAAAGGTGCATTAGAGGCTTGAGGTTGGAAGTTAGTTGAGGGTGATCTCACAATTTATCCCAAATAGTAAAGGAGTGTGATAGAGTCAGAGAGAGTACTAGGGGGTCTTGATTTCTGGTTGCACAATAGGAGGTAGTCTAAGGTGTGGCGGGGAACTACCTGTCTTACAGTTACATTACTATATTATACCCAGGGCTGCCAACCTACTGCAACATTTTTACTGACAAAGCATGAAATATTTACTGACAGAGCACATTTTTACTGCCGACCTGAAAAATTACAACTATCCTATTAGACACAGTACTAAGATACATATACTACAGCAGGGCAGCCCGGCTGAATCAAATCACATACATGTACATGATTTGGTATTTTCGGCTAGGGGGCATGCCCCCCAGGTTGTGTTGTCATTCGCTACAGCACAATCCGATCAGCAGGTCCTAGCCAATGATTTATGACCGAAAGCCACTGATCTGCTGAGTGAATGACAGAACAGATCCCTCTGGAGGTAAGCAACACAGGGCTCTGTACCCTGTGTGCACAATTATTAAGCAAGTTGTATTTTTGAGGATTCATTTCATTAATGAACAACTGCAGTGCTCTCAATCCAAAATATGAATAAACCTAAAACCTGAATATGCTTGTAATTACTGTTTGTGTATAAAAGGTCAATGAGTTTCTGGACTCCTGACAGACCCTTGCATCTTTCATCCAGTGATGCACTGATGTTTCTGGATTCTGAGTCATGGGGAAAGCAAACTTATTGTCAAAGGATCTACGGGAAAAGATAGTTGAACTGTATAAAATAGGAAAGGGATATAAAAAGATATCCAAGGAATTGAGAATGCTAATCAGCAGTGTTAAAACTCTAATCAAGAAGTGGAAAATGAGGAGTTCTGTTGAAATCAAACCATGGTCAGGTAGACCAACTATGATTTCCGCTACAACTGCCAGGAAAATTATTCGGGATGCAAAGAAAAACCAACAAATAACTTCAGGGCTCTCTGAAAACTTCAGGACTCTCTGTGTCAAGATGCACAATAAGGAGGCACTTGAAGAAAGATGGGCTGCCTGGTCGAGTAGCCAGAAGAAAGCCATTACTACGCAAATGCCACAAAGTATCCCACTTACAATACACCAAACAGCACAGAGACAAGCCTCAAACCTTCTGGCACAAAGTCATTTGGAGTGATGAGACCAAAATTGAGCTGTTTGGCCACAACCATAAATGTTACATTTGGAAAGGAGTCAAGAAGGCCCGTTAAACACGGAGGTGGATCGCTGATGTTTTGGGGATGTGTGAGCTACAAAGGCACAGGGAATTCAGTCAAAATTGATGGTAAGATAAATGCAGTATGTTATCAAAAAATATTGGAGGAACATTTGCATTCTTCAGCCAGGAAGCTGTGCATGGGACATACTTGGATATTCCAACATGATAATGATCCAAAACACAAGGCCAAGTCGATCTGTCATTGGCTACAGCAGAATAAAGTGAAGGTTCTGGACTGGCCATCTCAGTCTCCTGACCTCAATATCATTGAGCTACTCTGGAGAGATCTCAAACGTACAGTTCATGCAAGTCAGCCCAAGAATTTCCAGGAACTGGAGGCTTTTTGCCAAGAGGAATGGGCAGCTTTACCATATGATAACAAGCCTCATCAAGAAATAACACAAAATACTTCAAGCTGTCATTGATGTTAAAGGGGGCAATACACGGTATAAAGAACTGGGGTATGTAAACTTTTGATCAGTGTCATTTGGGTAGTTTCTGTTGCCATTATGTGAGTAAACACAGTTGATTGATAATAAATGGCTTCAGTCAAACCCTAACCATGAGTGAAAGAAAAGTTTTTGTGTTAACATTCATATTCTCTGAAAAATGGCCAAGAAATCATAAATTCCGTCAGGGTATGTAAACTTATGAGCACAACTGTATTTGTGACAATTATTGGGCAACTATTAGTGTGCAGAATTATTATGCAACTAAGTGAAAAAACGAAAATCTTCCCATCCCACTTGTTTATTTTCCTTTGCTAAAGTAAGAATAATATACAAATAGCTCAAAATTTGCAAACAAACATTTCTGACATTTCCAAAAAAAAAAAAACATTGACCAATATAGCTCCCTTCATTTCAATAACAGTCATAAGCTTTCCATTCATGGAGTCTGTCAGTTTCTTTATCTGTTGATGATCAAATTTTTGTGCAGCAGCTACCACAGCCTCCCACCGTTCAGAGAGGTGTACTGTTTTCCTTTACTGTAAATCTCCCATTTAATAAGGGCTTGCATGTTCTCAAAAGAGTTTAGATCCATCTTAACTCTATGCTGGAAAAACTCAGGGAACGTGCCAGCTTCAGTGCATAAAGAGGGAAAAACAAAACCACCGCTATTGGTCTGACACTGACCCACATTGGATAGATCCCTCCAAGACTGTTGGAACCAAAAAAATGATGGTATGGTGTGGTATATGGGGTACAAAGATAGTGGGGCCATTCTTAATCAATGGAAACCTCAAGGCCACTGGATATGTGAAATTGCTACATGATGATGCGTTTCCCTCTTTATGCACTGAAGCTGGCACTTTCCCTGAGTTTTTCCAGCAAGATGGTGCACCACCACATTATGGGTGTCGGGTCCGAGCATTCCTAGATGAACAGTTTCCTGGAAAGTGGATTGGTCGTCATGGGCCAGTTGAATGGCCCC
>BLSH010112610.1:207973-223630 GCA_018402905.1 Glandirana rugosa
GTTCATTTTTTTTTTTTTTTGTGTGTGGCAAGGGAAGAGAGGACGTGATTAGGTACTTAGTGTACGGGTGAACATCACGGAGAAGAACATCATTACTGACCACTAACCTTCAAAGAATGAAACGAAAAAACGACGAGTCGAGAACAAAGGTGAGGATTAACCCTCTAGTACTATCTTAAGAAGTCCATCGACACTTCTGATCTCAACTCGCTTGGAGACCTTCAAGCCCAAGACGACCAGGCAGGCTTGAAGCCCTGTTTCAGGCCCAGGCCTGCCTTGGGCTTGCTAGCGTGCCTGTTGCTTTTTTTTGTAGGGCACTTGCCCTACCCTTACCCCCATTTTACTTCCTTTTGCAGCCCTCTAGGGCTTTCCAGGACTTTGTTACAGCCACTTTTGTGCCTAAAAGTTCGGGTCGCCATTGATTTCAATGGGGTTCGTTGTCCGTGCGATCGTTCGGGTTCCGTCCGGACCCGGACTTTGTCCCGAAGTTCGGACGGACCAGCAGAACCCGAACTTCCAGAGGTTCGCTCAACTCTAGTCTTCACAGCTACCTGAAGAATTCTATCATGATCTCCCAATTAGGAGTGGAAACAAGAGCTGAGCAGCAAAAAAGCAAAGTAAGAAACTTCCAATCACCAGTCATTACTACAAGAAGAGGCACTACAAGTGGGCATGTGATTCATGGATTAGTGCAGGAGAGAAGGGAACGGTGTGTGTTTTTTTTTTTTTTTACTTGCTTTAAGTCTTCTAATGGGTACATTACTGCAATTTCTTTCAAGTTCAAACTAGAACATCTAATACTTTTACAGAAAATCTTCAGCAGGTATGTGTCTAAAGCAGGATTAAATTGTCACCCAATCATCTAGCATTGTGTATTATGGAATGCAGCAATCCAGTTTACCTGCCGTGATATGTATGCATTGCAATTAAAGCAATTAACGTTTCATCAAGCTGTAATTATGCACATAATTAGTTCATGCATATTTCTCATTTAAACTAAGGTTTCTTCAAGATGCAAAAGAAGCAAATAACTACCTGAGTTAAGCATTTCCTACACCTGCCAACTTTCTCCAGCCATTACTGATATTAATGTTTATCCATAGCTTCCAGCTGCTCCAGTTTTGGAGGGACTAGCTTACTAACCCAAATTCCTCTTTCCTCTATAGTTTTTTCTGGTTTGCTGTAAAAATGAATGTGCTATTTATAAGCCATAACATTTTTATTGCTTTTTTACATTAAAACATATCTCAACCCAAGCACAAACCTATAATGTATTGCAGCTTACCATGCCTTAGTTGTGGTAGCAATGTTTTCTTGTATTTCAAGTTAAGAACTTTTTCAGCAAATACAAAACTACCAGTTGATCTTGCCAGAAATGCACTGTCCTTGTCAGCTACTGTGAGATACTATGAAGATTATTTTCCTTCTGAGTTATCTTCTGTAAACTATCAAATTCCTTGTCCCTGCGTAATGGATGTAGGCAAGTAGCCTACTGTAAGTTAGGTTGTCATAGCTGGTCCAGGCTGGGAAAGGGGCTAAACCCCTTTTCTGAAGTTTCTCCCTTTTTCTGAGCTCTGCTTCTCTCCCTGTTCTGTAAATAAAAAGGGGGAAGGGCACTGCACAGTGAGCAGTCTGCATGGGAAAAGACACGGACAAGACGCACCATGTAATCTCCAGCTACTTCACAGAGTTCTAAGTGGAGCCAGGACCAAAGAGAAGAAAGAGTATCTACAAGAGTTCGCTGTGACCTGTGTTCCAGCATGAGATGCCGACTCATCAGGGCACTCCAAGGACATGGACTTCTCCACATGAGCCTTTCCAAGAATGGACTATTCCCATAACAAGGGGTGTTATGCATGGTTCCATCATGCTGTGGGGCTGTGTGGCCAGTGCCGGTACAGGGAATCTGGTTAAAGTTGAGGGTTGCTGTCACACACCTGGTGGACGAGTCTGACTTATGCAGTGGGTAACCTCCTTTACTAGCCTGACAAGGGAACCCCTGGTAGAATAGACAGGTGGCTCGGGAGTGCAGGATGGCACGAGGGTCGGACTGGGTCACTGGTGTTGGTAGAAGTCTGTTGGTGCACTCATGCACAAGAAGCGTGGTCGTACAGGCTGAGTCGTGAAGCGGGCTGGTGGTGCAGTACAAGAGGGGCAGGCAGAAGGATGGTCGGGTACAGGTAGGGTCATCAACAGGCAGGCAGCAGAAGTACAGGAGTGCTAAGCAGAAGAGTGGTCGTAGGCAATCCAGAGGTAGGTGCAGGCAGAAATCAGCAGAGTCAGGCAGGCCGTGTCACAGGAACAGAGAATCAGAGTACAGGTCACTCAGGAAAACACACTAAATGCTGTAGATCAGACAGTACTTGCTGCAAGGTGCACTCTGATTAAATAGAGCAGTGTGGTGCCCCTTCCGGCGCGTGCGCGTGTCTTCAGATCCAGATGGGACCTCCAAAATGACCGGATAAGTTCACTGGCATGGATGTGCCTTTCAGGTTCCCAGGAGCTTTCCTCTGGTCCATACCCATTTGACCAGGTACTGAATCAAGCCCCCTCTTCTTCTGCAGTTGAGGATGGCCTCAACTTCATACTCCTCCTCTCCATCCACAAGAACCGGTGACATGGAATACCGAGTGTACTCTAAGTGAAGAGGGTAGGTTGAGCTCATAAACCACACTGTTGACCCTGCTCTTGACTGATAAGGGCCCCATGATTCTAGGTCCCAGTTTCCATGAGGGGCATGAAAGTTTTAGGTTCCTGGTAGAAAGCCAGACCTGGTTACCAGGTTTCAAGTCCAGCTCCCCCCGCCTCCTTTTATGAAAAGTCTGTTTGTTATACTCCTGCGTCTGTGACAGGGTTTCCTGAAGGAGCTTGTTATTCCTTTCGAGAAAGGTGGTGATGTTTTGCACAGCCGGTACGGCACTTTCAGGTACCACATTGGGAAGGAAGGAGGGGGGGTAGCCGAGATTCGCCCAGAATGGTGACTGGTTGGTGGCCGAATGAACCGAGTTGTTGTAGGTGAACTCGGCTACCGGCAGCAGAGAGACCTGGGCAAACGAGGAATAGCAGCACAGATGCTGCTCCAGGGTCTGGTTTGTTCACTCCGTCTGGCCATTGGTTTGAGGATGGTAAGTGGAAGAAAAGGCTGGTTCAAATTCCTAAGGTTGAGCACAGCGCCTTCCAGACCCTGGACGTAAACTGTACCCCTCAATCAGACACGATGGAACACACACTAAACGCTGTAGATCAGACAGCACTTGCTGCAGGGCGCAGTCTGATTAAATAGAGCCGCTTGGCGCAGTTTCCGGCACGTGCGCACGCATGGAAGCGCGCACGAGCACGCGTGAACACGCGTGAGCGTGCGCGGACACGCGCAAACGTGCACAACCGCTAAAAAAGCACAAAAAGTGCAAGCAGTCTTTTTTAGCACCTGTCTTCTTCTAACAGTTGCATGGATTCCACTCAATATGAGAATGTTGAGGAATCAGTCACAAAGTTGAAGTTACGCTGGGGCTGGATATTTCAACAAGACAACGACCCAAAACCCTGCTCAAAACCTACTCGGGCATTTATGCAGAGGAACAAGTACAATGTTCTGGAATGGCCATCCCAGTCCCCAGACCTGAATATCATTGAACATCTGTGCAGTGATTTAAAGCGGGCTGTCCATGCTCAGCAACCATCAAACCTAACTGAACTGGAGATGTTTTGTAAGGAGGAATGGTCCAAAATACATTCATCCAGAGTCCAGACACTCATTACAGGCTATAGGAAGTGTCTAGAGGCTGTTCTTTCTGCTAAAGGAGGCTCTACTAAATATTGATGTGATTTTTCTGTTGGGGTGCCAAAATGCATGCACCTGTCTAATTTCTTCTTGATGCATAGTGCGCATTTTCTGTTAATCCAATAAACTTCATTTCACTACTGAAATATTACTGTGTCCATCGGTTATTTGATAGAGGAAAATTAAATAGCTGATCCAAACACCCAAATATTTATAAATGACAATCATGGATATTGTCAGGGGTTCCTAAACTTTTGCATACAACTGTAAGGACAAAATCAATCCCCCAGGTAGACCCATAGTGAGTGGGATTGAATCCCTCACAGCCCGATTAGGGGAATATGTTGATGTATATTTACAGCCATTGGCACGTGACACATATGCATTTCTAAAAGATACCAAACATGTTCTACAGTTGTTGCAGGGATGTGGGGTCAGAGAGAATACGGTAATAGCCACAGCCGATGTTGCATCTATTTATACAAATATCGATCACCAGGGAGCAATACAAGCAGTAAAGTGGGCACTTGAGAAAAATGATAAGTTGAAGACTACACATAGAAAATTCATCCTCAAAAGTTTAGAAATTTTTTTTGAATCATAACTATTTCTTGTATGAGAAGTTATATTATTTGCAAGTAAGGGAAGTAGCAATGGGCGCAAAGTTTGCGCCTAGTGTTGCTAACCTATACATGGCAAAATGGGAAGAGGAAGGTGTATTGAGAGATCAGAATCCCAGCATGATTCTCTACAAACGTTTCATAGACGATTTGATTATTGTGTGGGACAGTGATGAGGAGGATCTGAGAACATTATTGGTGTCTATGAATTCCAATGACGAGAACATTGGTTTAACATGGGAAATAAGTAAAACTCAAGTACATTTTTTGGCTCTTGTAATTCATGTGACTTCAGACAGTATTACAGCAAACATTATTTATCAATACACTTTAGGGACAAACACAATCAAGACCAAAAATGAGATGCAATTTTGGGTTATAGTAGAGGCCCCAAAACATCATTGGAGAGGGAGCAATTAGATAAAGGAAATCAGTAAACGTGAATCATGGTGGATAGATCAATTAGGATCTTTGGTACCAAGGGGATTGAATAAAGACTTTGACCTGCGTTGTTTTCTTAGTAAGCGTTAAAGAATTACCATATTAGTCCATAACCTTGTCCCTATGCAAGGGAATTTTTTAAAGGGATTTTTTTTTTTAGGAGGATTTTTTTGAAAAAGGGATTTTTTTTTTTAAACTACCCCTATTACCATTGATATTGGATACCCTACACAAGGTTATATCATACTCATGTCCTAGGTGGTGATAAGTTTAATAATGATGAGGACACATACAGGGTTGGCTCAGTTGATAATCTTGAGAGATCTGAATATGAGCTGATCTAGAGATTAATAACTAATAACATACCCGCACAGGTCCATAACCACAGGGGTAACTCATTAAACAATTTTAGGTTTAGGGAAGCTAGGTGATAATATTAACAGACAGATATCCCTAATAGTTCATAAAAGGGGTAATAGGTGTAATTGCTACAATAGGCACAAGTAGTTCTAATTAGGGGGGTCTCTTATACATAAAATTGGAAATGATATATTTGTGTAATACACATTTAAGTAGTATATACGTTTAAGAACTGCAACACACATATAGTATTGCTTATTCAGGATCATTGTGCAGGATAGTGGATAATATTAATGTTATTAATACCCTATGTTAAACAGAAGGAGGCTCACAGTTGCAGTATTCACCTCCCTTTAATTTTAATTTAAAATTAAATAATTGTTTAGAACATTTTCTTGTTAAAATGTTTTTATTAGAAAACAATAGCATACAAAAAATCCATCAATAGCAGTTAGATGAGACAAAACTGTTACGATGCACGTAATCCCCGCACAGAGCATAAACTGGGGGAGATGAATACAGAAATCTGTACTGGACCATAACCTTAATGCAGGAGGACCACGGATAAAAATTGCATAAACCAACCCCCACAGCAAATAAATTGGGAATGAGTAACAAAAATTACAGGACAGAGATGCCCAAACACCAGCATTCAAATGGAGTGGTTGACAGGGGGAATGACTTGTCCAGCCAAATGGAATACAAGAAGTGTGAGATCTGAAGGAAGTGAAACCTCTCATTCGGGGCCATTTCCAATTTCTCAGAGCAATATTTGAGGGTTAGGGGGCCCCGTGAGTTGACGTAATTGCCTATCCTAAGAAGGCCCTTATTGACCCACCATCCAAAGGCCCTAACGTCCTGACCGGGTGGAAAGAGGAGATTATTAAAAATGTGTGACATGGGGCGCCATTGGAGATTAATTAATTTTTTAATTAATTAGATTGGATTTGTGAATCTTGTCGCAGAGATGAATAGAATGAGAGAGTGTCGGGGCAAGAATGGGGGTTTAGTTTAGAGGGGTTAGATAATCCAAGGTGTATGAGGGAATAGCTTGTCTCTCCATAGAGACCCAGTCGGGTTTGGAGCCCCTGGCATATATGATGGAAAATTGAGCCAGTTGTGCTGCTAAATAGTATGACCAACGATTAGGAAGGCCTAAACCCCCTCTACGTCTGGGACGAAACAGCACATGTTTAGGAAGACGATAGCCCTTTTTGCCCCAAACAAACTTGATTATGGCGGATTGCAATCTATGCAAATGAGGTTTGTTGATTGAGACCGGCAGAGAGCGAAAGAAATAAAGGATCCTGGGTAGAAAGGTCATTTAATTGCGTTAATTTTACCCAGCCAAGAGAGGCCAAGTGATTCCCAGTGAGCTAGGTCAGCTTGAAGCTGTTTGTAAAGTGGGGGGTAATTTGATTTGTAAATGCGCTCGAATGAGGACGGGAGAGTGACCCCTAGGTAAGTGATACTCGACTCCCTCCAGAGGAAAGGGAAACGTTTTGATAGCCTTTCAGCTAAAGCGGGAGGGGTGGACACATTTAAGATCATTGACTTAGACATATTAACCTGGGGGCCTGAACAAAAACTGAAGTCTCGTAAGACTTGGGAATAATCGGGAGTGAAGTAGAGGGAGAGGTGACAAATAACAATACGTCATCGGCAAAAAGCGCACATTTGTGGAAAGCCTGCCCACACTGGACTCCGTGGATATCAGGGTTAGTTCTGAGCGGACCAGGCTGTGGTGTGAACTCCAATACAGTAGCCAACCTCTGAAAAACAAAAAAAGCCATATGAGTATTAAGGGAGACAGGAAAGCAGGAAGTAAAGAAAAGGTCAGAAAACGGAAAGAGGAATAGCAAAATAGTATATAACAAGCATCCATCTGAAAGCTAAACCCAAGGGAGAGTGAGCCAGAACATGGGTCATGCTCCCTTGGAGTGGGTCAGGGCAACCCTGAACCCACCAAGACCTTATGGCGGAAGGTAAAGAAAAATTTGGCGACCTTTATCTAGGTCGTTGTCTCGAGTCAGCGGTGGGAGGAGGTGCATGACGAACCGCTCCGGCCAGGGACCGCCTGGGCCGGGGCAACAATAATACATTCAAAATAGCTATAAGACCTGGCTAGTTAAATCGGGGGGACCGAAGCCCCTCTGTGAGATAGAACAGGGAGAACACGCCAAAACAAAAACAAGTGCAGACACTCAGAAAGCAGTAAATTAAGCACAAAATCAAAAGGGCTGTGATCTCACTACTGGAGTGGAGGAGTCACAGCTTACCTTCCTGCCCCCCTGGGGAAGGGAGGGATACCCAGGTGGACAAAGTGGGCTAGAGTCACCCAGGGGGGCAGAAACAGAACCGTATGAGTGTGTTTCTGGGATTCACAGAGCTCTAACAAGGGGCTCAAACTTAGAGACCCATCTCATGAGAAGGAAGCAAACCATGTCCCAACAGATCAACAGAGGAGATTGGCATCTCGCTGTCTCTTGCTTTGCTGCTTGTTCCAGAGAGGGGTGATAGGACTTTTGGACGAACTGGAATGCGATTCTTGAAGAGTCGGGGTTGCCTCCTGTGAAATCAGACCCAGCTGATGTAAGGTACGTTCACCTTCCTGTATGGAGGAAAAGCCAAAGGTTTTGGACTGGTATGTGAATTTTAAGCGAAAGGGAAAAGACCACCAATACATGATCGCCTTTTGTGATAACACTGCCAATAGGGGTTTAAGTGAACGTCTCTTTTGGATCGTTGCTGGTGAGATGTCCGCAAACCCCTGGATAGCCTGGCCCTGAAAGGTCAAGGAATCTAGCTCCCTAGATTTTTTCATAATCTCTTCCTTAATGGCATAATAATGGGGTTTGACAATGATATCCCTTGGGCGACCATCTTGCCTTGGCAGTTGAAGAGCTCTGTGCGCCCGGTCCAGCTCAAGCCTATTGTCTGGAGTATTAGGGAGGGTTTCCTTGATGAAGGATTTGACCGCATCCTGGACGTCAGTAATAGATTCAGGGAGCCCTCTGATGCGAAAGTTGACTCGTCTATCCCTATTTTCCAGGTCATCGATCTTTGCTAAGGCCGTGTCCAATTGATCCTGGATAGTTTGAATGCTATGAGTGTTTTGGTTCACCCTCGTTGATGTATAATCCACCACCTGTTCTATAGCCTCAATGCGGGTGCCCAGATTGAGAATGTCAGCTTTAATCACTTCAGTAATGTGGGCAGCATTCTGTGCCAGCCCTGCAGCCAGGATTTCTGAGAAGTGATTAAGTAAGAGTCCCATGTCTGTGGGGTGATGTTGTGGCAAGGGAGAGATCTGTGCTAGGCCTGCATGGCTGTCGGGGGTATCTGGACTGGGGGAGAACAGAGCCTCCTCCATGGATCTCCTTAAGAGCTCCTCTGTGGACACTGGGGATGCCTTTAGCCTGAGAATGGGGGTAGAGGGCGTCGCTGGTGGGGCCGGAGCCCGATCATCCTCACCCACAGTGTCCATTATGGAAACCGAGTCCTCTGCTGGGCCGCGCTGGAGAGACGCCGCCACCATCTTAGAAAGGCCTGAGGCCTGCGGGCCGTAGACGAGCTGCCTCTGAACCTCGCGTTTGGGGGGTTCCCCCAATATATGGCTCGACACCCTGGGTGCTCTGCTGAGTGGAGCTGCAGAATTTAGCAGGTCTGCGGTGCTGCACTGGCTCTGGAGTCATCAAAAGGCCGGAGAGGGACGGAGCTCCCGTTCAGTGTGTGCGAACAGAGGTCCCACGCATGCGCACTATTCTGTTTAGAACATTTTCATAAAGTGTTCCTTAACTACTTGCCAACTGAGCGCAGTATATTTACTGCAGCAGTGCGGCGCTGTCTCGCGAATTGCCGTAAATAGAAGGCGATTTACAGACAGGCAGCTAGGGGGCGTGAGCACGCCGCCACCGGCACGCGCTTGTGCCCGCCGCACTCTGGAAGGGTGTGCCCGTGGCTCGGGTGGACCCGATGTCAGCCAGCGAGCCGCGATGAGCTGCCAGAGGGAGAGAACGGGGAACCACCAAAGTAAATACGGCGGTTTCCCGTCCTGACAGGCGGCATCTAAGAGATCTACTGAACCCTGTCACTGGGATCAGTTAGATCTCTGGTGCCCCTGATAGCCCAGCCCCCTCACAGTTGGAACACGCCTAGGGAACACAGTTGACCCCTAGATATCCCCCTGCAGGTTAACCCCTTCACTGCCAATGACATTTACACAGTAATCAGTGGATATTTAAATTTCTGATCGCTGTATAAATGTCATTGGTCTCAAAAAAGTGTCAAAAATGTCCGACATGTCTGCCCCAACATTGCAGCCTTGATAAAAATCACAGATCGCCGGCATTACTAAAAAAAAAAAAATAATAATAATTTAAAAACGCCAGAAATTAATTCTCATGGTTTGTAAACGCGACAACTTTTGCTTAAACCAATCAATATATGCTGATTGCTTTTTTTTACCAAAAATATGAGGAGGAATATAAGTCGGCAAAAACTAATGAATACATTTTTTTTATATATATTTTTTTATTTGTATTATAGCCAAAAAAAAGGAAGAAATATTGGGGTTTTTTTTGCAAAATTGTGGCTCTTTTTTTGTTTATAGCGGTGATCAGAAATGATGCAGAGGTGACCAAATGCCACCAAAATAAAGCACTATTTGTGGAAAAAAAAGACGCAAATTTCGTTTGGGTACAACGTCGCACGACCGTGCAATTGTCAGTTAAAGCGATGCAGTGCCGAATCGCAAAAAGTGCTCTGGTCCTACAGTGGGAAATCCTTCCGGGGCAGAAGTGGTTAATAACAACCAGGTGGAATTATTTAAATAGCCTAAGTCTCCCATCCAATAGCAATCCTCCTGAAGACACGTGTTCCCTGTGTCGAATACGTGTAAGGGAAAGGGAGAGGGTGGTGAAGGCAGCAGCAGCAACATGAGAAGTGTGGAGCAGCTGACAGATCGCAGCTGTGTGGCTTTTTATCTAGTGGTTACCAAACAAGATTGTGTGTTATAGATTGGTGCAAAGCAAGCACCTTGAGAATGTGAGTACCTACTTTGGAGTTTTAATAGAGCATAGGGTTTTAAAGGATTCAGGCACTATGTAGATTGTTCTTACTGCATGTGCGGAGGAGACTGATCTGAGGATTAGCACAGGAGCTTGGACATTCCTTGATCAGTGAGTCCAGGGGTGCCTCACCTGAGCTAACCGACCAAACTTAATTGTGTGGTCACACACCCTG
Organism: Glandirana rugosa; assembly: GCA_018402905.1. NCBI lineage: Eukaryota > Metazoa > Chordata > Amphibia > Anura > Ranidae > Glandirana > Glandirana rugosa. The sequence goes on from BLSH010112610.1 coordinate 218,420, forward strand.
AGGTGAGGAAACTACCAAAGGTAGGAGCACAAGAGTGTTGTCACTGATGTGTATATGAAACACTGAAGCACGGATCACTTTTTTATTAGCAAATCACTGGATGAATACTGATATTGTTTGAATAAGACACGATATTAGTGGACATTTATTGTTGCATGCATTTATTTTCACTGTGCACTGATGCATTATTGATAGTTCACCATGGATGCACATTGAAGAATTTATGAAATAATCGAATATTGTGTATATATATATATATATATATATATATATATATATATCACATTTTTTTACAATTCATGTACATGTATCAATTATGTAGAATTTGTGTTGATTGTTTGCATTTAGCACTTTTTAGAATTAGGGCTAATGCGGCAATACTACTATTGTCATTTATCTTCTGCACGTGTATATGAGATTGTGAGCAGTGTCAGCAGCTGGTTTTTATATTTTTATATAGGTACATACTAGAATGAACACATAAGGTAGCTCGCAGGCTCTTTATATTTATATAGCAACCAGTCGTTGGAGTGGTAGTGCTCTGACTCCCTCCCTAGCTGCCCATCTCCTCCGGTCACTGGGAGCAGAATAGAACTAAGGAGACTAAAGGCCTGATCACTAGGTACGGGAAGGCAAGAGTTAAAGCACACTCATGGGGCCTGCTATGTGATCAGTGGGACTCCATTCTGTTACTGGGAGTGAGTTAACAGAGATATGCTGGACTGGTGGAGTGGACAATAGTTCTGCATGTCCCTCCAAATGCAATATATACAACAGTAAAAGTGTGCAGCGATATGGGACAGAACGTCTTAAGGAGATAATCTGCCCATCCATTGCACATAAGTGTCTCATGTTTGAGTCAGGGGCTGCATAATGTGTGAGTCTTTACATGACTGCAGCCTTGGCATGGTCTCCTGAGCATTGAGGAACAAACACACTTTAGGGTAAGGTGTTATCCCACGTGCACGGGTGCAGCCAGACTCAGCCCACATGGAGATGAAGAGATACTGACATATTTGTAGTCTTTTTTAGGAGAGCAGCCAAGGGTGGCAACTATAGATACAGTAGAGGCATGACGTAGCCCTTCAGGAATGGGAAGTGTGTTATTCTCAGGCAGTGGTGGCTGGTGCTATATTTCGTGGGAAGGCTGCAAACAATGCATCAGAGCCTCAGGCTCTAACCACATGCTTCTACAAAAGAAAATCCATTGGAATCCATTCATCCGGAGCCCTACATGTAGATTAGGGGCCAGGTGCATGAATTAGGGAGGCGGCACTGCTGCCCCCGTATCGACAGGCCGCCACTGTTTGCAGGATTACAAAGGGAAAATAGCAAAAGAAGATTTAAAAAAAAGTGAATGAACACAGCCACCACACCAAGGACTAGTAAGCTCTAATATATTACATTTTTGGTTTTGGATTTATATATAGGTTGGTAAAAAGAAACATAAATTAGGTCAACAGAAGGTGCATTAAAACACAACTTTTTTAATTGTCTCACATGCCTTATTTATTGAATTGTTCAGCAGCTTTAAGATAAGGACTACCTTCCGTGATAGAGCAGTGGTCTAACTCCAGTGGTCTGACACCACCCTACCCCATACACTGAAGAGAAGGACTGTTCACTTCTGAGAGAGAACAGAGCTCCATCTTCAGTAGCTTCATATGTTCCTTCATAGTCACAGCTATACATTCATCATTGTTCCAAATTGGAGGACAAAAGTGACTGTGCAGAAATCATGGCAAACCAATGCTAGGTGTTAAATGCATCCCTATAGGGATGGGCTTTCTTCAGGTATATCTATCCATTATTATATATGTGATCCAACTTGGGAGACTCTCAAAATTATAGAGTTAGGACTGCAGTGAAGTACACTGGGATACCATGATGTGGCGCTGCAGCTTACACATATACTGTATTTGCGAATGTGTGCAAACTAAACCCTAGTGTGAACTGTTAGACAGGGTTAAGTTTGTTGCAGGCTGGCTGGTTAGTGAGCTGGGAATTTTTGTCTGTTTTTTGATATGGCTGACTAGTGGAGATAGACTACTGCTCTCACACAGAGGACGTTATCTTTATCTTGAGCTCTAGAGATAAATAGTAAATAGGCAGAAAGCGTTTAAAAAGTTTTTACATTCTCTGTTGATCTAGTTTGATTTTTCACATAATACAAATTGACTTTAAAGCAAAACACAATGCAGGACACACACACACACTGGTATGTGTGTAGGATGTGTCTTTTTCCTCCATTGTCTATTTTTTTTTTTTCTAGAACTGGAGAGTGGGTGGGGGTGTCTTGATTGAGGGTAAGGCTAAAGTTTTCCTGCAGCTTTTTTCTTATAAGAGGGGTGGGTTGCTAGGCATCCACTCACTCACTTGCAGGTTAATAATAGTGAATTATTGCTGCTGTTTATTTCATGTGTAGATTATTCAAAGTTTAGATGATTTATGGTGTAAAAATGATAGCAACTGACAGAGTGGCTATGGTCTGTTTTTCCATAATTGCATTTTGCTATTACTTCTATTACATACTGTATATCAAAGTGTATAGACATATCATATTGTTTATAATTATTGCTGCTACAATTACTAGTGCTTATGATTATTATTATCCCTGTCTTTGTCCACTGTATTCCTATATACAGTATCTCACAAAAGTGAGAACACCCCTCAGATTTTTGTAAATATTTTATCATATCTTTTCATGTGACAACACTGAAGAAATGACACTTTGCTTCAATGTAAAGTAGTGAGTGTACAGCTTGTATAACAGTGTAAATTTGCAGTCTCCTCAAAATAACTCAACACCCAGACATTGATATCTGAGCTGCTGGCAACAAAAGTAAGTAAACAAACACCTAAGTGAAAATGTCCAAATTGGGCCCAATTATCCATTTTCTGTCCCCGGTGTCATGTCACTCATTAGTGTTACAAGGTCTCAGGTGTGAATAGGGAGCAGGTGTGTTAAATTTGGCGTTATCACCCTCACTCTCTTATACTGGTCACTGTAAGTTCAACATGGCACCTCATGGCAAAAAACTCTCTGAGGATCTGAAGAAAATAATTGTTGCTCTACAAAAAGATGGTCTAGGCTATAAGAAGATTGCCAAGACCCTGAAAATGATCTGCAGCATGATGGCCAGGACCATACAGCGGTTTAACAGGACAGTTTCCACTCAGAATAGGCCTCGCCATGGTCGAGCAAAGAAGTTGAGTGCACATGCTCAGCATCATATCCAAAGGTTGCCTTTAGAAAATAGACGTATGAGTGCTGCCAGCATTGCTGCAGAGGTTGAAGGGGTGGAGGGTCAGCCTGTCAGTGCTCAGATCATACGCTACACACTGCATCAACTTGGTCTGCATGGCATGCCAGAAGGAAGCATCTTCTAAAGATGATGCATAAGAAAGTCCGCAAAAAGTTTTCTGATGACAAGCAGACTAAGGAGATGGATTACTGGAACCATGTCCTGTGATTTGATGAGACCAAGATAAACTTATTTGGTTCAGATGGTGTGAAGCATGTGTGGTGGCAACCAGGTGAGGAGTACAAAGACAAATGTGTCTTGCCTACAGTCAAGCATGGTGGTGGGAGTGTCATGGTGGGGGTGCATGAGTGCTGCCGGCACTAGGGAGCTAACCTTCATTGAGAGAACCATGAATGCCAACATATACTGTGACATACTGAAGCAGAGCATGATCCCCTCCCTTCAGAGACTGGGCCACAGGGCAGTATTCCAACATGATAACGACCCCAAACAGACCTCCCAGACAACCACTGCCATGCTAAAGAAGCTGAGAGTAAAGGTGATGGACTGACCAAGCATGTTTCCAGACTTAAACCCTATTGAGCATCTGTGGGGCATCCTCAAATGGAAGGTGGTGGAGCGCAAGGTCTCTAACATCCACCAGCACTGTGATGTTGTTATGTAAGAGTGGTAGAGTGGTAGAGGACTCCAGTGGCAAACTGTGAAGCTCTGGTGAACTCCATGCCAAAGAGGGTTAAGGCAGTGCTGGAAAATGATGGTGGCCACACAAAATATTGACACTTTGGGCCCAATTTGGACATTTTTACTTAGGGGTATACTCACTTTTGTTGCCAGAGGTTTAGGCATTAATGGCTGCATGTTGAGTTATTTTGAGGGGACACCAAATCACTGTTATACAAGTTGTACACTCAGTACTTTACATTGTAGCAAAGTGTCATTTCTTCAGTGTTGTCAAATGAAAAGAGAGAATAAAATTCTTACAAAAATGTGAAGGGTGTACTCACTTTTATGAGATACTGTATATACCTAGTATATTATTACTAACTATTATTATTAGTAATAATATTAAAAGTAGTAGTAGCGATACATGTGATATGTGTGTCCCTTATCCCTAACCTTACGAAATTGTAAGTTGTATATCAGTGAACTGTACAATTAGTGTAGGAGAAACTACTTGGTGAGCACGAATGTGACTGTCAATGACTTTAATAGCTTTTCAGCAGTAATATATATATTATATATATATATATATATATATATATATATTTATATATATATACTGTATACATATTGGTCTATGCACATGTTAGATTATTAAAGTCCTGGGTTCACACTGTAATAGATATCCAACCAGTAAACATGAAGGTCAGGACACTCACATGTCTTTGTAAGAGCATAAATGATCTAAGCCTTTATAGCCCTTATTCTATTTATTCCATAAAGCCTTTCAAACATCTGGAAGAGCCCTGCATGTTTACTAGCTACACACACACACACACACACACACACACACACACACACACACACACGTATATTCGTGGCCCTCTGACCGAAGATAGATGTAGATCACATAAACACGCAACAAGACTTACAACATAAATAGACCTAAGGTGTGCCTTGGTTATCTGGTCGGTATGCCAAGAGAAGGGGGCATACCCTATATAAGTAATGGGTAATAATGGAGAAGAATGTGCTGAGAAATGCCCTGAAAGGGGGATGGGAGGGAGGGTATCGTGCACTGGAACCGACAAAGAGCATGGAGAGTGAGGGTGCTTAAATACCCTCCGGGCTCCTCCCATAAATTCAGGCCAGCCCACTGGCCTTCCTACTTATGGTCGTGGCCCTCTGACCAAAGATAGATGTCAATCACATAAACACGCAACAAGACTTACAACATAAATAGACCTGAGGTGCGCCTTGATTATCTGGTCGGTATGCCAAGAGA
>BLSH010112611.1:0-17358 GCA_018402905.1 Glandirana rugosa
TCTGGGGTGGAACTGTCCATCTGGTCGGTCGCCTGGTCTTCTATGACTGAATGCGGCGGGGAAGCATGTGTTCCTTCGCCGAATCTTCGTTCAGCGCCATCTTGGGCTCCACGCGGCCTAGAGCTGCCGAAGAAATCAGTGAGGCGGCGGGGCTCGGGCGGCTTCCTGCCTTGTTTGCGAGACATCTCGGTGGTATGCGGGGACCTTCAAAGCTGATTCTGGCTGTGTGACTGCGCTGTGGCTTTCGTCAGGTCGGTATTACTGTCCCGTGTTAGCGGAGCTCTCTCTTCAGGCGGCCATACAGTAGCGCGGCCATACTCCGCCCCTCCTCATTTTCTATTTTTATGATATGTTCATGAATATAGTTGGATTCTTTACTCTATGTCTTATCTTATCTCTCCTAGATCTACTTTTCCTCATTTTCCTTGCCGGCCGGCGAAGGTGGTGCGCGGACAAAGGGGTACTAGGGATCAGCAGGTACGTGTACATCAAATACATAATTCCTCTATGGCCCCCCTGAACATTTGTACCCTGAATGTTCAGGGACTCAACACACCTCAAAAACGCACCAAAGCCTTGAGATCCTTGGCGGCTAAGAAAATGCACATATTATGCCTACAGGAAACTCACTTCACATCGAAACATGCCCTCAAATTTCTCCATGCCTCTTATCCACAGTTTTTTCAGGCCTCAGCTCCCACTAAACACCGTGGCACACTCGTTGCATTTCATAAATCTATCCCCTTCAACCTCAGACACCAAATTAGTAACCCAGAGGGTAGATACCTTCTTCTCACCGGCCACCTAGCTGACACCCCAGTCACCTTAATATCTTACTATGCCCCAAATCAGAATCCTACCCCCTTCCTCAATCATCTTTTCAACATGGTTAAACAACACCAATTTGGAATAATTATAATATGTGGGGACTCAAACCAAGTGATCTCCCCTTACCTGGACAAATCACGCCCCTCCCCGCTACGCCGCACCACCAAACTGTCTTTCCAACAGCTCCTGACCAAACACCATCTGGTAGACACATGGCGAGGACTCAACCCTTCTAGTAGAGCGTTCACCTTTTACTCCCACCCCCACGCCACGTTCTCGCGTATAGATCATATACTAATGGCCTCCAGTTTGCTCCCGGAGGTTTTATCCTCAGTTATCATCCCTTTCCCCTGGACAGATCACTCAGCAGTATGTACAACTATCTCATCCCTAGTCCCTAGGGCACAAGACACTACCTGGTACATTAACGATTCTATCCTCACCCACCCTTCTTACAACAAAGATATAGAATTAGCTCTTACCGAGTACTTTAATACTAATTCCTCAGCGGACATCTCTGCGCTCACCCTTTGGGAAGCGCATAAACCGGTCATACGTGATAAACTAATTCAGCAAATGTCCATTGTGAAGCGTGCCCATAAAGTCCAATTTAATAACCTGGAAGCCAACTTCACCCAAAGCTATGAAGCCTTTCAAGACAATCCCTCTCCCACCACCAAGAGCAAACTAGACAAAGCACGATTAGAGCTTGATCTTTTCCTCACAGACTCAGCCGATAAAACCATCCGTAGGCGCCAACATTACACATACATTAAAGCGAACAAACCAGTTACCCCCTTGGCGCGCTCCCTCAGATCCATTAACCTAGGCCCCTCCTCAATTAGATTTCGCACCTCTCAAGATGCCTATACCAGTAACCCAGTCAAGGTCCAAAACCAACCTAGCAAAACTTTATGACTCTAAACACAACTTTAACCAGGCCAGAGCCGAACAGCTGTTCTCTAAGATCACCCTCCCTATACTCTCTCCGGACCAAAATGAACAGCTGGAAAGCCCAATCACAGTACCGGGGATTCTCCAGGCAATTAAAACACTAAAACCTAACAAAAGGTCTGGCCCAGATGGCCTGTCGGCCACATATTACAGAACCTATGCCCACCTCCTAGCCCCACATCTCGTCATGGCCCTGAATTCCCTTCTTCATGGACACAACTTTCGACCTGAATCACTCACAGCCACAATAGCTATGATCCCTAAACCCTGCTCTGACACTACTTCATGGGCGAACTACCGCCCTATCTCACTTCTCAATAATGATCTCAAATTGCTTGCTAAAATCCTCGCCCTTTGGCTGAACCATATAATAGGAGAACTAGTGCATCGGGATCAAACTGGTTTTATTCCAGCCAGACAAACTGCAGACAACATAAGACGTGCCCTACTACTCTCCCACACTGATAAATCTCGGAAAATCCCAGCTATATTCCTCTCATTAGATATTAAAAAAGCTTTTGATACTATCTCATGGTCGTATATGCGCTTCACACTCCAACGATGGGGGTTCGGGCAACACTTCCTTTTTTGGGTTAACGCATTATACCATAATCCCTACGCATATGTAACATACGCCGGATTCAAATCGGCATGTTTTAAGATCAGGAATGGAACCAGGCAAGGCTGTCCCCTCTCTCCTCTCCTATTTGCCCTTCTAATAGAGCCCCTCCCCAATCGATACGATCGCAACCAGACATTAAAGTAATAGAGCTAGGCGGTCACCACCACAAAGTCTGCTTATTCGCAGACGACATTCTTCTTTTTCTGACCACGCCACTCGCATCTGCACCCAACCTCTTAGCCCTCCTGGACTCCTTTTCCAACATATCTGGCCTACATATCAACCCCCACAAATCTCAAATCCTAAACATATCCCTGCCCTTGCCTGAGATACCAGGGGTGAGAGATTCTCTCCCGTTCGCCTGGGCTTCTCATAGTCTCAATTATCTTGGTATCAAGCTCACACCCTCCCACACAGGCCTGTTTGGAGCTAACTACCTACCCTTACTCAAAACAATCACGAATCAGATGCAACAATGGTCCTCCCTCCCAATTCCTTGGATAGGGAGAATCAATGTAGCCAAGATGACGATAATCCCCAAATTCCTTTACCTTTTTAGGGTCCTCCCAATACACATCCCTGCCTACTTTCTACGCCTCCTTCAAAGCAGAGTGATGACATATATCTGACACAACACCAGACTACGCATACCCAAAACAACCATGTTCTCGCACCGTCTGGATGGAGGATTGGGGGTCCCTAAATTCCAAGCCTAGTATTGTGCCGCACAGATCTCACAGTTAGTCAAATATCATGCATACAAAGAAACACTGCTATGGGTTGCCACCGAGGCAGTAGATTTGGACGCCCTTTCTTCGGCTAACCTGCTGTGGCTCGACTCTAAAAGTCGACTTTTCATAACTAACCCTATTACACGTCACTCTCTGTCCTTATGGGACAAATACAAAGTCTCGCATAAACTGCAATCAGCACACAACCCACTGCTGTCTTTCTTAAAGAATCCCGCTTTTCTCCCGGCGTGGGAGGAGCCCACAAGATTTCAGAGGTGGGAGGAGGTCAACCTATTCAGATTCAACTCACTGGTCTCTCGCACATCCTTCTTAACCTACCCTTCACTATGCGAATCGCACGGTCTCTCAGGGCTAGAGATATTCCGATACCTCCAAATTAAACATTTTTTCACCCCCCTGACCCGTGCGGACCCTCCCTTTGACAACTTTACATACTTCGAAGGAATATGCAAATCGGATCCCCATGCCAGAGGTATTATCTCCACCCTATACCGAATCCTGCTTCAAATACCCCAAGATCCCCCTCATTGTTATACAACTAAATGGGATTCCAACCTGGAGCGCCCCTTAACGCAAGCTGACTGGTCAGAAATTTGGTCAAATACACACTCTTCCTCCGTGAACATTTTAGCCAAAGAAACCAATTACAAAGTTTTGCTGTGGTAGTACCTAGTCCCCACTAGGATAGCCAAATTTGCACCAACATACTCCGGGCCGATGCTCTAGAGGGTGCACGGACCAAGGCACTTACTACCACATCTGGTGGGATTGTCCAATAGCGCAGACTTTCTGGAAGCAAGTCTTAGAACTATCATCTAAAGCACTTAACACTCCTATTGAGGATCTTCCAACCACAACTCTACTAAATCTCAAGCCTGATGGGCTCACACTCAATCAATACCGCCTACTCCAACAGATCACCACAGCAGTTAAACAGACTATCGCCAAAGCTTGGAAATCTCCTAAACTTTTGGTCTCTGAGGTTAAAGGCAGAATGGGCAAAGCCTTAATACACGCAAAAATGGAAGTCATTGAAGGCAATAAAGTGAAAAAATTTGAAAAGGTATGGAGACCTTGGATAACTCACTTCCTCCCCCCAGATTTTGACGATTCACTCCTACTCCCATGTTAAGCAAATAGCGCCAGCACCTCTCTCTTACACCTGCACTCAAAGTCCCCCATGCCCTGATGACCGCGTGCCTCCTCGCCGGACCCGGTAAGCTGTCTCTATTCTTCTTCTCCTCTTCTTCTGTCCCCTCTTCTCTTCCATTTCTCCTCCATTCCTACTCTTGCTACCTTCTCTTTCTACCTCCTTCATCATGCTCTATTTTTGTCTATAGTTTATTTGAGCTAGCGGTAACTCACCTAGACGTTCTATACCGCTCATTGACCCCATAAGCACCCATAATCATATGGAGAGAGCCCCAACGAAATTACACCATCATTTTATTATTGCCTCCCCTATTCGAATGATCGATGAGCCGCCATCTCTCCCACGCCTTTGACCTACCACAGCTTGATCCCATACAGGGTGGCGGGCGGGCGTCTGAGAGTCTGCGATCCTCTGCCTAACCCAACTTACTCCTCCTGACTAATAGATACCACTACCGTTTGGCTCGCCCCTGGTTATTGGTCTCTACCTACTACCTCCTAAACCCTATTCCTACTATTGCACTCTATATATGACTACTTATGTAATATAAGGTCAAACTATAAGAACTTATACCTAGCTCGATTTGATTGTACTGCACTGTAAAATTCATTAAAATCTTTGACACAGAATAGACGAAAAAACTATATTTATTGAAATCTATTAACATTGTGATAAAAAAATAATAATAACAAGCTATGCTCAAAATTTACATAGAACTTGACACATCAATAGAATGTTTAAGTAAAAATGATATAAGCAGGCTTCCTTCTGTAGTACCACACCATATAATTTATAAAGTACTATGCCTAATAACTAAAAGTTCTTTACTCAAATTATTATAAGAATTATATAACATTTGGTCACTAGGGTCATACTGCCCAGCAACAGTCCACTTTGTGGTAAGTATGTATCCAAAACAAGTAATTTAGCAAATAATTGATTTCCAAAAAGAAACAGCCATGTGAATTCTACAGCAAATACTTTGGCGTCAAAGGTTCTTAGAAGCCTTGTGCCAAGACAGATATCCACAGTAAACTGAGATGGTCATACATTAACTCATGAATTATCAAACAAACTCGCAGCCTAGACAGTTTCACGTGCAGACAAACTCCAAGGAGCTAAACAAAGGCTTCAGAACAACAGTGCCCCCATACTTTGCAAGGTGTATGTCCCAGCACTTGAAGTATATGTATAGAATTACTGTTCTTGTTGGTCATGACTATGTGGCACAATGAGCACATATCTGGCAATGTGGAATCACATAGGAGTATTGTTCATAGTGACAACAGAGTTACCAAAATAAAAAGAGTTCCCCCAGTGGTTAAAATATATATGTAATATTGTTGTTCATATTAGTAACATAAATGTCAGGTATCTAGGTCATAGATGTACATCGAAAGTGTAGTACAGTTCAAATAATACCCCCTTATGAGCATATATTCACATAAAACATGCTCACGTATGGTAGTGCCAACCATAAACATGTTAATGACATAGTTCATAAAATGTAAATCTGGGGAGATATGGACTAACCAGAATGTGTTTATTCAAATAAGACCACAATAGGCACTACTGTATTGAAGACATCTAAGGAAGATTTTGACAGTTTATATTACTTGGTAGTTATAAGTGGGGAGGCATCCCAGTGGAACAGTACAGGCGTAGCAAGGCAGAGGCTTCTGTGAAGGTGAAAGCACAGGCTGCCTGATACCTTTCAACTGTAACAGACTTCCTCAAAGGTGGAGGCCTCTTACAATGTGTTTAGGCATGTGTTTATGGTTTGCACCTCAAATAGTATTTTATGTGCACTTATAAAGGAATGTTATATGAACTGTACCGCATTTTGCATGTACATCTATTACTATTTTGGTAATGAGAACAATGTTATACTCCCTGTTGTACCTGCAAGTATAAAATAAGGGTGAGTGAAAGTCCAGGAATTGTATGTGTGCCTTGGTGCACATATAGAAGGGGGGCTCTCCACTTCCTGCAGTGGAGGACAAATTCGCACCCATCATTCTCAAAGAATATTAGGTAGGGAAATAGGACAGAATTAAATTAATTTGCATAATTGTGCATTGAAATAGGGTGGTAATTAGACCAGGCAGTACTATTAGTTTGAATAGCATGCAGGTGGTGGACATTCTGCAATTCTTGTTGTAATAGAGGGCTGTAACCAATTGAGCCTGGACATAGCTTTAAGGACAATAGTTGCACTTTTGGGAAAGAAATAGGGTTTTACAATAGCTGAAGAAGTTTATTTAGAATGTTAGGAAGAAAGAGGTCTGGAAATAATGCTTGTCAAATGTTGTGGGGGTATGATATAATTTAGCAGGATAATTATGGAACTGGCAGAATCTAAATTGGATTGCTTGTGTATAGAGTTGAACGAACCCGAACTGTAAAGTTTGGGTTCATACTGGACTTTAGGGTGTCCATGTCCCGAACCCGAACACGGACATTTGAGAAAAAGTCCAGGTTCGGGTATTTTTTCACGTCTTTTGAATAGCTGCAAGACAGCCAATCAACAAGCTTTTCACTCGTTTGCCCTTAGAAGCCATCACAGCCATGCCTACTAATGGCATGGCTGTGATTGGCCAGTGCATCATGTGACCCAGCCTCTATATAAGCTGTAGTCACATCATCTCATACTAGTATAGGGAGAGGATTCTGCTGCTGGTGTGAGGGACAGGTTAGCTTTAGAAAATCTGTTAAAAACAGCAATTTATTGGTGGGTGGGTGCTAGAGGAGATTTTTGTTTACATTTTGTTTGCTAAGCAAAGAGCCTCATATAAAACCTAAGCAATTTTTCTGTCTGTTACGTGGGCGTTTAAAAAAAAAAATTCTAAATAGTACATTTGCGGCCAGCGGTGCATTTCTTGCACAAAAATAAAAAGTGCGTCTACATTGCTGGTTCAAAAAAAAAGAATAATAATTTATTATTCTTTTTTTTATTATTAATAAATAGTGCTACATAGTACATTTGCACCTTGCTGTGCATTTTCTTGCACAAAAATAAAAAGTGCGTCTACATTGCTGGTTTAAAAAAAATATATATTCTAAATACTACATTTGCGGCCAGCATTGCATTTCTTGCACAAAAATAAAAAGTGTGTCTACATTGCTGATTTAAATAAAAATATTCTAAATACTACATTTGCGGCCAGCGGTGCTTTTCTTGCACAAAAATAAAAAGTGTGTCTACATTGCTGGTTTAAAAAAAAAAAGAGTCTCAATACTACATTTGCAGCCAGCGGTGCATCTCTTGCACAAAAATAAAAAGTGCGTCTACATTGATGGTTTAAAAAAAAAAATCTAAATACTACATTTGCGGCTAGTGGTGCATTTCTTGCACAAAAATAAATGTGCGTCTACATTGCTGGTTTAAAAAAAAGAATAATAATTTATTATTCTTTTTTTTGTATTATTATTATTAATAAATAGTGGCACATAGTACATTTGCACCTTGCTGTGCATTTCTTGCACAAAAATAAAAAGTGCATCTACATTGCTGGTTTAAAAAAAAAATTCTAAATACTACATTTGCGGCTAACAGTGCATTTTGCACAAAAATAAAAAGTGCGTCTACATTGCTGGTTTACAAAAAAAAGAATAATAATTTATTATGTATTATTATTATTAATAAATAGTGCTACATAGCACATTTGCACCTTGCTGTGCATTTCTTGCACAAAATTAAAAAGTGCATCTACATTGCCGGTTTAAAAAATAATATAAATTTGTGCTAAATAGTACATTTGTGTCCAGAATGAGAAGAGCGTCAAATAAGGGACGTGGTCGTGGTGCTGCTGGTGTTGGTGGTGTTGGTGAAGCTCCTGTTGCAAGGAGAGGACGTGGTCAATCTGTGCTAGCTACACGCACAAGTGAAACACCTTCCTCAGGTGCGAGTAGCTGACAGAACCTTCAACATTATACATTGCTGGTTTAAAAAAATATATATGCAGACCAACTCATAGACTTTCAAAATGTTATGTTGATTCTGGGAGGCGACTTCAATCTCCCCCTCTACCCCTCTCTAGACACCTCAAACAGTTCAGCCTCAATCCGATATAGTGCCTTGCGTGCCATAAAGAGATACCTTCTTGAACTTACACTACACGACTCTTGGCGCACTCTTCACCCCCACATGAGGGACTATACCTTTTTCTCAGCACCTCACAACAAATACTCCAGGATTGACACCATTTATATCTCTCAGAGAGATCTACCCATTCTGAGACAGGCGTCGATTGAACCCATGCTCATATCTGATCATAACCCGGTCACCATGACACTAGACGTTCCCAAAACACAGACGCGACCTTCAATTTGGAGACTAAACCCCGCCATTCTAACTGACCCGAAGACAATACCAAGACTTCAAAAACACCTACACCTATTCTTTAAGGAAAACACCTCCCAAGACATCTCTCCCATGTCCCTATGGTTAGCTCACAAATGTGTGATAAGGGGTGAACTTATGGAAATCGCAGCCGAACACAAAAGAGCTAGACAAGCCCAATTAAACACCCTCATAGATACAATTTCTTCTCTCGAGCACTCCCACAAAAAATTCCTATCAGACAACACATTACAAGAGCTAACCGAGGCTAGATCTGAACTGACTACAGAACTAAACAAACAAATTAAAAGAAACTTCATCCTATCCCAAAAATGTTTTACGAATTCGGCAACAAGGCAGGGAAAATCTTAGCCAGAACAATCGCGGCAAAAAAAGCTGACAATACCATACATTGCATCACCACCCCAAAGGGCGGAAAACTAATTTCTACCCCGGACATAGCACTACAGTTTGTCAAATACTACAAACAGCTGTATAATATACAAACTGACTCCGCACAACCAAACTCTTCACAGAAAGTAGACCTTATTAGATCTTTCTGCACAAATCTGGGCTCCCCCCTCTTTCCACAGAGGAGGCTAGAGACCTTGACAAACCGCTTAAGGAGAAGGAATTACTACTTGCGCTTAAACAAACTAAACCTGGCAAATCCCCAGGCCCAGATGGCCTGACAGGGAGCTACTACAAGGCCCTTATAGACGTCCTGAACTCTCATTTCCTAGCAGCCTTCAATCCCCTGGTCCAAGGAACTGCACCCCCTCACGACTTCCTCTCAGCCCACATATCAGTGATCCCCAAACCGGGAATCATCTCTAACTATCGCCCATTCTCACTCCTAAATGTAGACCTGAAATTATTTGCCAAGATACTAGTCAATAGACTTCTTCCTCTCCTACCGGGTTCGATTGCACTAGACCAAATAGGCTTTGTACCAGGAAGGGAGGCCAGGGATAATACCCTGAAAGCAATCAACATTCATCACTGGATCACCACTAAAAAATTAAGTAGCTGCTTCCTTTCACTAGACGCGGAGAAGGCGTTCGACAGAGTGGCCTGGGACTACATGGCAGAAACCTTGCAAGCTTGGGGCATGAAGTCACATATGATGCAGCTTATCCTAGCGCTCTACTCTAACCCCTCTGCCAGGGTCCGGGTAAATGGCCACCTGTCGGACGCCTTCTCCATCACAAACGGGACCAGACAGGGCTGCCCCCTTTCACCAATCATTTTTATCTTAACACTAGAACCCCTTCTCAGCAACATTAGACACAATCCCAACATCAAAGGCATTCCAATCGGAGATAAGGAAGCCAAAGTGGCCGCTTACGCCGACGATATTCTACTTTTCCTGACAGACCCACATATCTCCCTACCTAACCTACTCGAGACATTGACCAGCTTTGAATCAACAGCAGGACTAAAGATTAATCTCGATAAGTCAAGAGCCTTGAATATCTCCCTGCCCCCTCCGACCTTAAACCAATGTAAACTTAACTATCCTTTTAAATGGAACTCGGATGCCATCACGTACTTGGGGATCCAGGTCCCACACAATCTATCCCACCTATACACTAAAAACTACTTACCATTATTACGGTCCATCCAGCAAGACCTCACTAAATGGTACACACATTTACTCTCATGGTTTGGCAGAGCAGCCACTATTAAGATGAATATCCTGCCTAGGATATTATACATAATGCAAACGATCCCGATCACCCCTCCTAAGGCCTTCTTTGTGTCCTTGAGAAAGGCGTGCTCTGACTTCATATGGGCCAATAAGGCCCCCCGGATCAGCTCAGACAAACTAGCGCTTCCAAAGACGAAAGGTGGCATCGGCCTTCCCGACTTCTCAAAGTACCATACAGCCTGCCAACTCACCAGAATAGTGGACTGGCACGTTCACACATGCTCAAAAGCATGGGTTTCAATCGAACAAGCTTTCTCCCCCTCCCCCTTCATCTTCTCCCATGGCTACCTGATCCTCCCTCTTCTAGTGGTTGCCCGCACCACCCCCTGATCCACTCCACACTCACGACGCTAAAACGCTGTCGGAAAATCTACATCTCCTCCTACACCAGCCCTCTCACTCCCATATCTTTCAACCCCGCCTTCCCCCCGGGCCTAAACACCCACGTACTACCAGAAATAAATTCAGCCCACAACTTGCGAGCAGAGTTCTTCTTTTCCAACAACATGTTTCTACCCTATAATAAATTCCTCGCGGCGACAGCTAACAACACTTCCTACTTCTGGACATACCGATAGTTACAACATTTCCTGAATGACCCTAGGCACAGAGCAAACTTCACCAGGCCACGCACGTTGTTCGAAGAGCTCTGCTCGCAATCCTCGCCTCAGAGGCATTTAATTTCCGAGCTATATTCAATCCCGTTTACTAACATAGGCATTAAAAATAATGTCCACATAAAATCTTGGGAGAGAGATCTCCACATTGACCTAACTGCTAACGACTGGGAATCCATCTGTAAACATATTCACAAGGGCTCAGTCAACGTATCTGCCCAAGAAAATGGGTTTAAAATCCTTTCCAAATGGTATAAAACTCCCCAACGAATGCATAAAATAAATCCCACGGTCTCCCCAATTTGCTGTAGCTGTGCTAAAGACACGGGTTAATTCTTACATATATGGTGGTCCTGCCCCAACATCACCCCTTTCTGGTCCGATGTGCACCGCCTGACAACATCCATCACCTCCTATGCGATTGAATTCTCGCCTGCACAAATGCTTCTCCACCATACCTCAATCACTCAAAAACACTATAACAAATCCCTCATGCTCCACCTGCTCAATGCAGCTAAAATGACTATCCTCACCCTCTGGCTATCTCCCAACCCACCTTCCATGCGGGACTGGTTTAACAAAATTAACAAAATTGAAGAAATGGAAGACCTAATACACCAAGGCAACGACACCCCCCAAAAATTTCGAACCACTTGGGCCTGCTGGCAGCTGTTTAAAACCTCAGAAGAATACACTTCCCTGAAAACTCCCAACCAAACTAGCTCCCAACCATGAGCACCATAAGTCACCAATTGTACCTTGACATTCAGACACTCAAAACATTCCTAGTAATTTCTTCTGAACTAGCTTTTATACTTCCCAATGTCAAAACATAGCCCCCCCAGGAGGGCACAGGGTTGAGAAAACGCCTGACCTACCCTTCAGCATATAAGAAACACAGGAGGTTTACACTTAGGGCTCTCTCAGCGGGTGCCAGAAGGTGGCCTCGCCTAACACTTAATACACACACCGCTGAGAACTCACTGGACGCGTGAAAACGAGATACCTGGCTACAATACTTACTTCTCTACCCTGTTCTATTGATACCTGTTATATTTTCGCATATCACTTGCTGTAGTTGACAACTTCTCGAGAGGAACATCGGGATTGCCCCGGCGGGCCCTTCCCCAGCTCCCCTATCTGGCCACAAATCCCCATGTTAAGCGGTCGGGTGGTCTGGAGGCGTGGGGAGAGGCCCCCCGGGACAACATTTTCATATGAGTTCAGACAAGGCACTCCCAAATTACCACCAGCAGCCGTCGCTCCGGGACTCACCGATACCCGAGTTCACTCTAGAGTCCCTTATGGACCTTATATGCTATTAACACACAAATGTTGATTCTGTATCTATAATGGAAGATGTATGTATTCCTGTTGTACCAATCTCCTATGTAACAATGTTCATTAACACTGACTTCTACCGCTGTTTTTGTAACATGTTTGACTATATCCTAATAAACTTGGTTTGGAAAAAAAAAAAAAAAAATATATATATATATATATATATATATTCTAAATACTACATTTGCGGCCAGCGGTGCATTTCTTGCACAAAAATAAAAAGTGTGTCTACATTGCTGGTTTAAAAAAAAAGAATAATAAAAAGTGCAACATACTACATTTGCACCTTGCTGTGCATTTCTTGCACAAAATTAAAAAGTGCGTCGACATTGCTGGTTTAAAAAAAAAAAAGAATAATAAATAGTGCTATGTAGTACATTTGCACCTTGCTGTACATTTCTTGCACAAAAATAAAAAGTGCGTCGACATTGCTGGTTTAAAAAAAAATAAAATAGTGCTACATAGTACATTTGCACTTTGTCGTGCATTTCTTGCACAAAATTAAAAAGTGCCTTGACATTGCTGTTTTAAAAAAAAAAAATAGTGCCGCATAGTACATTTGCACCTTGCTGTGCATTTCTTGCACAAAATTAAAAAATGAGTCTACATTGCTGGTTTAAAAAAAAATAAATAAATAGTGCTACATAGTACATTTGCACCTTGCTGTGCATTTCCTGCACAAAATTAAAAAGTGTGTCGACATTGCTGGTTTAAAAAAAAAAATAGTGCTACATAGTACATTTGCACCTTGCTGTGCATTTCTTGCACACAATTAAAAAGTTTGTCTACATTGTCCGGTTTAAAAAATAATATAAATTTGTGCTAAATAGTACATTTGCGTCCAGAATGAGGAGAACGTCAAACAAGGGACGTGGTCGTGGTGCTGCTGGTGCTGCTGGTGTTGGTGAAGCTCATATTGCAAGGAGAAGGCATGGTCGATCTGTGCCAGCTACACGCACAAGTGAGACACCTTACTCAGGTGCGAGTAGCCGACAGAACCTTCAACGTTATATGGTAGGCCCGAATGCCGCTCAATGAATAGTGAGGCCAGAACAAGTACAGGCGATAGTAGATTGGGTGGCTGACAATGCCTCCAGTTCCTTCACATTGTCTCCCACCCGGTCCCTTGATGAAAGCTCAGAGTTGGCACCTGAACCCCATGGCCATCTGTCTTTCACCTCAGCCCCTTGTAAATCAGCCAAGCAGTCTGAGCCCAAATTCATGCAGCAGTCTCTTATGCTTTTTGATTACTCTGCTGGTGTGCTTTCCGTGGGCCATCCACATAGCCCTGCCCCAGAAGTGGAAGACATTGAGTGCACTGATGCCCAACCACTTCTGTTTCAGGATGAGGACATGGAAACACCACCGCAGCACGTCTCTGATGATGATGAAACACAGGTGCCAACTGCTGCGGCTTTCTACAGTGTGTAGACTGACAAGGAGGGCAGTGGTCAAGAGTGGGTGGAAGATGATGTGGAGGATGATGAGGTCCTAGACCCCACATGGGATAAAGGTCATGTGAGTGAAGTGTGCAGTTTGGAGGAAGAGGTGGTGGTCGCACAGAGGCACCAGCACAACAAAAGAGGAAGCAGGTTGCAAAAGCAGAGCGACCGTCCCCTAGACAGTATGCCTGCTACTACCCACCGCACCCAGGGACCTAGCATACCAAAGGCAGCTCAAAGGAATTCCCTGGTGTGGCAGTTCTTCAGACAATGTGCTGACGACAAGACACGAGTAGAGTTGAGCGAACCCGAACTATAAAGTTCGGGTCCGTACCGAACTTTCGGGTGTCCGCGTCCCGAATCCGATCCCGAACGTTTGAGAAAAAGTCTGGGTTCAGGTTCTGGGTTCTGGTATTTTATCACGCATGTTGAATAGCTGCAGGGCAGCCAATCAACAAGCGTTTCACTGGTTTTCCCTAGAAGCCATCACAGCCATGCCTACTAATGGCATGACTGTGATTGGCCAGTGCATCATGTGACCCAGCCTCTTTATAAGCTGGAGTCACTTAGTGCTGCAGTTACATACTCTCTGAGACTCTGACTAGTGTAGGAAGAGGATGCTGCCGGCTCTGTGAGGGACAGATTGCAGATATATATAATAAAACCTCATCGATCTGATTGTGACTAAGTAGAGACTACTACTACTGCTTTGAGGGACAGATTGCAGATCTCATCCTGCATTACAGAATAATCTGCTTTGAGGGACAGATTGCAGATCTCATCCTGCATTACAGAACGACCTGACTGGACTAGGTAGAGTCTACTGCTTAGAGGGACAGATTGAAGATCTCATCCTGCATTACAGAACGATCTGACTGGACTAGGTAGAGTCTATTGCAGATCTTATCCTGCATTACAGAACAATCAGACTGGACTAGGTAGAGTCTATTGCAGATCTCATCCTGCATTACAGAACGATCTGACTGGACTAGGTAGAGTCTACTGCTTAGAGGCACAGATAATTGTTTTAAAATCATCTCCTACTCCTATAGGGTCAGGTTCCTGCTGTTGCTGTAAGGGACAGATTATTATTGTTCTATAATCATCTCCTAGTTCTAAAGGGAGAGGTTCCTGCTGGTCCTATAAGGGACAGATAATTGTTCTAAAATCATCGCCTACTCCTATAGGGTCAGGTTCCTGCTGTCGCTGTAAGGGACAGATTCTTGTTCTATAATCATCTCCTAGTTCTAAAGGGAGAGGTTCCTGATGGTCCTGTAAGGGACAGATAATTGTTCTAAAATCATCTCCTACTCCTATAGGGTCAGGTTCCTGCTGTTGCTGTAAGGGACAGATTATTATTGTTCTATAATCATCTCCTAGTTCGAAAGGGAGAGGTTCCTGCTGGTCCTGTAAGGGACAGATAATTGTTCTAAAATCATTGACTACTCCTATAGGGTCAGGTTCCTGCTGTTTCTGTAAGGGACACATTATTGTTCTATAATCATCTCCTAGTTCTAAAGGGAGAGGTTCCTGCTGATCCTGTAAGGGACAGATAATTGTTCTAAAATCATTGCCTACTCTTATAGGGTCAGGTTCCTGCTGTTGTTGTAAGGGACAGATTATTATTGTTCTATAATCATTTCCTAGTTCTAAAGGGAGAGGTTCCTGCTGGTCCTGTAAGGGGCAGATAATTGTTCTAAAATCATCGACTACTTCTATAAGGTCAGGTTCCTGCTGTTTCTGTAAGGGACACATTATTGTTCTATAATCACCTGCTAGTTCTAAAGGGAGAGGTTCCTGCTGGTCCTGTAAGGGACAGATAATTGTTCTAAAATCATCGCCTACTCCTATAGGGTCAGGTTCCTGCTGTTGCTGTAAGGGACAGATGATTATTATTCTATAATCATCTCCTAGTTCTAAAGGGAGAGGTTCCTGCTGGTCCTGTAAGGGACAGATAATTGTTCTAAAATCATTGCCTACTCCTATAGGGTCAGGTTCCTGCTGTTGTTGTAAGGGACAGATTATTATTGTTCTATAATCATCTCCTAGTTCTAAAAGGAGAGGTTCCTGCTAGTCCTGTAAGGGACAGATAATTGTTCTAAAAGCATCGCCTACTCCTATAGGGTCAGGTTCCTGCTGTCGCTGTAAGGGACACATTATTGTTCTATAATCATCTCCTAGTTCTAAAGGGAGAGGTTCCTGCTGGTCCTGTAAGGGACAGATAATTGTTCTAAAATCATCGCCTACTCCTATAGGGTCAGGTTCCGGCTGTTGCTGTAAGGGACAGATGATTATTATTCTATAATCATCTCCTAGTTCTAAAGGGAGAGGTTTCTGCTGGTCCTGTAAGGGACAGATAATTGTTCTAAAATCATTGACTACTCCTATAGGGTCAGGTTCCTGCTGTTGCTGTAAGGGACACATTATTGTTCTATAATCATCTCCTAGTTCTAAAGGGAGAGGTTCCTGCTGGTCCTGTAAGGGACAGATAATTGTTCTAAAATCATCGCCTACTCCTATAGGGTCAGGTTCCTGCTGTTGCTGTAAGGGACAGATGATTATTATTCTATAATCATCTCCTAGTTCTAAAGGGAGAGGTTCCTGCTGGTCCTGTAAGGGACAGATAATTGTTCTAAAATCATCGCCTACTCCTATAGGGTCAGGTTCCAGCTGTTGCTGTAAGGGACAGATTAATAAATAATACATAATAAAACCTCATCGATCTGATTGTGACTAAGTAGAGACTACTACTGCTGCTTTGAGGGACAGATTACAGATCTCATCCTGCATTACAGAATAATCTGCTTTGAGGGACAGATTGCAGATCTCATCCTGCATTACAGAACAACCTGACTGGACTAGGTAGAGTCTACTGCTTAGAGGGACAGATTGAAGATCTCATCCTGCATTACAGAACGATCTGACTGGACTAGGTAGAGTCTATTGCAGATCTCATCCTGCATTACAGAACGATCTGACTGGACTAGGTAGAGTCTACTGCTTAGAGGGACAGATAATTGTTTTAAAATCATCTCCTACTCCTATAGGGTCAGGTTCCTGCTGTTGCTGTAAGGGACAGATTATTATAGTTCTATAATCATCTCCTAGTTCTAAAGGGAGAGGTTCCTGCTGGTCCTGTAAGGGACAGATAATTGTTCTAAAATCATCGCCTACTCCTATAGGGTCAGGTTCCTGCTGTCGCTGTAAGGGACAGATTCTTGTTCTATAATCATCTCCTAGTTCTAAAGGGAGAGGTTCCTGATGGTCCTGTAAGGGACAGATAATTGTTCTAAAATCATCTCCTACTCCTATAGGGTCAGGTTCCTGCTGTTGCTGTAAGGGACAGATTATTATTGTTCTATAATCATCTCCTAGTTCGAAAGGGAGAGGTTCCTGCTGGTCCTGTAAGGGACAGATAATTGTTCTAAAATCATTGACTACTCCTATAGGGTCAGGTTCCTGCTGTTTCTGTAAGGGACACATTATTGTTCTATAATCATCTCCTAGTTCTAAAGGGAGAGGTTCCTGCTGATCCTGTAAGGGACAGATAATTGTTCTAAAATCATTGCCTACTCCTATAGGGTCAGGTTCCGGCT
>BLSH010112648.1:0-16585 GCA_018402905.1 Glandirana rugosa
AACTTGATGATGATTTTAAAAGAATAATCTTTCCATTAAAGCAACAGACTCTACCTAGTCCAGTCAGATCGTTCTGTGCAGCAGGATGAGGTGTGCAATCTGTCCCTCAAAACACCAGTACTAGTATCCTTCCATAGTCCACCATCAGATCATTCAGTAATGCAGGATGAGATGTTCTATAATATCTGCAATCTGTCCCTCACAGAGCCAGCAGCATCCTCTCCCTAAACTATCCTGAGAGCATATGACATGCAGCACGGTGACTCCAGCCCCATATAGAGGCTTGGTCACATTGTGCACTGGCCAATCGCAACCATGCCATTAGTAGGCATGGCTGTGATGGCTTCTAGGGAAAACTAGTGAAACACTCATTGATTGGCTGCCCTTGGCACCTTTTTAACACGTGTAGTAAAATACCAGGACCCCGGACCTGAACCCAGACTTTTTTTGAAAAGTCCGAGTTCGGGTCCGGGTCCCAGACACCAAAAAGTTTGGTACTGACCCGAACTTTACAGTTTGGGTTCGCTCAACTCTACTCTCCTGGTGTGCTTTCCATGGGCCATCCACATAGCGCTGCCCCAGAAGTAGAAGACATTGAGTGCACCGATGCCCAACCACTTTGGTTGCAGGATGAGGACATGGAAACACCAGCGCAGCACATCTTAGATGATGATGAAACACAGGTGCCAACTGCTGCAGATTTTCGCAGTGTGCAGACTGACAAGGAGGGCAGTGGTGAAGGGTGGGTGGAAGATGATGGGGAGGAGGATGATGAGGTCCTAGACCCCACATGGACTGAGGGTCATGCGAGTGATGTGTGCAGTGTGGAGGAAGAGGTGTTGGTTGCACAGAGGCACCAGCACAGCAAAAGAGGGAGCAGGTTGCAAAAGCGGAGCGAGCGTCCCCTAGACAGTATGCCTGCTACTACCCACTGCACCCAGGGACCTAGCACACCAAAGGCAGCTCAAAGGCATTCCCCCGTGTGGCAGTTCTTCAAATAATGTGCTGACGATAAGACACGAGTGGTTTGCAAGCTGTGCAATGATAGCCTGAGCCGGGGCATAAATGTTCTAAACCTGACCACGACCTGCATGATCAGGCATCTAAATTCAAGGCACAAGCTGCATTGGAATAATTACCTCAAAATTCAAGAAAGGTCTCGGCCTCCTCCTGCTTCCTCTTCTGCTGCTGCCTCGGCCTCTTCCTCCACCTCTACCGTGACAGTGTCACCTGCCACCCAGCAAACAGACGATATGACAGCAACGCCACCATGTCCGCCACCGTCCCCAAGCATTTCCACACCATGGTCCCATGAAAGCTTACAGCTCTCCATCTCCTAAACACTGGAGAGAAAGAGGAAGTACCCACCTACCCACCCGCGATCCCTGGCCCTGAATGCCAGCATTTCAAAATTCCTGGCCTTTGAAATGCTGTCATTCCGTTTGGTGGACACGGACAGTTTCAAAAACCTGATGGCGGTGGCTGTCCCACAGTACGTGGTTCCCAGCAGCCACTACTTTTCCAGGCGAGCCATCCCTTCCCTGCACAAACAAGTCAAGGACAAGATCAAGTTTGCACTGCTCAAAGCCATCTGTGGCAAGATCCACATAACCACTGATACCTGGACCAGTAAGCATGGGCAGGGACGCTATATCTCGCTAACTGCACACTGGGCAAATGTAGTGGCGGGTGGGCCTGAGCCGGCTAGCCATTTGGCGCATGTCCTTCCACCACCGAGGATTGCAGGGCATTTCTCTTTGCCTCCTGTTACCTCCTCCACCTACTGCGCTTCCTCCTCCTCGACCACCTCCTCATCCGCTCAGCGTAACACCTTCACCACCAACATAATCACATCCAGGGGGAAACGACAGCAGGCGGTTTTTAAACTGATATGTTTGGGGGATAAAGGAGCTGTGGACGGTCATTGAATAACAGACCAATGAGTGTTTGTTGCCACTGAGCCTCAAGCCCGGCCTGGTGGTGTGTGACAATGGGCGAAATCTCGTAGCGGCTCTGGGCCTAGCCGGTTTGACGCACATCCCTTGCCTGGCACAGGTGCTGAATTTGGTGGTACAGAAATTTCTAAAAAACTACCCGAATATGTCAGAGCTGCTGCAGAAAGTGCGGGCCATCTGTGCGCACTTTTGGCATTCTCACCCTGCTGCTGCTCGCCTGTCTGTGCTGCAGCGGAACTTCGGCCTTCCTGCTCACCGCCTCATATTTGACGCGCCCACAAAGTGGAACTCCGCCTTGCACATGCTGGAGAGACTGTGCGAGCAGCAGCAGGCAATAGTGGAGTTTCAGCTGCAGCATGCACGGGTCAGTCGCTCTGCGGAACAGCACCACTTCACCACCAACGAGTGGGCCTCCATGCGAGACCTGTGTAGCGTATTGCGGTGTTTCGAGTACTCCACCTACATGGCTAGTGCCGATGACACTGTTCTCAGCGTTACTATCCCACTTCTATGTCTCCTTGAAAAAACACTTTGGGCGATGATGGAAGAGGATGTGGCACAGGAGGATGAGGAGGAGGAAGAGGGGTCATTTCCACGGTTATCAGGCCAGTCATTCGCAAGTGGCTCGGAGGGTGGGTTCCTGCACCAGCATAGGCCAGGTAAAAAATATTCAAGCCAGGGCCCAGTTCTGGAGGACAAGGAAGATCATGAGGAGGAGGAGGAGGAATTGCAGCAGGGTGGCACCCAACACAGCTTGTGGGCATCACTGGAGCGTGGCTGGGGGGATACGGAGGACACAGATGATATACTTCCCACAGAGGACAGCTTGTCTTTACCTCTGGGCAGCCTGGCACACATGGCCGACTACATGCTTCAGTGGCTGCGCCACGACAGCCGAGTTTCCCACTTTGTAACGTGTGCCGATTACTGGGTGGCCACCCTGCTGGATCCCCATTACAAGGACAACGTGCCGTCCTTAATTTCCTCACTGGAGCGTGATCGGAAGATGCACGACTACTAGCGCACGCTGGTAGACGCGCTGCTGAGGGCATTCCCAAATGACACCGGGGGCCCAGTGGAAGGACAAGGCGAAGGCAGAGGAGGAGGAGGAGGAAGAGGCCGCCAACGCAGCTGTGGCACCACCAGCACCTCAGAAGGCAGGGTTAGCATGGCCGAAATGTGGCAAAGCTTTGTCAGCAGCCCGCCACAACAAACAGCACCACCAGTCGATAGACAACGTCTTAGCAGGAGGCAGCATTTCAGCAACATGGTGGAAGAGTATGTGTGCACACGCCTACACGTACTGACTGATGGGTCTGCCCCATTCAACTTCTGGGTATCCAAATTGGCCACATGGCCTGAGCTTGCCGTTTACGCCTTGGAGGTGCTGGCCTGTGCTGCAGCCAGTGTATTGTCTGAACGTGTGTTTAGCACGGCAGGGGGCGTTATCACAGACAAGCGCAGCCGCCTGTCCACAGCCAACGTGGACAAGCTAACGTTTATTAAAATGAATCAGGCATGGATCCCACAAGACTTGTCTGTACCTTGTGCAGAATAGACATTTAGACCGGACTCACACAGCCATTCGTATACTTGTTTTTTTGAATATGCCTCAATATTTTGGGGGCTACCCCAATTATAAAAAAAAATAAAAAAAAAAAAATAGTGTTGGCTACCTCCTCCTACTCCTCCACCACCGCCACTTCCATCTACATTGTCACGGTCACGGCCCATTTTTTTTATTTGATTTTAATTTATTTTCCCTATCCCCATTTTTTTGTAGGGCACTTGCCCTACTCTTACCCCCATTTTACTTCCTTTTGCAGCCCTCTAGCGCTTGCCAGGACTTTGTTACAGCCATTTTTGTGCCGAAAAGTTTGGGTCCCCATTGACTTCAATGGGGTTCGGGGTCCGGGATAAAGTTTGGGTTGAGTTCGGTACCGAACCCGGACTTTTTCCCGAAGTTCGGCCGAACCCACCGAACCCGAACATCCGGGGTTTCGGTCAACTCTACTCACCTGCAGACCCTGTGTTTACATGTAAATAACCGTCATTCATATGTAAATAGCAGCGGCATTCATATGTAAATAGTGGTGGCCAGCTGCATTCATATATAATTAAAGGCGGCATTCATATGTGTATCGTGCTCCCCTGAGGTCATATCCACCATCACCTATACTGAATGCTGCAGGCAGGAGTAAAGTCTTGCCTGCAACTGTGTTCATTAAGCCTAACATCAGCTTGTTCTGCAAAGCTAAGCAAATTGGTGGTGGGGGTAGTGTGGGGTGTGCATAGGTAGACAGAGAGGGAAATGCAGTTTGGGGTGCTCAGGTGAGCAACGAGGGGATGTATAGAAGTAAGGAAGGTGGGTGCAAAGATGAGCAGAGAAGGAAGGCAGAGTTAAGGGGGGGGTTGGAGTGGAGAGGATGGGGGAGGTTTGGGGTGCAGAGGATAGCAGGCATTTAGGATGCAAAGGTGTACTGACAGGGTCGATAAAGATGTAGTTCACATCTAGGGCAGCCCGTTCATTTCAATGGGATACTCTATGTGCTAGATATGCGGAAGAAATTCCCTAACCCTTTTTCAAAATCACACGGTGCCACAACACGTCAGCAGTAGAGTTGAGCGAACCCGAACTGTAAAGTTTGAGTCCGTACCGAACTTTGGGGTGTCCGTGACCCGGACCTGAACCCGGACATTTGAAAAAAAGTTTGGGTTCCGGTTTGGGGTTCGGGTATTTTATCCCGCCTGTTGAATAACTGCAGGGCAGCCAATCAACAAGCGTTTCACTCGTTTGCCCTTAGAAGCCATGACAGCCATGCCTACTAATGGCATGGCTGTGATTGGCTAGTCCATCATGTGACCCAGCCTCTGTATAAGCTGGAGTCACGTAGTGCTGCATGTCACATGCTCTCAGGCTAGTGTAGGGAGAGGATGCTGCCGGCGCTGTGAGGAACAGATTTCAGATATAATAACATCTCATCCTGCATTACAGAACAATCTGATTCTGGACTAGGTAGAGATTACTACTACTACTGCTATGAGGGACAGATTGCAGATCTCATCCTGCATTACAGAAGGATCTGATTTGGACTAGGTAGAGTCTACTACTTTGAGGGACAGATTATTGTTCTAAAAGCATCTCCTAGTTCTATAGGGTCAGGTTCCTGCTGTTGCTGTAAGGGACAGATTATTGTTCTAAAATCATCACCTAAACTGCCATGGTCACGGCCTAGTCGACCTCTAGGCTCCTACTCCACATCCACCTACCCTTCCAATTTTAATTTTTTTTTGTTTGATTTTAAGTTATTTTCCCTATCCCCATTTTTTTGTAGGGCACTTGTCCTACTCTTAACCCCATTTTACTTCCTTTTGCAGCCCTCTAGCACTTGCCAGGACTTTTTTACAGCCATTTTTGTGCCTAAAAGTTTGGGTCCCCATTGACTTCAATGAGGTTCGAGGTCCGGGGTAAAGTTTGGGTCAAGTTCGGTACCGACTTTTTCGTCAAGTTTGGCTGAACCCGCCGAACCCAAACATCCAGGTGTCCACTCAACACCAATTTTGAGTCTAGCTACTATTTATTGTATGTCTCATAGCAGATGGAGAGCGAAATTGTATGGGGGGCCCAAGAAAATGTTTGCCCAGGGTCCAATCAATAATAAAGATGGCCCTGCCAACATGTCTGCATCGTGCCAAAGTAGGCTTTCCCACTCCCCCAGGTACAGGTTGGCATACAATGGGGCACAACATGTCCCCATCGCTACCCCCTGCACCTGGAGGAAGTGGGTGCCATTGAAGGTAAAAACATTAGTTCCAGAATGAACTGGAGAGCCTTTGGACAAATTCATCAAATTGGGGATCTGGTGTGGATGACAGTAAGAGTTTGCATCAAATAGTCGCCAATCCCTTGTCATGTGGGATCACACTATATAGTGCCTCCACGTCGATGGCGACCAGAAGTGTGTCGCCATTGGCGTGGAGGTTACTAATGATCTGTAAGAAGTGTATTCTGTCTCCTATATAAGAGGGAACATACATACGAGGGAAGTCGTTTCACCAATGGCTGCAAATGACTGTCGACCAATCGGCTCAAGTCTTCGGTGAGGTTACCGCATCCCGAGACGATTGGTCATCCTGGGGTATTAGTGTAGTGTTTGAGCAATTTAGGTAATGCATAGAACGTCGCGCCACAGGGGGTGACTGGTGCGTATATATTCCCATAACTGTTTAGTTATGTTGTGGTAATAGGCTTCATCTACAAAGGTGTAGAATTTTTTTGAAAATGTATCCACCACGGTTGTTGGAATGGGTTGATACCAGTCGGAGTTGTTTAGTATTGACATACACATGTTAATATAGTTGGTGTTGTTCATGGCGATTTCTTCTTGAGCGAAGACGTGTGTGTGAGTGACTTGGTCAAAGGATTGGTAGTATGAGTTGTGGTATCAATAGCTATCAATAAATTTTCCATTTAACGTGGTTGATTTGTGCTCAGTTTCTTGGTTGTTTTGGTTGTGTCTATATTTTGCTGGTGTGATTGCATCTGGTTCTCAGTTGATCTAAAAAAGTTCCTCGTGTAGAGAGGGAGGGGTGCGGAGTGAGTTGAGAAGTGTTGGGGGGGATAAGAAGTGACACGAATAGAGTGTGGTGTACCTTGGGCTGGTGTACGGTTATGTGATTCATTGTGGGAAGTGTCACCATGCATGCTACCTGTGTCGGAGTGTGACATGTCCGATGTAGAGGAAGCGTCATGGGGACTATTCCCACATCAACGGTGTTTGAAGCGTCAAGAGTTTTTGGATGAACCTGTGGAAAAAGGGAAAGAAGAAGACACAGGTGAATGCCTTACCCTCATGGAAGGCTTTGAAGTCATGTTGAAGTTTTTTGTCTTTGCTGATTAAGATGTCTTTGTTGAATTTCTGTAAATTAGATTTTAGTTTTACTTCAAGATCTGACGTAAGTGTATATGTTTGGTAGGGTATAAGTAATTTTTGCAACATGTGAATATGATTGTCCATCATACGTTTTTTATATTCTTGAATCAGCAGAGACATCATAATTTTAGAGCATGATTTGAGATTATCTTCCCATGCCTTCTTAAAAGGCATGGTCGAAGACTTCCGGTTCCGGCACCGCATGGAGAGGAGCTAGGAGAGATCAGCTCCGACTCCCCGCCACTAAAACCAGCTGCAAACGCTGCCAATTACTGGAGGGACACCCGTAATCATTCGCGGATACTCCCAGTACGATCCCTACACCCTTCGATACCCGCATGGATCATTTTGTCGAGCGATCGGGGGCACGATCTTTCGTTGCAAGTGCACCGAACGAAGGTGAAGAAACACGTGGCAAACCCGCCATGACAGCTGCACCCCAGGTACCTTCATATGCATCAGTGCTAACGGCCCCTCCTCCTTCAACCGCAGGAACCACGGGCACCCAACCCTCCCAGAGCACCACAGGGCTGCATACCACTCATCCACTCTCACCAGCGGGCATTGCTCAGGCAGTAGTGGCTCTGATTAGACCCATCATAACTGAGGCAGTGAATTCAGCAGTGACCAAAGGCCTCGAGCAATTCCACAAGGACTTTCAACTGCAGACAGCCAGAATTGACCACGCTGAAACCAGGATCTCCACCATGGAGAACGACACCACTGCTTTAACAGCGGCCTTGGCTAAACTAACCACGGTTCAGAAAGAACTCCGGGAAAAGGTCATTGACTTAGAAAATAGATCTAGGAGGAATAACCTCCGCATAATTCGCCTGCCAGAGTCATACTCCTCCCACGATTTACACAAAATCTGCGCCGTGGACATCCCTGGGCTCTTAGGCCTCCGCACTCCCTGTGTAGTTGAAAGGGTCCACCGAATCGGCCCCCCTCGGACACCCGCACCAAACCCAGAGCAGTGATAGTTTGCTTTCTTAATTATGTGGACAAGCAAGCCATTTTGCAACATTTTCGAAGAGCTCGGAACCTAATCTTTGAGGAGTCCACTTTACTGATCTTTGCGGACTATTCAATTGAGGTTATGCAACAAAGGAAAGCCTTCTCCCCAGTCTGCTCTGCCCTTCACCAGCTAAAAATTAGATTCATTCTGGCATATCCGGCCACCCTCTACTTCCAATCCCCTCAAGGGGATAAACTTTCGTTCACTTCACCACAAAAAGCCGAGACCTACTTGGCCGAGGATCTACCGTCTGACATAGATCAATCGCCACCGCCATACACAGATCACTCAGGAAATCATCTATCCTATCTAACAAGGCTCTGAGCCCGGAGAAACCTCCGTACAAGAGGGTACGATTTGGCCTTCTGGAAGTGTCTACGTCTCAGGCCCATGCCTGAATTCACTAGAGTCACATTACTCCAATTGTTGTCCCTGTCATAAACTGGGAACTCTGGTAAATTACTGTTCACGTTCAACTCAACTCTCTCTCTTAGTTGCCTCCTACTACAACTAATCATAGCTGACTGAACAGCGAACTGTAAGTGTCAGTCTCTGGGTCCCCCCAACAGGGGACCTCGTTAAACTTCAGTTTTTGCTTGCTAACATCAGTTCGGCATTTGCCACGAAGCTATGGAATGATGTTTCACTCATCTACCTAGGTGAAGTTATATATTTCACTGATTTCAATATTTTTTACTTTGCCCTATTTTTGTTTTCAATGGGGTTCGCCCTCAAGGATACTCCCTTGAAGGCACACTCCATTACTCAGAAGTCTGTTGGGGACAGCTTGTGGTAATTTTTGGTTGCAAGACATTGCGGGTTCCGTGCCCACCTCCCTCTCCCCTCCCCTTCCCTTCCCTTCCAGCTTTTCCTTATTTAACCTGTCTCTCCCCTCCTTTTCTCTCCTCACTCCCTTCCCTCGTGAACCTCTCCGCCCCCTATACTTAAACCACCTCCTACTATAACCACCTTCCTCCAGGTCCAAATCAGACTTTCCTAGGCGGGGAAGAGCAGCTGTGTTATAAGGAACCATCCTATGCAGAAAAAAGAAAGGTCTGTAATGTATTTGTTTCACAGCTTATCACCATGGTGTTCAAAATGTATTGTTGAAGTATTTCTCATGTTTAGAAATGTACTTTTCTATGTATTACTATTCCCCAGCCCTGGAGGCACCTGTTACTCACAGAAGTGTTGCTGGCTCTGTCTTTTAAGATACCAATTATCCACGCAATCATGGATCCTCTGGTGCTCGGGAATAACTTGAAAGTAGTCACGTGGAATGGCAGGGGCCTAGGAGCCCCAAAAAAAACGTATGCAGGTACTTAGACATTTGAAGAGGCTGAAAGCCGACATAGCTCTTTTACAAGAAACCCACTTGGGGGCAGACGATATATCCAGACTCCATAAGCTGTGTGTGGGAGAAGCCTTCGGCTCCCCCTTGGTGGGAAGAAAGGCAGGAGATGCCATTCTTCTCCACAAACGCCTTCAGTATAAAATCAGGGCATTAGACATAGACACCGTGGGGTGCAGTGCTACCCTTCACCTCACCATCGCTAACCGAGATATAGTTGTGTCTAAAATTTATGCAAATAACTCGCCTAACCAGACTTACTTCCAGACCATGATGACTTGGGCTCTCCAAATCGCAGAACCTTTACATCTCCTGGGGGGGCGACCTAAACTCAGTAATGCGCCCAGCGGAAGACCTCTCCTCAATGTCAAGCCACCGTTCCTTGGAACCTGACCATGAATCCATTCTAGCCCATACCATCTCATCCCTTCACCTGACTGATGTTTGGTGCTTGAAACACCCCGTAGACAAAGAATATACATTCTATTCATCCCTCCACAAGACCTTCTCTCGGATAGATTACTTCTTTGCCTCCCCTGCCCTACTCCCTATGGTGTCCTCGGCATCTATAGAGAGTATGGCTATATCGGACCACTCCCCAGTCACTATCGAGATTGCCAACCTGACGTGCAGACCGAACTCATCGATACGGCGTTTCCCTTCCTACCTTAACGGTAATGAGGACCTGAAGTCCACTCTTCAACATGCCTGGTCCAAGTATATGACAAACAACAAGGATCACCTCTCCACACCCAATTTATTTTGGGAAGGCCTTCCTCAGGGGTCACATTATTTCATTTGCGACGCGTTTTAAAAAAAAAAGGCTCATAATAGTTACAACCAGGCCAGTAAGTCACTTAGAGAAGCCCATGAACGGCTAAACTCGTCACAAACGCCTGAGAACATTAGAGCTTGGCAGCTAGCCAAGAACGCTTTTGACCACTGGTCCTCGCAACAGGAATCCATAAACCACTTTCATTCCTCTCTATTCTTGCATAAATATGGTAATAAATCAGGAAGACTCATAGCTCGAATGTCCTCGGGTCGTTATACCCCTACCCATACCATGGCACTGCGAGATCCCCTAGGTAACACCACTGACAAACCCTCAGAGATAGAAGCCATTATCACAAGCTTTTATACAGACTTATACTCTGAAGACCCGATTGACACAGACAAAGCTAAAACTATGCTAGAGTCACTTCAACTCTCTAGCGTTTTGAGAGATCAATTAGATACGCTGAACGTGCCTGTCTCCCTGATGGAGGTCCAAAATGCTATTAAAACAATGGCCACTGGTAAAGCCCCTGGCCCAGACAGGCTTTCTTCTGATTTCTACAAACTCACCCTCGACTTCACCTCAGACACGCTCCTACAACTGTACAATACAATGTGGAAGGGAGGTCCTTACTTGCCAACAGGCTCTTTAGCCCATATCAAACTCATAGCCAAAAAAAGACAAAGACCCACTATCCCCCGGATCGTATAGACCCATCTCCCTTATAAATGTTGATGCCAAAATCCTCTCAAAAATTGTTGCTTCCAGGTTGACTAAAATCCTCCCCACAATTATTCACCCAGCTCAATCAGGATTTGTTCAAGGTAGGTCTGCCACGTTAAACATCAGAAAGGTCCTACTCACCCTAGAACACGCCAAACATCCCGAGCAAGATGTTGCTGTAATTTCACTGGACGCAGAGAAGGCCTTTGATAACATCAGTCTACAATGGTTGTTCATGGTCTTGGACAAGCTAGGCTTCTCCGGCCCTATTGTAAATTTCATACGGACGATGTACACTTCCCCCTCAGCCCGACTAGTCACCCCCAATTTTATCTCCCCTTGTCTTCCCTCTGGCTAAAGGCACACGTCAAGGTTGTCCTCTGTCCCCTTTGCTATTCAATTTAGCCATAGAGCCTCTTTCTAGACACCTCAACTCACCCCAAGGGATAAGCGGCATTATGATCGGAAATAGAAGATGTAGATCAGCTTTATTTGCAGACGACATTCTACTATTCTTCTCTGATTCCCCTAAGGACTTTCAGTATCTGACAAGCACACTTCAGACGTTCAGGGAATGTACTGGCTTGCGAATAAATCTCAACAAAAGCAAAATATTACCCCTTAACCCCCGCAGAGCGGAGTCATGGATATCATCCTCACCCTTTTTGGTTACAAAGCATCACCTTACCTACTTGGGAATTCACATTGGTAGAGATCCTTCCTCACTCTACTCCCTAAACTACCCTCCACTTATATCCAAAATCACTAAAGAGTTATATGGGTGGGGGGCCGCCCTCCCTCTTTCGCTCTTCGGTAGATGTCACCTAGTCAAAATGGTTTCATTTGCAAGATTGCTTTACTCTCTATAAACTCTACCCCTCTTACTTAAACATAAAGACGTGCAAAAACTTTACTCTGCTACTACTACTTTCTTGTGGAAAGGCAAACGACCCAGAATAGCTCTCCAGAAACTCTGCCTCCCGAAGAGCGAGGGGGGGCTGGTCTCCCAAATTTGAGATTTTACAACCTTGCTTGTTTGCTAAGATATGGCCTTGATTGGATCTCCTGCAGCTCCTGTTACTCTAACTTCAATTTAGAGGAATCACTCACCCTACCTTTTCAGCTGAAATCCATTCTACATGCCAAGATATCATCCCTCCCTACAAAGCTGAAAGGTAGCCTGGTCTTAAGAGACACGATAATAGCCTGGAGGGAAACCAGAAAACTGCTGAAGTTACCAGCAACGATATACAGGGAATTGCCCATACTTGGCAACCCTATGTTTTCACCCTCAATTGACTCAAAGGTCTTTCTCACCTGGGCAGACAAAGGCCTAACTATGGTCTCCCAACTGTACAAATCAGGCCAGAGTTCCTTAAAATTATTTCCTGACCTCAAGGAAGAATTCCCCTACCGAACTCTCATTTCTTTTCCTACCTGCAACTAAAATCATTCCTCTAGTACTGTCAGGGCGAGCACCACAATCCCTGCATGTCCTCGTTCATTGACTCACTCATATCCAATAAGCAATACTCAATCTCTCATATCTATCAGAATCTCATACAACACCAAGCATCAAAGTACTCGATCACCCCCTTTCTTCCCTGGAGTTCAGTACTTGACAACCCAGAGGCTCACTGTCACGTACCTGGAGGACGAGTCTGACTTCTGCAGGGGTAACCTCTCTTGCGGCCCTGGTTCGAGAACCCCTAATAGAGCAAACAGGGAGTTCAGGAGCGCAGAGGGGCACGAGGGTTGGACAGGAACACTTGGTGGTGTGTGTAGGTCCACTGGGACTCGTGCAAGACAGCAGAGTGGTCTTACAGTCTGGGTCGGCAACAGGCGGGCTAGGAAGTACAAAAGGAGCAGGCAGGCGGATGGTCGGGTACAGGCAGAGTTCGTTAACAGGCTGACAGCAGAAGTGCAGAAGGATCAGACAATCGGGTGGTCGTAAGCAAGCCAAGGGTCGGTACAGGCGGAGTTCAGACAAGGTCGGGCAAGCCGGGTCACAGGAACAGGAGACAGGAACGGATAATCAGGCACAAGCTGCTCAGGAAGGACGGGTACACGTTGTAGATCCGACAGCATTTGCTACAGGAAGCAGGAAGTTTAAATAGAGCTGCTCCTCTAAGGATTAGAGGAAACAACAACCAAATGCTATTAACCCCCCGCACTCCGTCTTCTAACACTCCTGCACAGATCTTGGCAGGCTACAAGAAAGTATGCTCGCTGGTGATGGCCGAGACTTGGAGAGAAACCCAATTCAAGATTGCTCACAGAGCCTACCTCCCCTTACTCTTTACCACTGGAACTCACACCCAGGGCACCTGCCCATGGTGTTTTGATCCCAAAACTTCTCTATACCACAGGCTCTGGTGCTGTCCGTGAATCTCCCCCTTCTGGTACAAAGTGTTAACATACCTTGAAGAAGACAGCGGTCAAACCCCCCCGAAAGATCCTCTTCTCTGCCTATTCAGTGGAGACCCGGCATCACGAAACCTTCTGGACAAGTCATCTCTACCCTTATCACAATGGGGCCATCTATGCCTACTCACTGCCAGAAGAGCCATCATGAGGTCTTGGATCCAGTCATCCCCTCCTGGTCTCTGTCAAGTTAAACAAGGCTTTATCACACTACTTGCCCTGGAAAAGCAAGATACAATCAACCTGAACTTCAGGTCTACCAAAAAGTTCTTCACAAGATAGAGGAGATTCATAGAGTACTCCTTTAGCAAGCCGGAGATTGATCAATTCATGACACCCTTTACACTATCCCAATGGTACCTTAAAGCAGACATTTCCAATTCCCTAGGGAAGCTCAAGTAATGGGGGCCATCTGCCCCAATCCCCTCTGACTCTTGAATCGACCCCTGATGTTCCACCTTGGAAACCTGCAGTACTAAGTTTTGCACTTCTACAGGCCAGCCCTCCTATACGGTTTAACCACCATTAAGTCCTTCTACAGACATCTTTCACTGTACAACTTAGTCTAAGTGAATGAGAAATTCCTTCCTCTCATCTGTTACCCCCCCTAATGTTCACCAGATGTGCCTTTATTGTATAAATGGTCATGACAAGTTATTATTGTGTTGACTATACTCTGCAACCTTCATAATTTGTCCTTAACTTTATCTTAATGTACTGCTGAAAATCTCAATAAAATATGGAAAAAAAAAAAAAAAAAAAAAAGGATGGTCAATAGTCTCAAATGAAGGAAAAATTTGGATACAAACTCCAAATGGGCTAATGTCCTCTTTAATGTAATCTTCGAAATTTTTGACATGCCAGTATAATAAAGACTTTTTTCCAATATTTGGCAAAGATTGATATAGGTGGACATGATAATAGATTCAACTGCTTCATTTTTCTCAAAATTATCGTGAAGGTTGGACATGAAGAAAGTCCATTGTTCACCTTGGTACTCAGCCACGGTGGGGAAAAAAGATGAAAGAAAGGGAAGGAAAAGGGGGAGGGGGGGGAAGAAGGGGAGGGGGAAAGGGGAAAAAAAAAAAAAGGATCCCAGTGGTGGGAAGCATCAGTATTTGGGGTTGCCGTGAAATAGACAAAAA
This sequence comes from Glandirana rugosa, assembly GCA_018402905.1. Taxonomy (NCBI): domain Eukaryota; kingdom Metazoa; phylum Chordata; class Amphibia; order Anura; family Ranidae; genus Glandirana; species Glandirana rugosa. Next base: position 14,329 of record BLSH010112648.1, read on the forward strand.
CAGGGGATATGGTGGGTATCTACTCCCCTATTGGAAGGAACAAAGAATGTATCACGGAAACTCAAGAAATGTGATGACTGACACATCCTAAATAATTGTGAAACTAATGAGGAAATTACCTCATAAATAGAAAAATCCCCTTGGACTTTTAGGGCAGAGGGAGTAGAAAGACAGGTAGGAAGGTAATATAAAAAAAATTATTTTTATTAATGTTAACCATAAAAAGGTATTTTCATATATCCATTACAGAGCATGGAAGTAGACATAGAAATATACCATATGGAGGGGCACATGCATATAAAAAATTATAGGTTCGCTCAGAGGCTACAATTACATTTCAGGGCTTCTACTCTGTTCCCTATCGCTAAAGGTACTAGACAGGGCTGTCCCCTCTCCCCCTTAATATTTGCCCTTATTATCAAGACATTGGTAATTTCAATTAGAGAACACCCCGACATACATGGGGTACGTTGTGGTCCCCACATTCATAAAATGTGTGCTCTTTGCGGATGATATACTGCTATTTGTCACAGACCCCTTGACTTCACTCCCTAATATTTGCAGGCTGTTAGATAACTTTGGTATGCTATTTGGCCTTAAAGTTAATTACTCCAAGTCAGCAGCGATGAATATTAATCTCGCAGAGAATGCTATATCCCAACTTAAGAAAAACTTTAACTTCTCATGGCAAGAGCATATGCTGCCCTACCTAGGCATATACTTAACTCCCTCGGTAGAGCAACTATATGCTGCTCATTATCCACCTCTACTTCGTAATCTGGAGAAAGACTTAGCCCTGTGGGGAAATTTGAATCTTTCTTGGCTGGGGAAGGTGGCAGCAATCAAAATGACCCTCTTACCGCGCATCCTATATATTTATTTTTTTTTTTAATAAATTTTTATTGGTTTTCATACAAGAAACAAGAATACAGTTAACAATGTTTGTATAGGTTGCAAGGGTGGTAAACAGATATTCTCATAGGTGTTATTGCAACTAAAACACACTATAGATTACTCAGAAATATACTTATGCATGTCAGTTGATGACATATAAAGCCAGAACAATATAAAAAGTACTGTGGTTCATTTGTTGATTTGTGGGCCTCCGTGCCTTACCCCGGACACCCCTCTAGGGGAGCAAGTCTGTGTCTCGGGGGGGGCATGGCGGTCTCTATTTTACTAAAGGTGGATTGTAGATAATCTTATGTGAAGCTTCAGGAGCCCCTTAGGGGGAGTGTGTGAGGGGGAGTGGGAGATACTTATCTGGGGGTAATAAGAGGAGTCTACGGAATTCGTTTGGGTTATTGGGAGTATATGGAAAAAAAAACTTGTTATATTGTCCTGTGTTCCGTAGGTTATTATCGGTTAATGATAAATATGTGAGACTTGTAACATATGCTGTTGTCCTCCTATTTAGTCTCTCCTCTGGCTATAGATTATGTGGGTTTTATTTTGAAGTGTCCGATTTGTCTATTATCTTATTTTATAGTTTGGGTTTTATGGGGGCGTTGCTGCTCTCTGGTTCATTAGCCATGGTTCCCAGTTTTTATACAGCTTCTCTGTTGCCATGTGTGCTCTAGCATACAGGGTTTCCATTTCCAGATGATCATTCTCTATCGTGATAACTTTTTGCAGTGTAGGTCGAGTTGGTTGTTTCCAGAGTCTGGTTATGGATAAACGGGCAGCGATTAGTATGTGAGTGATTATTGATCTGTATTTTGAGTGCCAGTTGGTAAGTTCCAGCCCGAAAAGAGCTGTGTGGGGAAACAATTCGATAGGTTCTCCAGTGATATTTTTTATCAGGGTGGATACATCAGTCCAGAAGGTGGTCATGTGTGGGCAGTCCCACCAGATGTGAAATGCATGTCCATCTTCATTGCAATTCCTCCAGCATTTTTTGGAGATGTTAGAAGAGAATTTCGCTAGTTTCACAGGTTACGACCTCCTTAACGTTACTTCTACCTGTACGTAAAGTGTAGACCACCCTGACGGGTGTGTACTGGTGGAAGACCTGACTACATAGGTGGGACTATTTTTTATAGTGACCTCTTGGATAGCTTAACAAAGGGGTGTGTCGAGAAAAGCCCGACCTTGAATGGTTGACCGTGAGTTTTATGTCTAGTTATTAGTGAGTGTATGATTAGCGACGGGCAAATAGGTATTGGTCTGAGACCTTTGTTGGTTGAGCTGGATGTGACGTTTTTCAATAGTGCTATCTCTTACTAGTAGACCTTTACCTTTGGGACATACGATCTCG
>BLSH010112648.1:33346-43646 GCA_018402905.1 Glandirana rugosa
CGTTGAAGTGTACTGAAGTGTATAATCACGAGATCACAAGTATCCCTTTTATTATAAGTCACTTTTTACTCATGATTTATATTGGTTTTTTAGATTAAGTGACCACTTTTTTTGTTTTTTATTGAAGTGTATAATCACGTTATCACAAGTATGTCATTTGCTATTAGGCACTTTTTTATGTAGTTTTTACAGTTAGGTATCTACTTTTTTTTTTTTTTAGGAAAATTTATTTAGGGTCACCACTGGTTTGCTATAAGTGTCGTGTGTACACCAATTTAGGAGGTGGTCCACTTACTCGGAGAGTGGGGTTATATCTATTTCGTCGCGAAAAATGGGCGGGACCCCAATGACTACTAGAGACCCAATTCAGAGGGAAGGTCAGAGGAAGAGGGGTTGTCATACCGAGAGGCTGTACCATACTGTTGGGGAGAAGGAGACTGGAAGGGAGACTTAACCCAGAGATCATCAGTAACCCCAGGGCGGGTAAAAAGCGCTGCTTTATCTATATTGGGGTGAGAGGCTCATTCACCTGGTGGAGGATTTAACCACATGTGTGCTGTGAATATCGTTTGGTCACCACTGGGATTTATTTAAAAGGATTTTTTTTTTTTTTCATCTATGGATTGACATTTTTGATGTATTTTTTCACGGATTATCGTTTACTGTATGAACACTATTGCACTAATATGTGAAGTTATTTTTTGTTTTTTTCACCAGTGAATTAGATTTTTTGGTTATATTTAGTACTCATTTTTCACTGAATATTATTTTCCCTATGAACACTAGAGCACTAATATGTGAAGTCATGTGAAGTTGCTTTTTGGTTGTTTGTTTTTCATATTATTGAAATTGGTCACAATATTTAGAGATACAGAGTTTGAATATAGGTATTGTGACATTTATTCATGCACAACACAATAATCACCCACATGGAGTTGTAAGCGCTGCACCATTTTTTGATTATTAATGTGGAAGAAGGTGCTCTGGTCAGATGAGACAAAAATGGAACTTTTTGGCCTAAAAGCAGAACACTGTGTGTGGCAGAAAATTAACACTGCACATCAACCTGAACATACTATGAAACATTGTGGTGGCAGCATCATGTTGTGGGGATGCTTTCTTCAGCAGGGACAGGGGAGCTGGTCAGAGTTGATGGGAAGATGGATGGAGCCAAATGCAATGCAATCTTTGAAGAAAACCTGTTTGAGTCTACAAAAGTCTTGAGACTGGGATGGAGGTTCACCTTCCAGCAGGACAACGACCCTAAACATACAGCCAGAGTTACAATGGAATGGTTTAGATCAAAGCATATTTATGTGTTAGAATTGCCCAGTCAAAGTCCAGACCTAAATCCAATTGAGAAACTGTGGCAAGACTTAAACATTTCTGTTCACAGATGCTCTACATCCAATCTGTGTCAGGACACCTGGAGTCAGATGACAGATGCGCACCACAGGGATGAAAATCACACCGCTAAGGTTATGGACCTATAGCTGACTGCTGCTAATGAGCTCTGGCTGGTACGGGAAGACGGGCCCCTGGAGCACTGACACTGAAACACAAGGAGCTAGTGCATTGGTTTCCTCAGGGCATGGAGTCTAAGAGCCAGTAGGTATTCACCAGAGCATCTGGTGGTGAGGAAGGATTTGGCTGCAACTGGATCCAGGTCGCGGCCCCCGGGGGCATCTAGCTCATGCTTGGCTGGCTACAGGTGGAAGAAAGGAAGCAGCAGCACAGGAACAGCAAAGATAGTAAGCGGCCTAGCCAAAGGTCAGGGCCACAAGCAGACGGGGACAGACGGAAGAGCATGCCAAAGTCGGGGTATCAAGCAGACACAAGAAACAGAAAACAAGCCAAAGGTCAGGATATCAAGCAGGCAGGGATAGTCAGAACAAGCCAAAAGTCGGTGAATGGAATTGGGCTCAGAGCATATGACAGGAACAACCACACATGAAGCCAAACACACAACATTCATCGGCAAGGAGGCTTTGCAGCACAGGGTCTTAAATAGTGTTTGCTTAATTGGAGGCTGGGGTGGAGTTCACTGAGAGGAGATTACTTAGCCCAGAGGTGGTGATGTGAATGGCCTCTAAGCTGACACAACCAAAGAGGTAAGCAAGCAGATAGGGCATGAATGACTATGGGTTCATGACAGTACCCCCCTCTTATGAGGCCTCCCCCACCTAGGGCCAGGCTTGGAGGGAAATCACAAATGAAAACTCCTCACCAGGCGAGGCGCAAATACCTCAGATACAGGGATCCAAGACTTCTCCTCAGGACCAAACCCTTTCCAATACACAAGGTACTGAAGAATTCCTTTACAGAGCCGGGAGTCCAGGACTAGACTAACCTCGTACTTCTGACCACCCTCCGAGACCTCAACCATGGTAGGGAGAGGATGAGAGAACTTGTTGAGGACTAAAGGCTTCAGAAGGGAAACATAAAAGGAGTTTGAAATCCTGAGGCTTTTCGGAATCTGGAGTTTAAAAACAAACCGGATTCAACTTAGCAATTTATAGAGTGTGGACCAATGAATCTTGGGGCACATTTCAGAGAAGGAACCCTGAGCTTGATGTTCCTGGTAGAAAGCCAGACCTTATCTCCAATCTGTAGAGAAGGTGGTTTACGCCTGTGATGCAAAAGCCCTTAAACTTATCAGCCACTGCCCAGAAGAAACCATGAACCTCACCCCAAATGGTACTGAATGATTGCTAAACAGTAGCCAAAGCTGGAATGTCCAGAGAACAGGTCATAGAAAGAGGAAGCTGAGAGTGTCTTCCATAAACTGTGAAAAAGGGGGTCTTCTGAGAACTGGTGCTAACATGATTATTGTGAGAAAATTCTGCGCACGGGAGTAGAGAGGACCAGTCTTCATGATGAGCAGAAACTAAGGTGCGGGAGGAAGAGCTCTAATTCCTGATTAACCATCTTAGTCTGTCCATTGGATTGAGGGTGGTAAGAAGAAGAAGAATCCAAGACAATATTGAGGGACTTGCAAAGAGCTCTCCGGAAGCAGGATGTAAATTGAACCCTCCTGTCCAAAACAATATGGGAAGGAACCCCATGGAGGCGGAAGATTTCTTGAACATGGATGGGGGCCAAAGCAAACTGTCAGGACACCTGGGGTCTGGTGACAGATGCGCATAGCAGGGATGCGCATTGCACTGCAGAAATGCGAAGCACACGCTAAGGTTTGCGAAGCACACTGCTAAGGTTGTGGACCTATAGCTTACTGCTGCTAATGAGCTCCGGCTGGTACGGGAAGATGGGCCCCTGGAGCACTGACATTGAAACACAGGGAGCTAGTGCATCAGTTTCCCCAGGGCATGGAGTCTAAGAGCCAGTAGGTATTCACTAGAGCAGGGGTAGGCAACCAGCAGCCCTCCAGCTGTTGTGGAACTACATTTCCCATGAGGCATTGCAAGGCTGGCAGTTACAATTACTCCCAGAGGCATGATGGGACTTGTAGTTTTGCAACAACTGGAGGGCCCCAGGTTGCCTACCCCTGCACTAGAGCACCTGGTGGTGAGATAGTAAGCGACCTAGCCAAAGGTCAGAGCCACAAGCCAGGGACAGACAGAAGAGCATGCCAAGGTTGGGGTATCAAGCAGACAGGAGAAACAGAGAACAAGCCGAAGGTCGGGGTATCAAGCAGGCAGGGATAGTCAGCCAAAAGTCGGTAAACAGAAATGGACTCAGAGCATATGACAGGAACAACCACACACGAAGCCAAACACACACAGCATTAATCGGCAAGGAGGCTTTGTAGCACATGATCTTAAATAGTGTTTGCTTAATTGGTGGCTGGGGTGGAGTTCACTGAGAGGAGATTACTTAGCCCACAGGTGGTGATGTAAACGGCCTCTAAGCTGACACAACCAAAGAGGAAAGAAAACAAACAGGACATGAATGACTATGGGTTCATGAGAATCTGACAGAGCTTGAGCTATTTTGCAATGAAGAATGGGCAAAAAATTCACTCTCTAGATGTGCAAAGCTGGTAGAGACATACCCAAAAAGACTTGCAGCAGTAGTTGCAGCAAAAGTTGGTTCTACAAAGTATTGGCTCAGGGGGGCTAAATACAAATGCATGGCACACTTTTCAGATATTTATTTAAAAAAAATGAAAACCATTTATCACTTTATTTCCACTTCACAATTATGTGCCGCTTTGTGTTGGTCTATAATATAAAATCCCAATAATATACATTTACGTTTTTGGTATTTCAAGAATTTCAAGGGGTATGAATGCTTTTTCAAGGCACTGTATGACCTCAGCCTTACAGAGGTGGGATATCTCTGTAAAAAAAAAAATACTTTAGAAAATGATGTCTTGCTGCGGTTTGAAATTGAAACATATTTTTGTAGCACTGAATTACGCAATGATTTGTGCAGCAATTAAATGTGCTATCATTCATTATATGTTTTTATAACTCTTTATGTTATCACTGTTAACAAAAGTGGAGGTTAAAAAAATCAAATTATTCATGCTTCTATATACTTAATATTAAATTATAATCTACATTTTTGAATTACTATTCACATTACCTTGTAGGCAGCATCAATTCAATTATGTAGTAATGTATAGTCAGAAAAACATGTGCTGACAACTTTTAATTGTTTTTTTCCAAATGTGTAATATATAACATTTTTCCAGCAGAGCAGAGGTTAAGCAGATCCTGTCGTACTTCATTCCCTTTGTGCTGCCATGTTCACACATTCCATAATGCTGCCCAGCTTGTTGTGTGAGCCATTTCAGGCAACCTGCCAGACACAGTTTTTCAGAGGGCAGTTCTGATTTTGTTATCTCAGGTGGCATTAGGTTTAACAGAGAGGGAGAAGCAGCATATGTTTCATGCAATGACATCATCTGCCAACATTTTCTACCCAGACTTCTAAAGCATACTTGTCAACTCCAGCACACTGTGCATAATGCAAAGTGTACATCTGCTGAAACATCAAAATATTTTCCAAGCAACAACCATTTATCAGCATAAGTGTAATTAATACATAATGCATGCTGCTAAATTGGCATGCTAATTAGCTTATAAATAATTATTTTGAATAGGTAATGGCCAGCTACTATTGTATATTGACTTATAAAATTATTTATATCCCTGTACACTAGTAAATTTATCAAAACAATTAAATTGTAAGAACATAATTTCATCCTCTACCAGCCTCTTTGGTCTGTTAACCAGTTTCTGTATTTGGACATAGATATGTTCTTTCTTGAATGTTAAGAAACTATGGTTTAATTTGCATTGCAAACTATATTGAAACAGTCAAACTTGCTGAGGTACAAGGCAATTTACAGAGTGAAAAAAATGAAATGTGCAATTGCTTGGCAATGATTTAGTATGTAAAGAGATTCCTCTTTAATATGCTTGCATAGCTTCACTGAAATTGTGGTATCAACCTGGAGTACAAAGGATATACACAACTGTGCCTGAACATTCAGTTGCTAAAAGCAAGAAATAAATATTTAAAAAATGGGTCTGGTGGAGGTGTATTTAACTGTTTTAGTCCCAGAGCCTTATCTCTATATGCCCCTTGAGTTCCTGTGTTTTCTTTGTTTTGAAAATGTCTCGATTTCACAAGTTACTGTCGTTTTTTGTGCTTTCGTTTTTGGAGGGTTTTATTAATGTAATATATATGCTTTATGACAGATATGGCATTCATTTGATAGCAATATGTATATGTATATATCGAACAAAAATGAGTACACCCCTCACATTTTTGTAAATATTTTATTCTATCTTTTCATGTGGCAACACTGAGGAAATTACACTTTTCTACAATGAAAAGTAGTGAGTGCACAGCTTGTATAACAGTGTAAATTTGCTGTCCTGTCAAAATAAATCAACACACAGCCATTAATGTCTAAACCATTGGCAACAAAAGTGAGTACACCCCTAAGTGAAAATGTCCAAATTGAGCCCAATTAGCCATTTTCTCTCCCCAATATCATTTGACTCATTAGTGTTACAAGGTCTCAGGTGTGAATGGGAAGCGGGTGTATTAAATTTGGTTTTATCGCTCTCACTCTCTCATACTGGTCACTGGAAGTTCAATATGGCACCTCATGGCAAAAAAAACTCTCTGAGGATCTGAAAAAAAGAATTGTTGCTCTATGTAAAGATGGCCTAGGCCAGTGATATGCAATTAGCAGACCTCCAGATGTTGCAGAACTACAAGTCCCATGAGGCATAGCAAGATTCTGACAGCCACAAGCATGATACCCAGAGGCAGAGGCATGATGGGACTTGTAGTTTTGCAACAGCTGGAGGTCCGCTAATTGCATATCCCTGGCCTTGGTTATAAGAAGATTGCAAAGACTCTGAAACTGAGCTGCAGCATGGTGGTCAAGACCATACAGCGGTTTAACAGGACAGGTTCCACTCAGAACAGGCTTCACCCTGGTTGACCAAAGAAGTTCAGTGTGCATGCTCAGCATCACATCCAGAGGATGTCTTTGGAAAATAGATGTATGAGTGCTGCCAGCATTTCTGCAGAGGTTGTGGGGGTGGGGGTCACTCTGTCAGTGCTCAGACCATACGCCACACACTGCATCATATTGATCTGCTGTGGTCCTAGAAGGAAGCCTCTTCTAAAGATGATGCATAAGAAAGCCCACAAACAGTTTGCTGAAGACAAGCAGACTAAGGACATGGATTACTGGAACCATGTCCTGTGGTCTGATGAGATCAAGATAAACGTATTTGTTTCAGATGGTGTCAAGCGTGTGTGGTGACAGCCAGGTGAGGAGTACAAAGACAAGTGTGTCTTGCCTACAGTCAAGCATGGTGGTGGGAGTGTCATAGTCTGGGGCTGCACTAGTGCTGCTGGCACTTGGGAGCTACAGTTCATTGAGGGAATCATGAATGCTAACATGTACTGTACTGAAGCAGAGCATGATCCCCCTCCCTTCGGAGGCTGGGCTGCGTGGCAGTATTCCAACATGATAACAACCCTAAACACATGGACTGGCCAAGCATGTCTCCAGACCTAAACCATATTGGGCATCTGTGGGACATCCTCAAACGGTAGGTGGAGGAGCGCAAGGTCTCTAACATTCACCAGCCTTGTGATGTCTTCATGAAGGAGTGGAAGAGGACTCCAGTGGCAACCTGTAAAGCTCTGGTGAACCCCAAGACGGTTAAGGCAGTGCTGGAAAATAATGGTGGCCATACAAAATATTGAGGCTTTGGGCTCGCGTGCTCACTGTGTTCGGGGGGAGGCAGGGAGTGGGTAAGGCGGACTCGATCGCCGCCGGCTACCCGAGATGGCTCCCCGCACTGAAAGAACGGAGGTCTGTGTATGTAAACACGGATCTCCGTTCTGTTGAAGGGGGAAGGGCGATGATCACAGCCTTCCTGTATATGGAAGCTGTGATCATCCCCTTTCCCCAGCCAGGGCAGCCCCCACACAGTTAGAACATGCCCAGGGAACACTGTTAACCCTTAGAGCGCCCCCTGCAGGTTAACCCCTTCACTGCCAATGGCATTTACACAGTAATCAGTGCATTTTTAGAGCACTGATCGCTGTATAAATGCCAATGGTCCCAAAAAAGTGTCAAAATGGTCCGACATGTCAGCTGCAATATCGCAGTACCGCTAAAAATCGCAGATCGTCACCATTACTAGTAAAAAATAAAAAAAAAATAAAAACCCCAGAAATAAATTCTCACCATCCGTAAATGCGGCAACTTTTGCGCAAACCAATCAATAAACGCCGATTGTGATTTTTTTTTTACCAAAAATATGAGGAAGAATATAAATCAGCCAAAACTGCTGGAAAAAAATGTTTTTTTAGATTTTTTTTTTTGCATTTGTATTTTATCAAAAAGTAATAAATTTGGGTTTTTTTGCAAAATTTTCGCTCTTCTTTTGTTTATAGCGGCAATCAGAAACGACGCAGAGGGGATAAAATACCACCGAAAGCTCTATTTGTGGGGAAAAAAAGACGCAAATTTTGTGTGGGTACAACGTCGGTGCAATTGTCAGTTAAAGCGACACAGTGCCGAATCGCAAAAAGTGCTCTGGTCCTAAAGTGGGAAATCCTTCCGGGGCTGAAGTGGTTAATAGCTGTGTGTTGAGTTATTTTGAGGGGACAGCAAATTTACACTGTTATACAAGCTGTACACTCACTACTTTTGTAGCAAAGTGCAATTTTTTCAGTGTTGTCACATGAAAAGATAGAATAAAATATTTACAAAAATGCGAGGAGTGTACTCACTTTTGTGAGATACTGTGTGTGTATATATATATATATATATATATATATATATATATATATATATATATATACAGTATCTCACAAATGTGAGTACACCAGTCACATTTATGTAAATATTTTATTATATCTTTTCATGTGACAACACTGAAGAAATTACACTTTGCTACAATGTACAAGCTGTACAATGTGAGTGTACAGCTTGTATAACAGTGTAAATTTGCTGTCCCCTCAAAATAACTCAACACACAGCCATTAATGTCTAAATCACAGGCAACAAAAGTGAGTATACCCCTAAGTGAAAATGTCCAAATTGGAACCCATTAGCCATTTTCCCTCCCTGGTGTCATGTGACTTGTTAGTGTTACAAGGTATCAGGTGTGAATGGGGAGCAGGTGTGTTAAAAGTGGTGTTATCACTCTCACTATCTCATACTGGTCACTGGAAGTTCAACATGGCACCTCATCGCAAAAACTCTTTGAGAATCTGAAAAAAAGAATTGTTGCTCTACATCAGTGGTCTCCAAACTGCAGCCTGGGGGCCGGTTGCCCTTTGCTTGCCTTTCTCTGGCCTTTGGGGCACTATTCCTCCCATTGATATGAGCCAGAATTCTGCCAACTGACACCAACGGTGGGGCACATTTCTCCCACTGACACCAATAATAGGAGGAACTATTACTTCCTATAATGCCAATGATGAAGGACTATTCCTTGCCCTAATACCAAATGTGAGGATGTTTACTCCCACTGATGCCAGGAATATTTCCACTCCCACTGGCCACAATTTGGCCCCCCTAAAGTTTGAAAGACAATAAATTGTCCCTTTGTTTAGAAAGTCTGGAGCCCCCTGTTCTACATAAAGATGAGAAGATGACACTTTGCTACAATGTAAAGTAGTGAGTGTACAGCTTGTATAACAGTGTAAATTTGCTGTCCCCTCAAAATAACTCAACACACAGCCATTAATGTCTAAACCGCTGGCAACAAAAGTGAGTACACCCCGGGCCCAGCGGGTGCATCAGTGGACCTACCACACCAACAAGCCTCCCCGCAGATGTTCGACCTGATCCACCTTAGACATGTGCGGTTAGTTTAGTTCCGAATTAAAAATCGGACAAATTTTCGTTTTTTGGAAATTCAGATATATCCGAATTTCCGAATTATACTGTTCAGTTTAGCGCCGGACAGCAAGGACTTATTTTATGTTTTGTTTGTTTTATAACCTGAAAACCTATTTTGTAAATAAACCTGGCAAGCCGCCAGATTTTAAAGAAAGTTGCCTGCACGCTGACAAATTTCCTCAGGAAAGTTGATCTCCACAAGCTAATCTCCCACACTATATACAGTATCTCACAAAAGTGAGTACACCCCTCACATTTTTGTAAATGTTTTATTATATCTTTTCATGTGACAACGCTGGAGAAATGACACTATAATGTAAAGTAGTGAGTGCACAGCTTGTATAATAGTGTAAATTTGCTGTCCCCTCAAACTAATCCAACACACAGCCATTAACCACTTGCCGGCCGCCGATCGGCATCTGACAGCGACAAGGTGGCTCTGTAGTGCAAATCGCCGTCATACGACGGTGGCCGCGATCACGAGCCGTGTGCGTGCACGCGCCCCCTAGGCGCGGGCGCTGCAACGGCATTTGATACAGGGCCTTTCAATCTACCGGGCCAGGCCAATGATTTTTGGCCTGGCCCTGTAGATCGCCCCTGCCAATAACATTACTCCTCTGCCTCTGTAAATGTGTGGAACAGCGACAGTCTACGGCTAGCCGCCGGCCGTTCACCAATTACCGACACACAACCTAATCAAACTCCCCTGTCGTTTAAATGTGATAATATGTTCGACACGTGAGTGATGAAATGTAATATCACAGTAAAGAGGTCGCAACAGTGTACTTTTCTATATTATTTTGTAAATGTTTTTACACTCCCCACATGAGTGAAAACACTCTATGACATATATCACACCCTCTAATCGAACACCTCTAGTTGAAAGGACTCCTTTAAACAGTCGCACGTCCGTTGAAAGAAATTTTAGACCGCCGAACGGTCCAA
>BLSH010112648.1:56756-72909 GCA_018402905.1 Glandirana rugosa
ACTAAACACATTGGAATGTAGAGAATGCTGAGAGAGAGCTGCAGCTCTTCACGGAGATCAGGAGGTGGGCGGGACTGAACAGCTAACATCAGCTTGTCCCGCCCACCTCCCAACATCAAGCTGAAAATCTGACACCTCTCTCAGCATTCTCTATATTCCAATGTGTTTAATCACACTTACAAGCACAGAACCGCTCTTAGAAGCAGCACGGCTCTGTTTAATGTGAAACTACTTCTCACCCACAGACACTGGCTCGGGTATAAGTCGAGGGGGGTCTTTTTCAGCACAAAAAATGTGCTGAAAAACTCGACTTATACCCGAGTATATACGGTAAGTCAATTTTCCAGTTTTTATGTGCTTAAGCTAGAATGTTCTAAAACCCATCAAGTAGGTATACCTTTCTAAATTAAATATTTCCCTATGCGGAATTAGTGGTGTCCCATAACAGTGTTTGACCAACTTTTGTCAGCTTTGTCAGGTTCAGCTACATATGGCCCTGTTTCCTTTTTCTATGGAGCTGATTACTTCTGCACAGCTTATGAGTCATATTTGTATATTGTTGGCACAGCTGGGCTTTAATCCCAAACAATATTCAGGGCATTCCTTTCGGATTGTGGTGGCCTCAGAGGCCTCTAGTAAAGGTATACTGGTTCATGTGATTAAGCATTTGAGTCATTGGAACTCCTCTTGATTTTTCTAGATACATTCCTCATCCCCAAGTAGAAATGTCTAAAGCTTTTTCGTTATTGGCTGAATAATATATTTGTTGGCTTGGTAACAATTTTCCACTACATGCATGTTTTTGCCCCCTAATTGGCATAATGACCATCCTGACCAGGGCACACTTTGTGCCAGTTATACATTCCTTATTTTCTATCCTATTAAGAAACTCCTAACACAAGTTAGAAGGTTATTTTATCAGACCTGGATTTGTGGGAGGAGTCTCTGGCTCCATACCTACTCCTCTCGGGCCCCTACCTCGTCACCATTCATCTCTGATTTCCCTACCCTCTTCTTTTTCATACAAACCTTTTTCTTTTCTCTTTCATTGAGTATGCCCCCTTATTGGCATACTGACCACCCTGACCAAGGCACACTTCAGGTCAGTTATACATTATTTCATTTCTATCGTATTAAGAGACTCCTAACACATATACTGTATATACTGTATATATATATATATATATATATATACAGTATCTCACAAAAGTGAGTACACCCCTCACAATTTTGTAAATATTGTATTTTATCATTTCATGTGACAACACTGAAGAAATAACACTTTGCTACAATGTAAAGTAGTGAATGTACAGCTTGTATAACAATGTAGATTTGCTGCCCCCTCAAAATAACTCAACACACAGCCATTAATGTCTAAACCGCTAGCAACAAAAGTGAGTACACCCTTAAGTGAAAATGTCCAAATTGGGCCCAATTAACCATTTTCCTTCATGTGTCATGTGACTCGTTAGTATTACAAGGTCTGAATGGGGAGCAGGTGTGTTAAATTTGGTGTTATCATTCTCACTCTCTCATACTGGTCACTGGAAGTTCAACATGGCACCTTAAGGAAAAGAATTCTCTGAGGAACTAATACAAATAATTGTTGCTCTACATAAAGATGGCCTAGGCTTTAAGAAGATTGTCAAGACCTTGGACCTGAGCTGCAGCATGGTGGCCAAGACCATACAATGGTTTAACAGGACAGGTTCCACTCAGAACAGGCCTCTTCATGGTCGACCAAAGAGTGCATGTACTCAGCCTCATATCCAGAGGTTGTCTTTGGGAAATAGATGTATGTGTGCTACCAGCATTGCTGCAGAGGTTGAAGGGGTGGAGGGTCAACCTGTCAGTGCTCAGACCATATGCCGCACACTGCATCAAATTAGTCTGCATGGCTGTCATCCCAGAAGGAAGCCTCTTCTAAAGATGATCCACAAGAAAGCCCACAAACAGTTTGCTGAAGACAAGCAGACTAAGGACATGGATTACTGGAACCCTGTCCTGTGGTTTGATGAGACCAAGATAAACTTATCTGGCTCAGATGGTGTCAAGCGTGGGTGGCGGCAACCAGATGAGGAGTACAAAGACAAGTGTGTCTTGCCTACAGTCAAGCATGGTGGTGGAAGTGTCATGGTCTGGGGCTGCATGAGTGCTGCCGGCACTGGGGAGCTACAGTTCATTGAGGGAACCATGAATGCCAACATGTACTGTGACATACTGAAGCAGAGCATGATCCCCTCACTGGGCCACAGGGCAGTATTCCAACATGATAACGACCTCAAACACACCTCCAAGATGACCACTGCCTTGCTAAAGAAGCTGAGGGTAAAGGTGATGGACTGGCCAAGCATGTCTCCAGACCTAAACCCTATTGAGCATCTCTGGGGCATCCTAAAACAGCAGGTAGAGGAGCGCAAGGTCTCTAACATCCATCAGTTCTGTGATTTCATCATGGAGGAGTGGAAGAGGATTTCAGTGGCAACATGTGAAGCTCTGGTGAACTCCATGCCCAAGAGGGTTAAGACAGTGCTTTAAAATAATGGTGGCCACACAAAATATTGACACTTTGGGCCCAAGTTGGACATTTTCACTTAAGGGTGTACTCGCTTTTGTTGCCAGTGGTTTAGACATTAATGGCTGTGTGTTGAGTTCTTTTGAGGGGGCAGCAAATTTACACTGTTATACAAGCTGTACACTCAGTACTTTACATTGTAGCAAAGTGTCATTTATTCAATGTTGTCACATGAAAAGATAGAATAAAATATTTACAAAAATGTGAGGGGTGTATATACCCCTAACAAACCATAGAATTTTTTTAGCAATAACTTTGTTGATAATTCAGACAGAAAACAAATACACATATTGTGTTGCAAAAATGATTTTATTTTCTATGTGATCCACAGACAAAGAGATATTAAAAAAAGAAAAAAATATACACTTTATTTTTTTTTAATTTGTTCCGTATAAAAGTATACTATAATCATGTTTCCATAAAATAGCATGGCAAAGGTATTTGTGTATTAGCACTGATTGAACCTTGGAGAAGGAGACACACCTCATAAGCTTTTTCTGAAAATGTTGATGTTAGTGCAAATAAAAAAAAAATCATAGATAGTACTCAAACGAAAATAAATAAAGATTTATTTTACTATTTTGTGCATTATCTTTGGTGCCAAACTGTAAGATTAACAAAAAAGCATATGAAAAGGAAAACAATGTGATAAATAAAATAGGAAAAAAAACTGCTGAAAAATAATAGCTAAGAGCAATAGGGAAAGAATGAGATATTTAAAATTGATTAGAACTAATTACGTACATGTTAACAAGGTTTACTTAACTGATGTCATATGCAAATTAAAGGTCACACATACACTATGATCTACATATGAATGAAATAGTACATACAATGAAACCATACATATCTCCTACGTTCAAGTGGTTAGTAAAATTATTCTTTAAAGTGTATGTAAAGGCAAACATATGTCTCTCTTCACTTCTTGTCCTAAAGAAGCAACAGGAATTAAGAGGAAATCAATCAAAGTGAGGGAAAATTCCCATCTCAAAAAGTTGTTACACATTTGTTTCTATTGGATGATTGACACTTACCCTCTTGTTGTTGATGACAAATCTAACCCTTTCCCATTCTTAAAAAAAAAAAAAAAGTTTTGACTTGCACTTTAAATTTCCTTAAAGTATAATTAAGTGCAAAACTTTTTTTTTTTAACAGAGTGGTCAAAGGTTAGAACTAATGTCAGGTTTTTATTGTTTTCTGTGTCTCTGCTAGGGAGATTAACCCTCTCTAATTGTTCTGATCCCCAACATAACAGGAATGAAAGCCTTTTGGCCTTAGATACACTTAATAATCTTCCATGTTTTATGGTTATTTTTTAATTGGTACAGTAAAATCAATCTATTCAATACATTTTTTGAACCAAATACTCTTACTAGTGAGTCAGCTGGTTGGAGTACCTCATTGTTTCACCAATGAGAAGTAACGTTCTGAGCTCTCTTTTTTTTTTTTATTCAGAAATTTTATTGAGAAATTTTTTTTTCACAAAAAAGCATAATACCAAACATATGAACAGATAACATACGCACATAGGTAACATAGGGCATTACATCTTGATTAAAGTTTTCCAAACAACAACAGAGGTATGGGTGAGGACTTGGCAGCGTAATAGGTCATTGACTATGTGAAAGATTGCCTATCTAGCCAGGCCTCTGTTGTAACAAGAGAGGTGTCTCCCTGTTCCAAGTGTGGAGCCCGGGAGCCAATAGGAGCAAGGGTCTCTATGGTCCGGGAGGGTCGGGGAGAGACATGGCTCGCGCCCGGTGTCTCGGTCCTCGCCTCCCTTCCCATGAGGTCCATGAGAGCGCGGGGTGCAGGGTGGAGAAGAGAAAAAAAAGAGGGGAGGGGGAGAGGGAAGATAAGGGGGTGATAGTGTGGAATAAGAATGAGAATGGATAATCAGAAGTAAAGATAGAGAGTCAGAACAGCAATGGGGGGGGGGATGTTTCCCGTATACCTATGGGTTGGAAGTTCTATCATCTGAGAGGTTAAATCTAGTTGGGGCACCTCTAAGATTGTGATGTGACATGATATCCTGGTAGGGCTGTGAGTGAACGAACTTCAGCCAAGGGTCCCAGGTAGTGGTGAATACGTTTATTCGGTCATTCGAGATATGGATCAGTTCCTCTAATTCACGTATATGATTGAGTTTGGCTACCCATTTCTTCAGGGACGGGGGTTCAGTAGCTTTCCAATGAATAGGTATGCATAAGCGGGCTGCGTTGATCATAGGAATTTCTATGGATTTGCGATATTTCCTTCTGGGTATGTCACACAAATGCAGAAGAAACTGGGAGGGGGAGAATTCCAGAGGTAAGGAGGATAAGTCACTTGTAAGAGCGTGGATCTTACGCCAGAATGGCTGCAATACCGGGCAGGACCACCAGATGTGGAGGGGGGGGGGCCCACTTCCTTTTCACATTGCCAGCAAGTATTAGGGATTGATGGCATAAGTTTATGTAGTGCTTCAGGGGTTTTGTACCATCTGGTGAAAATTTTATAGCCAATTTCTTGAATGTTCACATTTAATGAGCCTTTGTGGATAAAAGAGTGGACCCGCTCCCAGGTAGCCTCATCTAGCTCTTTCGTAAGCGTATCTTCCCAGTACCGGTGAGTGGAATGTATGACCAAGCTGGCGTCACGGAATAAACTAGAGTAGATTACAGATATGACATGACTTTGTGGGGAGGTGTTTCCTCATAGTGATTTGAACAATGTCATTGGTTGGGAATAGATCTCATGGCATGTTGGATGGTCCAGAAAATGTTTAATCTGGAGATATGCCCAGAACGGGAACTGGGAAGTTTTGGATTGTTCCACCAGGGTATTGTATCGAGTTAATTTGTTTCTGCAGAAAAATTGTCTGGCTTGTATTCGGTCATGGGGCCATTCATCTTTCAGGAAGCCTACTGACAGGCCTGGTGGGAAATCTGGGTTGCCTCTTAAAGGAAAGAGGGGACTTACATTACTAGATATTGTGTAGCGTTTACATGCTTTGTAGTAGGAGTGAAGTGTCGGGCCTATGAGAGGATGGGAGAGGAGTTCTGTGGGTATATGTTTTTTTGGGAGCCAGGGTGTGTCGCTCAGTCTGGACTCAGAAAGCAAGTGTTCTACCTGGACCCATTTTTTACATTGGTAGTGGACATTCCAGTCCACAATTCAGGCTAGGTGTGTGGCAGTGTAATAGAGGTGAAAATCAGGCAGGCTAATACCCCCTATTCGTCTTAGGTAAGACCAATTTATCCCAACTAATCCTTGGGCATTTACCTTTCCAAAGAAAGCTTCTACAAATAGTTTTAAGCCTCGCAAAAAACAGAGTGGGTAATTGTATGGGAAGGGCTTGCATCTTGTATAGCAATCGGGACAAGATTGTCATTTTAAGGATGGAGGCCCTCCCAAACCAGGACAGATATGGCATATCCCACCGTTGTTAGTCGCTTTGTATTTTGTCTACTTCTGTAAGAAAGTTTATTTTATAGATGTCATCTAGGGTCTTGGGTATATGGATACCAAGGTATGGTATAGCACTGGGGGCCCATCGAAATGGGAAGTTCTTTGGGCACAGTTCCACCACATCAGCGGAGAGGGTCACATTCAGTGCATGGGATTTGGAGAGATTCATTTTTAAGTTGGATATCACTCCGAACTGCTTAAGTTTTCTCTAGAAGTTTTGGAAGAGAGGTCAATGGGGCCGAGAGAAACAAGAGAGCAATCATCGGCAAAGGCCCCTACTTTGAATTCCTGATCTTTAATCTTGATACCTCTAACGTCAGGAGAAGCTCTGATTTGACGAAGGAAGGGCTCCAATGTAAGGATGTATAAAATTGGGGAAAGGGGGCAACCCTGCCTTGTACCATTATGGATGGGGAAGGCGTCCGATAGGTGGCCATTAACTGAGACTCTGGCTGTTAGGTTGGAATAAAGGGACTGAATGAAAGCCATAATCCGCTTGCCCAGCCCCAGCACCCGCAAAACAGCTAACATGTAGTTCCAGGCCACTCTATCGAACGCCTTCTCCGTGTCCATTGATAGGAAAATAAATGTTTTTTGTGTGGTTGTTAGCCAGTGGTGGATATTCATTGCTTTGATGGTGTTGTCCTTGGCCTCCCTGCCAGGAACAAAACCTACCTGGTCTAGGTTAATACACTTTGGAAGGTCTTTCTTGGCCTTGGGAATTACTGTGATATGGCCACGAGGCCTGCAGAGGGAGTTTTAACCATAGGGGAGAGAGAATTGAAAGCCTCCAAAAACTGCAGGCCTAATATGTCTGGGAAACTTTTATAATATAGAGCAGACAGCCCATCCGGGCTTGGGCATCTGCCTGGCTTAGAGGTTCTCAGGGCTGCAACCCACTCCTCCATAGTCAGAGGTGCGTCCAGAGACATCATCTCTGACTTGGTGAGTGCTTTGGGGCTAAATTGAGTTAAGAAGTTTGATATCAGTGTGTCTTGTTTAGTGGAATCGGAAGTAGTCGGGGGGTTGGCGTCAATGTTGTAAAGGGAGCTGTAGTAATTCTGGAACTGTGTCCCAACCTCATCATTCCTGGAACGTGTGGCCCCTAAGTGATCCCTGATGTGGTGTACTGTGCGATCCAGGGTGCGATGTTGGGTGAGCCCTGCAAGAAGTCTACCTGGTTTGTTACCCTGCTCATAAAATAGCCTATTAGTCAAAGTGTGTCTTCTCTTTTCTTTTTGGAAAAGCAAATCTTTTAGCGAAGCTCTGGCTTCCACCAATTCATCACCTGTCTGCATTGCTTTGGCTTTTTTATGTTGGGCTTTTAGGGAACTGACTTTACGGGCCAGTTCCTTGATTTCGGCATGATAGGCTCTCTTTTTCCGGGCTGATACAGAAATCATATGACCCCTCACTACACATTTGTGAGCCTCCCACAAGGTCAAGGGGTTGATATCAGTAGTGTCGTTGGTCATAAAGTAATCCTTAATCTCCTGGGTAATCTCAGCAACATCTGCCGCGTCTGAGAGTATCGCCACATCCATGCGCCACACTCTGGTATGGGTCAAATGTTCTGGGAACCTTAGTGTCATGGTGATGGGACAATGGTCCGAGATGACCATGGTTTCGATTGTGGCTTTATGGAGATACACAAGATCGGTTTGCTTAAGGAATAGGTAGTTGAGTCGCGAATACCTATTGTGAGGCGAGGAGTAGAACATAAAGTCCTTCTCACGGGGAAACATTGTCCTCCAAGTGTCGTAGAGAGTAAGTGATGCCAGCTGAACTTTGGCCTGTTTGAGGGCAGAATATGGGAGTGATGTTGAGCCGGAAGAGGTGTCCAGGAGAGGGTCCAAGGCCAGATTCAGGTCTCCCCTGAATATTAGGAGGCCCTCTTGAAATGTAGAGAGCTTCAATAGAGTCTCTTGAAGGAATGGGATTTGTTTGACATTTGGACAATACAGGTTTGCCAGGGTTATCGGTTTGTCTCGCCATGGAATAGAAACCTCCCCTCTGGGTCTTGTAGCATGTCTGACAAATTAAAGGCACAGTGCTGTGACAACACAATTGCCACCCCTTTCGTTTTAGAATCTTCTGCAGTTGCGTGAAACACCGTGGGAAATTTTTTATTGGACAACTTGGGAATAGATGATCTCTTGAAGTGTGTCTCCTGGAGGAAGACAGCATGGGCCTTCAGCCTATGTGCTTCTGTCAAGATACTGTTGCATTTTTCTGGGGTATTCAAACCCTTAGCGTTTAGCGAGTATACCTTCAATTCTAAGGAAAGTGAGTTTTGTTTGGAAGGCGACATGTTGACGTGAGTAAGGTGGTAAAGCAAGATATTTATGTGATTCAGATGGTGTGGATACTGTTGTCAAATTATGATAGACAGGAAAATATAGAGCAGGCGGGGGAAAGACCAAGATAATAAGACCAAGAGGAAGAGAAAAAAAAACAGGGGGGGAGGAGGGGGGGGCAGAGGGGTTTAGGATAGGGGGTGGAGGGAGGATGTGAGAGTAATTTAGGTGCACTGGAGGTGGACTAAGTTCAAGATGGCCCTCTACAAGGTTGGTATGTATGTTAGATCAACAGGAGAATTATATTCCCTCTATAAGGAAACAACAACAGTTTTAAGCTAACAAAGCTTAAAACTGTCTGCTAGCAGTACTCTTCAATGGGGTTACAAGACCTGAATCCAACTGTTTGCCATAAAACATTTTCTTATGGCCAGAAAAGTTACATTGTAAAAATATGAATTTGAAATGAAACATTGACATACAGTAGTTGTGTGAAAATTAATAGACTGCAAAGGTTTCCTGTCTGCATGCATATACTCCCAGGTAGGGTTGCATGGAATTTCTCATGGTGCGTTTCCCGTTAGATTTCTGTGTGTGTTGATATGGCCACCTGGGTGACTGGGTGACAATGTATGAGTGTGAATGGGAGACAGGGACAGAACATTGTGATCCTATACCAGTAAGCACCTAAATAAAGACCTTTAAGGCAGGATAACCAATTATTAATTTAATGAAAAGATCAAGAATACCAAAAATTACTTTTTTTCTAAATCTTATATGATATTTTAGTGATCAGGTTTGCCTTAATTGCTGTTTTTAACAAAGCAATTTGAAAATAAGTGTTAGCAGCTTTCAGCAAGCTACTATTTTTGGGTAAGAAATTTGTTGAACCCAAGTAATATTTTAATTAGAGGTACTGATAAAGGGGCCAGATCACCTGCTAAGATTTTATATTTCTTTAGGACTCCAGCAGAAATATCTATATTTTTTCTAGTTCTGTTCCTGTCCACTTGGAGTCTAACTTTTCCTGAAAAAAAGTGATATACTTACAACTAGGCAGACATAGAAAATGTAAACATAGAACTCTCTCCAACAGAGTACCTGAGGAAACCTAAGAAACGTTTCAGTGATTCTACTGCCTTCATGTTTCCAAATCAGCTGTAATGGAAATATGTCCACAAATATTCATAGCCCTAAAATTCAAAATGTGTTTTCTAGACAATGTGTGTTATCCAAAAGGTACTGTAGTCTAATTAACTAGACTCAAAACTGGAACTATGTCCAAGATCTGTTCAAGTGTATGTATAACCAACATGTTTTGGTTTTATTACAGTTTTGAAGGGTAGAAGCCCCTGCCAGTTTATATTTTAATGTCTGTGTCTTGTTGAGGAAATGACCCCTTGTGACCCATCCTGGATGTTCAACAGTAAAGAACAAAAAACCTTTATACGTGGGAGAACTGTCTTCTTTTACAGTTGTCACAGCAACAGGTGTTCCTATTGGAGAATTTAGCCTTACCTCATGTTTTGGTAACAACTGTAAATGTTTGTCCCCTGTAAAATCAAACTCTTCCAATAGTAAATCTCCTCCAGAATAAATATACTTGATGTGACAGACAACAAGCAAGTAAAAATAAGTAATGTCATGTTTTGTTTTCATAAAACAGTAGCACAAATCTTACTAGTGGATTGCATATTTGCAATTTGTTGTTTTTTTTTTATATGAAAAAAAAAATCTATATGACTTTATTTTAGCTTATCGGTTCTTAACTATTTATAAGTAAAGTAAAACAAAACTACTGACCTTTGAAATCGTAATGGTACCCAATGGGATTGGTGATGATGATGATTTTTACAATCTCATAAAGGGGGTATGAGACATAAGAGGCCTTGTCAGTCACCACCTGTTTGACATTCTTCAGTTAAAAAAATTAAAGGAATTGGTTGGAAAATTGTTAGCTAAACAGCAGATGCATCCAATCAGATGAAGCCAATGTTTAGGTATGTGACAGCTGGTGGGGTCGGCTGTCAAAATAATACAGTCAGAGCCAGAGATTTTCCTGTCTGCACTGTATAATTTTTTCTCTCGTTCAGCCTGGGTATAGTCAGTATTAGTGAATTAGTAATTTGGAAATAAATATTGTAGAACCTTATTTAATAGCTTACTGATGTAAATGAAGAATCTTCCAGTGTGCAGACAGACACAGAAATGATAGCTGCAAGAGGAGAGGGGCAGTACTGTCAGGTTATGTTAAAGAATTATTTTTTTCACAAAATCAGTGTAAATGCAAGCATAATTTATACTAAGACAGTCCCTATAATTCTTCACCCAAAACAAAACTGCATTTGTCATTTAAAAAATGAAAACAAAGAAAACGGTGCCCCAATGTACTCTACAGACCCTAAATACCATGAGCTTCCCAAGGCAAAGTAAAAAAGGTCCTTAGCTTTTAATATTGCACAAAACTAAAACAACAAGCTCTGAAATATAGTAGAACCGAATCTACAGCTACAGAACTGGGACACTGGTTTTATAAGTTTGTGAAAGTAAGAGAAGACAAAAAAGTAATTCAGTTACAAGGAATAATATATCTCTTTACTGCTCAGAGTACTATATTAATGTATTATTTGAGCTGAGATGAAGAAATTGCAAAAGAAAAAAAGTATTCATACTTCTATAGATGTAGTTTTGTAATGCCATTTTATATTACAAGTGAACATAATTACATCCAATGTTCTGTAGCATTAGAACAGATTTATGTGGAAGTTTTATGAAAACATCACTTGGAACTCAGAGGGGCTGTATTGTTTATTATTCATAACATCTGCCACTTACAAAAAGAGCATTATAAACGCAACATTTTTATGTGCTCAATGCCTGAGGTACAACTTAACAGCAAATAAGCAATGTTTTATTGTGCTTTTTATTATTGTCCTTCTGTCGGAACTTAAAAGCATTTGCCCTTGTCATAAATAGTAAAAAATGTTGTGTCTAGTCCCAGAAGCTATTGTTAATACATTAGTAAAGGTACTATTTTGTTAAAAAAGTTGTTGAACCCTTGGGAACTTTTGGGATATGCATGTGGATGGTTCCTAACATGTAATATTATATTTAAATAAAAAGTAAGAGGTTAACAGATATATGTAGTAATGATAGCAATGAAAGTATTTCCCTCAATAGTAGAGAATCGAGTCAAGTAGATGAAGGAAAAAATTTGCAGTGTTGGTGCTCTGCTACTTTGTCTGCATGTGGGTATGCATTTAGTGGTTGGCAAGTCTCATCATAATTTTTTTTTGTAATTGATGTTTATTGTTTTCAAAATAGCATACATGTTGCATATAACATTAAACAATGCTTACAATACAGTCTATGATTGTACAAAGTATTAGTCATTATAATTAGCTTTAATGCTTACGAACGATGGTTTGTTTATAAAAACCCAGTTTTAGCATTGTAGAGCTTCAGTTGAAACAGTAAAGGTAGATAGGAATGAAGAGAAAAAGGAGGAGATTTAGGGGAGTAAAGTAACGAGGAGAGGAGAGGAGAGTGAAGAGGATCACCAGATGTATATTTAGCATATAACTTAAATTGTTAGAGCGTATTTAGAGTGTCATATTTTCCATGTTTCCCAGGTCTGGAGAAATTTACTCGGGGATGCTGTTTGTGATGCCATGATGTGCTCATACGTGTAGTGTGTTTGCACGGTGGAAACTATTTCTTTTATGGTTGGTATCTCTTTAGATTTCCATTTCCGGGCTATGAGGAGGCTAGAGGCCAACAGTATGTGTGTGATTACTTTCCTGAGGTGTGGAGGGAATAGGTCGATGTCAATGTTTAGGATGGCTAGTTGTGGGGTTAAGATAGTGGCGAATTGTGTTATTTCTTGAATTAGTGAGTTGACTTGAGCCCATAGGGGATGTATCTTTGGGCATGTCCAAAATATATGGGGAAGTGATCCCACTTCTCCACACTCCCTCCAGCAATCCGCTGATTGTTGTGGACAGAACGTGGACAAGCGTTGGGGGGTTAGGTACCATCGCATTGTTAGTTTCTGGGTTATTTCCCATAATGCTGTACAAGCTGTGGATTTATATATTGTGCTAAGGGCCAGTCACCACTGCTCATTGGTGGGTTTTATATGTAGGTCATCTTCCCATTGTTCGTGCTGCTTGGACTTATGAAATATTGTTTTCTCTTGGAGGGCCATATATATGCACGAGATTCCTTTATGTTTGGAATTGTTTGTGAAAAGGACATTCCATATGTTTAGCGGAAGTGTACATTCTAGTTTTGTGTATGTGTTTAAGCAATGCCTTATTCTATGGACTGAGAAAAGGTCCTTATGCGGTATCTCATAAGCGTCCATTAGTTGGGTGGTTGTCATGTGGTTTAGTGTGTTGCGTAGTGTAACTAGGCTGAATCTTCCCTTTAGTATCCCATCCGGAATTTCTAGATCTGGTGTTAGTAGGTGTAATGTCTGTACAGGCATGTGAATGTTTTTAGTTGGAAGGTGTAGCCATGTATTCTGTTGCGTGGATTTCCATGCTCTAATTGTAGTTTGTATGGCTGGGGAATGGTGATTAAGGGTAGGGGGTTTAGCAATTATGCTAAGCGCCCATAATTGCAGATTGTTCCCTTGTATTTCATTGGCTTCTAATTCTCCCCAATGTGTAGTGGGTTTAGGCTGCATCCATTCCCTCATTTGCGACAATATGGTAGCTGTATAATAGTCTGCTATATCTGTAAAGCCCATACCTCCGGCTAATCTGTGTTTGATTAGTTTTGAGTGAGCTATTCTGGGCTTCTTCCCTTGCCATACAAAAGTGCGTATTATAGATTGTAAGGATCTAAGGTATACACGAGATAATGGAATAAGCAATGTTCGAAACATGTACAATACTTTTGGTAGGACCATCATTTTGAAGGCAGCCAAACGTCCCGACCAAGAGAATTCATAATTAGCTAGTTTGGTGCATTCCTTTTGTAGTAGGTTTTTGAGTGGGATGTAGTTTTGAGCAAAAAGGGATTTGGTAGATCTCGTAAGGGTGAGCCCAAGATAAGTAATGCCTTTTTCTGCCCAAGAGTATGGGTACATGTTTCATAGTAAGTTGCTCATTGCACCATCTAAGCCAAGGTCTAGTATACTAGATTTTGTTGCATTTACTCTGTAGTAAGAAATAGCACTGAATCTCTGTAGTACCTTTTGAATTGAAGCCAGGGAAGGAAGTGGGTTGGTGACAATTAGTATCACATCGTCTGCAAAGAGGTTAATTTTGTGCTCCGTTTTCCCTACTTTAAGGCCTGAAATCGTGCAGTTGGAGCATATATGTTCTACCAATGGTTCAATTAAAAGGTTGAATATGAGGGGTGAGAGTGGACACCCTTGTCTAGTGCCATTACTAACGTTGAACGGCTTTGAGAGCATTTCTGTTGTATAGACTTGTGCAGAGGGTGTTGTATAAAGAGCTAATATAGCGGATAGGATGTGACCCTGGAAACCAAATTTGGACAAGGTGGCCTTCAAGTATTCCCAGTGGATTCGATCGAACGCCTTCTCTGCATCCAAAGATAGGAGCAGAGAAGGCGTTCTGGTGATGTTTGCATTATGCATCAGGTTAATTATTCTACGGGTGGCATCATGTGCTTGCCTGCCTTTGATGAATCCGGACTGATCTTTGTGGATTAGTGTGGGCATGATGTCGGCTAGTCTTGAAGCGATTAGTTTGGCGAATATTTTGGTGTCAAAATTTAATAGGCATATGGGTCTAAAGTTTTGCTGGGAGGTGGGTTCCTTCCCTGGCTTCGGTAAAGTGACAACAATTGCCTTTAGCATTTCTGCTGGGAGAGAAGAGGAGGAGGCAGCATCATTGCAGACCTTTGTTAGGAATGGGGCTAGGATGTCTTTGAATTCTTTATAATACTCCCCTGTAAATCCATCTGGGCCTGGGGATTTGTGGGAAGGTAGCTTAGATATGGTGGTGAGTATTTATTGAATACTAAAGGGCGCATTCAGGATTTCTAGTTGGTCTGGTTGAAGTTTGGGCAGGTTTATTTCTTGCAAAAAAGACTCCATTTCTAGTATTGATGGTTGGTCAGTGTCAGGGTCTCTGTTTAGATTGTACAAGGATTCATAATAGCAGCTAAATGTGTTTGCTATGCCTTGGGGATCTATAACCTTTTGGTTGGTGACTGGGTGGTACAGAAAGGGTATTTTGGATTTAGAGTGGTGGCCTTTGATCCTAAGGGCCATGACTTTGCCTGTTTTTTTGCCTGTGGTGTAGTGGTTGGATTTTATTTTTTTTTTGATATTTTTCAAAGGATTCTAGGAGGAAGGCCCTCAGTTCTTGTCTGAGATGTAGTAAATTGGTTTTTAAGGAGTCATCTGGATTTGCCTGATTTTTGGATTCAATATCTTTTATTTGTCTTATGAGGGGGTCTAGACGCTGGGATTTCCTCCTCTTTTCTCTAGCGCATAGTTGGGTGAGAATGCCTCTGGCGAATGCTTTATGGGCATTCCAAACAGTGGTGGAATTAGGGGTAGAATTTTGGTTTGTATCAAAGAATTCCTTCAATTTGTCTCGCATGATGGTGGTATAGGCAGGGGACTGAAGTACGGTGGAATTAGCTCTCCATAGCCGAGTGGTAGAAGTGGACAATGTTGGGTCTACTGTGATGGTGATGGGTGCATGGTCGGACCATGTGATGGTTGAAATGTCCGAGTCTGAGACCATGGTTAGGGTTCATTTGTCTACCAGGTAAGAGTCAATCTGTGTATATATGTTATGTGGATGCAAAAAATAGGTGTATTCCCTTTCTGAGGGATGGTGGCACCTCCAAACATCATATAGTTTGTGGTCTCTTTGAAAGGGGCCCAGAGTTGCAGAATTTCTAGATGCATGTGATGAGGTGTCAACTGATCTGTCTGATATCATGTTGTAATCTCCGCACATAATGAGATGACCTTTGCGAAATGTGTTAATTTTTTTCATTAGTTTCTTCATGAATCTGATTTGGCCCACGTTAGGGGCATATAGTGTGACAATGGTGAACCTGGAGTTATCCAGAGTGCAGTCAAGTAGTATGTATCTTCCTTCAGAGTCTGTTAGAAGATTGTGGCAGGTAAAGGAAATGCTATTTTTGATAGCTATAAGCACCCTGTTTTTCTTTGAGGGGCCTGATGCAGTGTGTATTTGGGCAAAGTCACGGTGTTGAATTTGGGGTTCCTCATTCTGTTTAAAATGAGTTTCTTGGGCGCAAAGCACCTCGCAACCCGTATCTAGTGCAGTGTGCCAGAGAGATTTCCTCTTAGCTGGGTGGTTCAATCCTTTACAATTGAGGGATAGGAATTTTGGCATTTTAGTTCCACAAAAAGCTTTATTGAATATTCAACAATACAGTACATGTTCATTGCCAAGACTTAAAAGGATAAGTATTCAAAGCAAAGTGGAAAACAAGTATATAGTAACAATAAAGCATAAGAACGTAACCTTTGAGATTCAATTGAAGAGACATTGCATAATTAAGTGTGAAGATGATAGGTATGTACCGGCTGCCAGTGTATTCATATTATTGTAGGGATGTGGAAGCACAACATAAGGAAGTATACTTGTTGAAGTCAGGGAAGATTGGTCTCCAAAGGTCAGAGATTAACTAACGGAAAGTGGGGATATGTTCGGGGCAACAAACAAAGTACTGGAAGGCGTAGGAAAGGTTGGGAGGAGGGGGGGGGGGGTGGAAAGGGGATAGGTATAGGGGGGGAGGGGGGGGGTTTACGGTTTTAAGGATAGGGAGTTAACATTTCCTAACTTGGTGGGTCGATTCTCCTTTAGAG
>BLSH010112648.1:87143-102632 GCA_018402905.1 Glandirana rugosa
GAAGGATACTGGAATACTGGATAAGAGACCTTTGAGGTCGAAACCGATGACAAGTCGTTAGTAAGTTATGGTAAACTCCACTCCAAGTACTAAGGGAGACCCGTAGCCGACTATTCAAATTCCCAAAACGGTTGGTAGCGTCCGCATTTGACGGAATAGATGTCTAACCTCTGTTCTAGACCGAAAGGGGGACCTTGTAGTTTGAGGTCCAAGGAAGACACTTTGAACATGGTTCTAAGTAACCAGACATAAGATATTAAATACTCCAATTAGGTCAGAACTTATTGAGGACGAAGGGCTTCAGAAGGGAATAATGAAAGGAGGTAGATATCCTGAGGCTTTTGGGGATCTGAAGTTTAAAGCAAACTGGATTAACCTCATAAATTATAGAATACAGACCAATGAATCTTGGTACAAGTTTCACAGAAGGAACCTGGAGTTTGATGTTCCAGGGGGAAAGCCAGATCTTGTCTCCAATCTGTAGATAAGGCAGTTTACGCCTGCGATGGTTGGCAAAACCCTTAAACTTATCAGCCGATGCCCAGAGGGAATCATGAACCTCACCTCAAATGGTATTGAATGATTGCTGAACAGTAGCCAAAGCTGGAGTTTCCAGAGAATAGGTCATAAGGTCATAGGAAGAGGAAGCGGAGGGTGTCTTCCATAAACTGTGAAAAAGGGGGTCTTCTGAGAACTGGTGTTAACATGATTATTGTGAGAGAATTCTGCCCATGGGAGTAGAGAGGACCAGTCATCATGATGAGCGGAGACTAAGGTGCAGAGGAAGACCTCTAACTCCTGATTAACCCTCTCAGTCTGTCCATTAGATTGAGGGTGGTAAGAAGAAGAAAAATCCAAGACAATATTGAGGGATTTGCAAAAAGCTCTCCAGAAGCGGGATGTAAATTGAACTTCCCTGTCTGAAACAATATGGGAAGGAACCCCATGGAGGCGGAGGACTTCTCGAACAAAGATGGGGGCCAAAGCAGGAGCAGAAGGGAGACCAGGAAGGGAACCAAATGAGCCATCTTGGAGAACCGATCGCTTACCACCCAAAGGAGCTTGTGAGGACTTAGACTGGGCACACACATGGCAGCCTTCACATAGCCTTTGACATCCGAACAGCGAGTAGGCCACTAGTAGTTGATGAGCTGAAGGGATCCGAGGAACAAAGGATCTTAGGTCTTAGTTCAGTGGGAACGAACGTCTTGCCAGGAGAAATTTTAGACTCCAGAGTGGTGGAATGGGCATGAATACACCTGGTCGGAATGATCGGCTCATGTTCAGAGTTAGGCTCCTCATCATGTCAAACGACCTAGAGAGTGCATCAGCCTGACTGTTGCAGGAACCAGGTTTGTACATGATCGTAAATTTGAAACGGGAAAAGAACAGACTCCACCTGGCCTATAAGGGATTCAGTCGTTTAGCATTCGGCAAGTACTATGAATTTTTATGATCAGTGAAGATCGTTATGGAGTGAGGGGAACCCTCCAAGAGATGACGCCATTCCTCTAGCACCAATTTAATAGCAAGAAGCTCCTGATCGCTAATAGCATAATTTTTCTCTGCCTGAGAATTTTTTTTGGAGAAAAACACACATGGTTGTCATTTATTCTCAGATAATTGAAGAAGCACTGCTCCTACTCCAGTAGAGGAAGCGTTCACTTCAATAAAAAATGGGTCCCCGGGAATAGGTCTCCTCAAGAGAGGACCAGAAACAAAGGCTTGTTTCAGAAATGCAACAATAGCTTTAGGAGGCCATTCCTTGGCATTAGCACCTTTCTTAGTCAAGGCATTAGATAGGCGCAGATAGGTCAAGATAGGTGCAGCAATAGAAGAGTAGTTCTGAAGACTTCCGGTTCCGGCGCCTGCATGTGAGGACGAGGAAGACAGTGGCTCCGGGCTATTCAGCTATTAAATCGGCAATTACACTGCCCGCTCCGATCCCTTACCTCCACCATAAGGGCACGAGTCCAGGAGCCAACCAGGCATGGATCGATATGTCCTGCATGGGCCCCAGCAGACCGATACTGCTCCACGCTCGGACCCGGCTGGCATGGCGCTTCACGAGGCCAATATGGCGGCCGTGCCTCCGAACGACTCGTTCGTTGCTGGTCCGACCGTGGCAGTTGCAACGAACGATCTTTCCGCAATGAAAAATCCGATCGTTACTGCGCCACAGATCGTTGAAGACCAATATGCAGCCCCGGCCCAAGCAGTCACAGCCTTGATACTGCCCAACATTACATCAGCAGTGGACCCTGCCATAGCAAATGGAATAGCTCAACTACACAAGGAATTAGGGGAACACACTAGGCGCCTGACCGACCTAGAGCTCCGTGTAGCCGATGTAGAAGACGAACTGCACAGTATTCGCACCTTTGAGCAGCAGACGCAAAACACACAGCAATATCTCCTAGAGAAACTAGACGACCTCGAGAGCCGCTCGAGACGCAACAATCTGAGGATTGTCAGCCTGCCCGAGTCTTACAACGCTGACTCTTTAAGTGATCTCTGCAGCAAACGAATCCCTAATGCATTAGGAATGACGTCCTTGTGTGTAGTGGAAAGGGCTCACCGTCTCGGCACTCCATCTAATGAGAGACGCATGCCTCGACCCATCATAGTTCAATATTTGAATTATATGGACAAATCGCAGATCCTACGATCATACCGCAACTCTAAAGCGCTCCAAATAGATGGCCACAAGCTTTTACTCTTTGCGGACTATTCACAAGAGGTTTCCCGCAGAAGGAAAGCCTTCCAGCCAATATGTCAAGCACTATACCACAAGGGAATCAAATTCTCGCTGGGATATCCTGCAATCCTCCGCTTCACAAACCAACAAGTCGACCAGAAATCCTTCACTCACCCGGATGAGGCCTCCCAATACCTACAAACTTACCTTCATATTCCAATAGATACAACTGAGGTCTCTCTCCCGCAATCCCCGGTACCCCGGGACCAACGTAGTCCCAGGAAAGACCCTCCAAAGAGGATCCGTCAATCTAAGACCGCAAGCTTGGAATAACCAACATAACCAGGCTCCAAAGTGGGTAAATTCTTTATCTCTTCCCAGTTCAGTTCCCCCCTCCCATACCTGGCAATCTCATCTGCATCAGACCTCGATGCTAATTCTTACAAGGACAACCCATCCCGCAATACACGGATAAGGGAACAGTCTCTTTTGTTTCTCTCTTGCTCCATCACCTTTATCAGTCCCGAGGCTCCTTCTGAGACGCTGAGATTGCCTTAAATGTTGTGGTTTCGATTGCCATGGTTGGCACCTGCACTCAATAATACCCGTTGTACTCAAAGTTACAAACAATAGCATATCTCTGGGATGCCTCCCAGACCTTTGTTTTTGCCCCACTCTTAAAGTGAGGAGAACTTCTACTTGACAGACATGACTTTTGATGTTGCCTATATCCTCCAGCATGTTCGCCCTACGGATGTGGGTCACTATCCCGCCTAGCGGGCGGGTATCTCCATCTCCTCGGTAACGCTGTCACAGGTGGCAAGGTCACATGCGGAAAAAAGAGGAGTACGGACTTCCAGAACTGTTTACCCCCCTCTCCCTTTCAGACCCCCGTTGGGTCAATCTCCCCTTCTCTTGCACTAGTTCAGTTCCAAGGCGCAAGACAGTTCCAGGCACTTGTTTACTAACAGGGAACCAGATCCCTTTACTTGGTGTTCGAGGCACTTTCAGATATTTAAGCAACATATTTCCTTCCTTTATATCCAATTTCCATAAACCCATAACATGAAAGTGGTCTCCTGGAATGTTAAAGGGCTGCGCTCCCCCCAGAAATGAATGGCAGTCCTCAGACACCTAAAGCGATTACACGCTGATATAGCAATCCTCCAAGAAACACACCTGCTATCTGTAGACTTCCACCGCATGCGCAAGTTATGGGTCGGTCAAGCAATGGGCTCATCTGCTAGCAAAGGTAAGGTGGGAACCATGCTTTTAGTCAATAAGTCTTTCCCCTGCGAAGTAACCCCGATACACACGGACCAAGATGGTCAAATTTTTGTAGCCAAGCTGAAGACAGGCGCATGGGAATGGATCCTGTGTAATGTCTACGCCCCCAACACACCCACTAAACTATTTTTTCAACTGCTTATATCCATCCTAGCCCCCTACATCCATCTCCCTCTTCTGCTCGGTGGAGACTTCAACCAGGTTATAAATCCTGTGGAGGACAAATCTGGTAATAGTCGCCCTCGACAATGGCCACCTCCCAAGACCCCCATGGCCACCTTTGTAGAAAGCCTAAATCTGATAGACATCTGGAGACACACTAACCCAACAGGCAGGGAATTCACTTTCTTCTCACCCCCACACAATTCCTTGTCCAGAATTGACTATATTCTGGCCAACCCGAAATTTGCCAAATACACGGCTTCCCCCCTTATCTCAGACATTGCCATTTCCGATCATGCTCCTGTATCGATAGAAGTCCCAGGCCTGACCAACCTAAACCCAGTAAAAACATGGCGTTTCCCTTCTTACCTAGCTCATAATCAAACACTTAACAGTACACTCCAAGACGCATGGGCAGACTACCTAGACACAAATGCAATTCACACTTCTGACCCTACTCTACTTTGGGAAGCGGGAAAAGCAGTCATTCGAGGGAGGATTATTTCCTTTGCCTCGGCCCACAATAAGAAAGTGAAGCGGGAATACACCTCGGCGAGCTCCGCACTGCGGGATGCCCAGGCGAAGCTCAATTACCTAAACTCTCCAGAAAATAGGGAGACCTGGCGCAAAGCCAAGACTATTTGACTTGTGGTCAGAGGAACAGGAAAAATTACACCGCTCCATATCAGACCTCCACTTCCACAAATACGGAAACAAACCTGGTAAGCTCTTGGCGCGGCTGTGCAAGGGCGGCTACACTCCCTCGCATATAGCTGCGCTAAAGGATGTCCATGACAATCTTACCACATCCCCCAAAGGGATAAACAAGGTGAACAATTTTATGCCTCCCTTTATGGCCCTGATACTATAGATGAACCAACGGCTCTAAGGTTTCTCGACCAAATTGCTCTCCCCTCGCTCAGCCAATCCCAATTAGACAGCTTAAATGCCCAAATCACTCCAGAAGAAATTACACAGGCAATAAAATCTCTATCCCCCGGCAAAGCCCCAGGCCCAGACGGCTTCACGTCAGAATTTTACAACCTGACTGCCAACACTCTTTCACCCACACTTGCCACAGTCTTTCAACACATCCTGAATGGTGTCCCCCGTATCTCCCCTCTGGGTATCAGGCGTATATCAAGTGGATCCCAAAAAAAAATAAAAACCCCACAGAACCAAGCTAGTATCGCCCAATCTCCCTGCTAAACCACTGGCCACCATAATGCCCACCATCATTCACCCCACCCAAGCAGGCTTTACACAAGGTCGCTCAGCACTCTCAAACATCAGAAAGGTCCTTGCGGTCCTGGAACTCTCGGGGACTGGGTCGGCCTCAGAGAACGCGATAGTAACACTAGACGCTGAAAAAGCGTTCGACAATGTGAGCCTCCACTGGCTGCGCCTGGTCCTCGAGAGATTCGGCTTTAAGGGCCCGTTCATGCATCTAGTTTCGACCATGTACGCTCGCCCCTTCGCACAAGTTATAGCGGCTGGACACATATCAGATAAGATCATATTGCACAAGGGTACAAGGCAAGGCTTCCCGCTATCCCCCATTCTTTTTAATTTGGCCTTGGAACTCTTATCCAGACACCTCCTTTCCCATCCCAACCTTCATGGAGTCAAAGTAGGCACTTCCGAACTTAGAACTGCAATGTTTGCTGACGATGTGCTAATATTCACTTTGGACCCCAGGTCAGACATCCCTTGTATACAACAAATCTTTAATCACTTCAAACAGTGCTCAGGGCTTAAGATCAATTTTGCAAAAAGCGAAATACTACCTCTTTTCCATGGTCGTCGCCCCTCATGGGCAATCAATTCCCCTTTCCAAATTGCCCACAACCACATAACTTACTTAGGGATAAAAATAGGCAAAACCCCGCATTCACTCTACCGGCTTAATTTCTCACCAGTGATAACCAAACTTGTAAATCAACTGGATAGCTGGGTAAACCTCCCACTTTCTTTCTTTGGCCGCTGTCACCTTTATAAGATGGTGTCATTCCCTAAACTTCTATATCCGCTCCAAACCATCCCACTCCTACTTAAACACCTTGACATTCAAAAACTCCATAGAGCTGTATCCAAATTCATTTGGCACAACCGCAAACCCAAAATCGCACTCCAGAAACTGTTTCTACCCAAACACGAAAGCGGAATTAACATGCCAAATACACGATTATACAATTTGTCTTGCCTCTTAAGAACTGGTCTGGACTGGATTACACATAATTCCCATTATTCAAGCTACGACCTCGAAACCCAAATGGCGGCCCCCTTTGACCTTGCAGCTTTACTTCATTGTGAACCTAAACTCCTCCCACCATCGATCAAATACAATTTGTTGATCAGAGACACTGTTGTAACCTGGAGAGAGATAAGGAAAAGATTAGGGGCCCCACACCAGATCTCCAACCATCTACCAATTAAGGGTCATCCCCTCTTCCCGCAGGCACTTCACAACCCCATATTTAATGAATGGTCTACACAAGGTCTCACTCACTTCTCCCAGCTGTTCAACCCTACCTCCGGCTCATCGATCCCTTTTGCAAGTCTATCAAACAAATTCAACCTGTCCCCCCACCATCACCTTTATGCCTGTCAAGCGATCAGCTTTTCAACCAAGTTATGCCCCCAAAAAACAGAGCGTTTTAGGTCTGCTCTAATGGACACGTTCACTGAACTACGAACCTACAAAATCTCACACCTATATAAACTGCTCTCCTCCGCAGCTGCCAAACCTCTTCAGGGCAGTCTACTTTCTGCTTGGAATAAAGACTTGGGTCATGCAGATGCTGCCACCCATATACTGCAAGGGTACAACCTGACCAGGACCTTTGTGACCAATGAGTTTTGGCGAGAACAACAATTTAAAATCATGCACCGAGCATATATCCCTTATCAGAGAAACAGCAATGACATCACCAAACAAACCTGCTCTTGGTGCACAGAACTCCGACCTTCGCTTCTGCACCAGTTCTGGTCATGTCCCCGAATCTCACATTTCTGGAGGCAAGTCGAGCAGCTGGCAGCGTCAGTGACGGGACTACAGCCTCATGAAGATCTGCATCTGCTTCTATTTGGATCATATCACACATTCCCAGAACTTCCCCGCAACCCCCACCTCCAGACGATTATGGATAATCTACCGTGGCTACTTACACTCTATTTGCCAGGAGAGTCATCCTCAGACAATGGGTCTCTCCCAACCCCCCCACAATCAAATCAACTCAACAGGACCTGTTAGCTCTCTTAAAAAAAGAGAGCCTGGATCTTGGGTCCCCCCAACCTGAGATGCCTCCTTCGGACCAACGCGCCAGGAATCGGTTCTACCACAAATGGGGCAAGTTCATTGCATATCACTGGAAGACTTCATAGCCTCCACGTCCCTAAACCAAAATCTTAACGATAATCCTCCGCTACAAACATGACGAGTCCATATCAAACCTCATGTCCTCCCCCCCTGTAAGACATGATTCCAAAACATGACCCTTCCTGGATGGACCATGAAGTCTCCCTCGATCTTCGAATGAACAATTCCACTTACAACAATCCCTAATTCCAATACTCTTGATGTACATTCTAACCCCCTTCAGCTGCCTGGATATGTATACTTGATCTGGCAAATGTACTGCTGGACTATGGATACCTGGACTACCCCCCCTTGCTTCTATTCCCTCCCTCCTTTACCCTCTGGTATACGCCCACCTCCCATAAGTATTCTTTGTAGTTAAACACGGTGTTACACTTAATGCCATATCTCTCAAGATATCTAGCTGATGATATTGCTGTCAATCTTTGCATTATTGTTGTTAATATATGCATTATCTCTCTGTATTGATTGAAAACTTCAATAAATTCTCTTTAAAAAAAAAAAAAAAGGAAGAGTAGTTCTTAATAAATTGCCTATAATAATTGTAGAACTCAACAAATCGCTGTGTAGCAAGAGGTCAGTTGGTAATGGCTGACACCTTTTCAGGATCCATAGAAAGACCCAAACTGGAGATGAATCATCCCAGAAACAGGACCTCAGAACATTCAAAAGAACATTTCTCTAGCTTGGCATACCAGTTATTTTCCCTAAGGTGCTGGAGGACAACCCGGACATGGTTTCTGTGGACAAGCAGATTTTTCCGAAAAGACTAGAATATCATTCAGATAGATGACCACAAATTGATACAGCAAATCCCTGAAAACCTCATTGATGAAGTTTTGAAATACAGCTGGGGCGTTTACACAGCCCAAAGGGCTTAACCACGTTTTCATAATGCCCGTCTCTCATGTTAAACACGTTTTTCCATTTGTCACCTTCCCTTATCCAGATCAGATTGTAGTCACCCCTGAGATCCAACTTGGCAAAGATGGAGGTGCGTTTCAATCTGTCCAAAAGCCCAGAAATTAGGGGTAAGGTGTATCGGTTCTTGATTGTCACCGCATTTAAACCTCGACAATCAATGCAAGGTCTTAAGGTAACATCCTTTTTGGCAACGAAAAAGAATCCTGCTCCCGCCAGTGACGAGGACTTCCAAATGAATTGCAGAACAGGATATTGCAGATATTGCAGAACAGGATGTCTCCCCCCTTCTTCCCCCATCTGGCATTGTAACATTAGACTCCTACAGGAGCCAAACACTACAACTATGATCTCTCAGCATCTCCGGGAGTTTTTCCTGAACAATGCAGAATCACTAACAGACCCCTACACTCTATGGAATGCTCATAAACCATACACGAGAGGAATCCTTATACTGTTAGGGGCTAGGAAGAAACGAGGTACACCCAAAGGCTAGACTCCTTAATTTTAGAGATTTACCAGCTAGAGTCTCAAAATAAAAATTTGCCCACTGCAATCGCCACCAACTCTCTTACCAAACTTAGGGAAAACCTGAGGGAGCTTCTGACCCAACAAACTTCTCAGGAGCCTTAACCGGCTCAAATACAGCTACTGCTGCAGAGTGGCAGCGTAACGCGAATCACAGGGGCAGCTAGGGGTGAGCATATACCGCTGGCAGCGCGCTCTTGTGCCCGCCCCCTCAGTGTGGCAGTGGGTCGGGTGGACTCCATGTCTGCCGGCAACCCAAGATTGCCTACTACACATGAAGAATGGGGAACTGCCGATGTAAACATGGCGGTTTCCCGTTCTGTCACTTGGCATGACAGAGATCTACTGATCCTGGTCATCAGGATCAATATGATCTGTCATGCCCCTGCCAGCCCAGCCCCCACACAGTTAGAACACACCTAGGGAACACAGCCCCTTGATTGCCCCCTGCAGGTGAACCCCTTCCTTAACAATGACATTTATACAGTAATCAGTGGCTATTTTTAGATCTGATCGCTATACAAATGTCAGTGGTCCCAAAAAAGTGTAAAAAATGTCCGATATGTCCGCCACAATATTGCAGTCCCGATAAAAATCGCAGATCGCCACCATTGCTAGTAAAAAAAAAGTAAAACGCCATAAATTAATTCTCATGGTTTGTAAACCCGGTAACTTTTGCGCAAACCAATCAATATACGCCAATTGCTATTTTTTTTACCACAAATATGAGGAGGTATATATATCGCCCAAAATTGAGAAATACATTTGTTTTTTTTTTAGTTTTTTTTTGGATATGTATTATAGCAAAAAGTAAAAAATAATGTTTTTTTTTTTCAAAATTGTCACTCTTTTTTTGTTTATAGTGGTGATCAGAAGTGCTGTAGAAGTGATCAAATACCACGAAAGCTCTATTTGTGGGAAAAAAAGGACATCAATTTTGTTTGGGTACAACGTCGCACAAATGCACAATTGTCAGTTAAAGTGATGCAGTGCCGTATCGAAAAAAATGGCCTGGTCATTAAGGGGGAAAATCTTCCAGGGCTGAAGTAGTTAACTTCCAATCTTATGCCAACGCCAATCGGGCGGGTAAATACTTAATCAACAGAATTAAAGTAGCATGCACCAAAACACAAATAGCATACCTTATGCACCCCACTCTCCATCAAAAGATAATCAAGCCCAGGCCATAGCTGATCAGTTCACTGACTACTATGGCACACTTTATAACCTGCACAACGATCCATCAACACCCCAACCAACCACTGAGAATATCCAATCTTTCTTAAAGAATTTAAATCTCCCTTTTCTTTCTGAGGACCAACTACAGAACCTCAATGCCTCTTTCACAGCACATTAAATAAAATCAGTAATAAACACCTTGCCCAATGGTAAATCTCCAGGCATTTACCTGCATTTACCTGAATCTCCAAATCCCTCCCTTATAGCCATACCTACAAAGAGTTTTTACTAAGGCAGCTACCACAGTCTCACTTCCCCCGGAGATGCTGAAAGCCTACATAGTTTCACTCCCCAAACTTGGTAAAGACCCCACCACACTGGCCAATTTCAGGCCAATATCACTCCTAAACTCTGACATAAAAATCTTCGCCAAAGCAATAGCAAAACGCATGACAGACATAATCCCTCTTTTGATACAAAAGGACCAGATGGGATTCGTGAAGGGGAGACAAACCTTGGATGCTACTAGAAGGTTATTGAACATCAAGCACTATGCTGAGAGACACTGGGTGCCTTCTCTGCTGCTTTCAATAGACGCAGAGAGGGCATCTGACAGAGTTCACTGGCAATACATGTCGCAAGTACTCTCCAAATTTGGGTTCCAAGGCCCTATCTAGCCTACAATACTACAGCTCAAGTTTACACCTCAGGCCTCCTGTCTAAAACGTTCCACATTTCCAAGAGGACTCGCCAGAGGTGCCCCCTATCTCCAACTATATTTAACCTAATGATTGAACCACTAGCAGAAGCGATACGATCCCACCCCCTCAAAGGATTTCAATGATCACATGTAATAAACCTATTTGCAGATGATGGCATTCTACTCCTGACTGATCCGCTCAAGTCCCTATTATAGGACCATCAAACCCTATTAGATTTCAGCGGTATCTCTTATTATAAAGTCAACTTTACTAAATCTCTTATCCCTGACCTGGGAGTTGGCACCCCCCACTAGACTAACCCTTCAAAACACCCCTCCATTTTTGTGGAACTCTTATAGCATCCTTTACCTAGGTGTAACACTGACAGCAACAGCTGCAACACTAGCCAACACCAACTTCAAATCTCTGATTACCAAAATTGAAAAACAACTAAAGGATATTGTGAAAAGTGAATTGTCTTGGTTAGGTAGACTTGCTGCATTGAAAATGTCAATTCTACCTCAAATTCTCTATGCTTTCCACACACTGCCAATCCCCATAACTTCTAAAATTCTAAATACCCTGTCAAGTCTTACAATATGTGGAAATTTCTCTGGAATAGAAAAAGAGCAAGATGCTTGTGCTCCAGCTTGATTATGCACAAATGGGTGGGAGACACGGGTCTGGTAGATATTCATCATTATTTTAGAGCTGTCAGGCTAGACCAACTTAGATACTGGTTTAATGACCATAACGACCCTCTCTGGCTAGACATAGAAAAGCGCATTGCTCTCACAAGCAATATGATAGCCTTTCTCATGGGAGACATATGGGAATGGTGGGATCATCTCAACATACTCACATCCCATACAAATTGCTTTAAAAACCTGGAGGTTGGTGCGCCAACAGCACATACAAAGTGACATACCAATCTCCCTTACAGCTTCTCAAAGCCAAAATCCCAAGGCTCTTAACAAAGCCATACCATTCCTATGGTATTGTCTCTCTAAACAACCTGTTGATCGACCCTAAACCTAAATGTATTGAGCAGTTTGTAGCAGAATACGGTCTCCCTAATAAACTGGATTTCTCGAGTGTTAGAATCCTGCACTTCCTAAAGACCCACCCTATCCCAAAAATGTTTTCTTCCCCAAAGGCGTGGCAATTTCTCTCCTCCTCAAAATGCGTTTTTTCCACAAATCAGCTGCAATTGCGAAATGGGAATCAGAGTTACACACCATCTTCTCAGAGACACAGTGGCACTCAGCATTCCGGGAAATTCATAGAGCAACCCACTGTATTAGCCATTGGGGAACAATGCTAAAAATACTTAACAGATGGCAATATACACCCTGCAGACTAGCCAACTACTTCCCAATGGCATCACCCCTCTGCTGGTAGGGCTGCGGCCAGAAGGGACACCTCCTCCACCTCTTTTGGGAGTGCCCAAACCATAAAAAGTTTTTGGAATC
This sequence comes from Glandirana rugosa, assembly GCA_018402905.1. Taxonomy (NCBI): domain Eukaryota; kingdom Metazoa; phylum Chordata; class Amphibia; order Anura; family Ranidae; genus Glandirana; species Glandirana rugosa. Next base: position 99,471 of record BLSH010112648.1, read on the forward strand.
AGGTGTTCCATCTAATCTCGGAGATCACAAGTGTCATCTCACCTCCCAACCCCACCTTAGCAATACTTCACATAGGTATAGAAAAGTACTCATACCCATTTAGACCGATTATAACTCACATACACACCCTGGTGCTTTGTAACTGGAAAACCATCACATCTCTCAATCTTTGGCAGACATGACACTTCAAACAAAAAAACAAAATTACACCTACCCAACAATTCACGAGTGAACTCAAAGAACTCAGATATAAATTAACTGAACTTTTACACCGAAGGTTTGACTATTATATCACATGCTTAAAACTGCACTCCTACTCTCTAAGTAACAAAGCAGGATCTTTCCTAGCTAGACAGGTCAAACGTCAACAAGCTCGCACAAAAGTCCTTTTTCTTTTGAACCCACAAGGGACACGTATGACCAACCCCCTAAACATAGCTAATACCTTTGCGTCCTTCTATACCAAACCGTACAACCTACCTTATGAGGAATCCATTTCCTCCCCACATCCAGAAGATATTGACGCTTGCCTTTCTTCCATACATCTACCATCATTATCTAACACCCACCATCTTTATCAGCCCCCTTTACTCACAATGTGGTCCGTAGAACTATCAAAACTCTTCCCTTACAGGGGGGGGCGTGGCTCATGCGCGCACGACGATGGGCGCTTAAGCCGAGAGCTCGTCGATAGACCAGACCCTGAGCGACAATACAGCGGGCACAATGCTACTCAACACTCCTAAAGAGCGGTCACGGAGTTCCTCACGATCCAGGCCACCATGCAGCGGAAGAGAAAAGAGATCCGCCATCCCCAGAAGATGACGGATTTCTTCTTTAGGCCAGCGCCGGGCCAGGGAGGAGGGCAAGATGGCGACGGTGAACAGGCCGCACCCAGAACCTCGTCCTATACTGATCTCCCAGATGCAGACGGAGAGAATTCTCAAGAGAACCGCTCCACATCTCCACAACACTCCCTACCAGTGAGCCCTGCATCACACAGCCCAGCGAAAGCAAGGATGAGGATGGATTCACCTCACCACAAGGCCAGACAGAGTACAGACCCCCAGGCAGGGGGCTAAGACATCACCCTATCACCGATAGCAACATTCCCCACCACTGGGCAGCCTGTATTAGACACCACTATGAAAGATATGCTTATTTCATTGCAATCATCATTAATGTCCAGCCTATCCTCCTAGATCCACAAAGTCACCACTGACATGCAGCAGATGGGAGATAGGGTGCAGTACATAGAGACTAAAATGGCTGAATGCACACACACAGTTAATGATCTAGTGGATGTCTATGAGGAACAAAAGGAAGAAAACTGGTGGGTGAGATCCAAATTAGCAAATTTGGAAGATCGCAGTCGCTGTAACAATTTAAAGCTGAGAGGAGTTCCATTTCAGTCCTGCCACACAATCTTCACAAATATGCCACAGACTTATTCTCTTCCCTTCTACCAGACATGCCCCCATTGGAGCTCTTGATTGACAGGATACACAGGATCCCAAAGCCAGCTCACCTAGCGGACGCAGTCCCAAGAGATGTCCTATTAAAGATTCATTTTTTCTCCACCAAGGAGCAAATAATGGCAAAGACCAGGGCCCTAAAAAATTTGCCTCATCCCTACGATGGCATACAGGTTTTCCCTGACCTCTCCCAGCACACTCTTCAAATGCGGAGGCAACTGAAGACAGTAGCAAAAGCACTTTCCAATCACAAGCCACGCTATTGGTGACCAGAAACGGCGCCCACCACTCTATATCCTCATTAGAGCAAGGCTTGAAACTCCTCCACGCCTGGGGGATCATCCCAGAGCTTCCTGATGATGGCAACAAACCTCCTCCCAGGGACCGGCCGCAGCAAAGGGGGAAATCCCTTACTGGCTCACATCACTGACATTACTAGGAGAGCCCGCGTCTGCATACATTCTCTGGATCTCTTGCGGTCTATACATAGCTCATGCGAATCCTATATCTGAACTTTGCCCCCTCACAGCAGCAACCTAGTGTTATACAGCTGCGTTTGAGTGTCATACCCTCGGGTATCTTGCATACGCATTTTCTTGTTCAGTTGTTCATCTTGTTTTTCTTTTTTGTTGTTTATCTCTCTCATCTCCGCTTGTTAATCTCTATTGGAGCATTTTCTACCACTTCATCCAACATACGCATACCTGGGAAGGCTCCCGGAGGACCACTCACTGGCAACGCAAAACCCCCAAACTTCACAACCTCGTGGAAGACCAGTTACCCAGAACAGCACCAAGCCTCCACCAACTGTGAGTAATATAAGCAACGACACTCCCACACCACAATGCCTATCAACGTACTATCTATAAACACTACACCACCCCGTCAAACGCACATCACTATGGAAACTAGCGATCGCACATAACTGCCACATACTTTGCGTCCAAGAGACTCACTTCTTAAAAAACAACCATCCACTTTGCAAACATCACCAATTCCTCCATGTCTTTGAGGCCTCCTATCTCAAAAAACAAAGAGGCATCCTCATAGTGATAAGAGACTCTGTCCACTTTCAACTGCACCAGTCGGTGAGCGATCCAGAAGGGCGCTTTCTGATATTGATTTGCTCTATAAACTCCAATCCCTTGACTCTGGCCTCTCTATATGCCCCCAACCAAAGGCAGATCTCTTTCTTGAACAAAACTCTAAAAAAGATTGATAACCTGAAACAGGGCAATCTCCTACTATGTGGAGACTTTAATCCCCGATAATATCATGGACACCTCCGGAAAAGCTAACAGACAACCCTCTCCCTTGGGCCGCCTGCTCAATGACAATGACTTATATGACATTTGGCGTTGCTGGCAAGCAAGCGAACGCGACTATACCTTTTTGTCACCTAGACATCACACTTATTCTAGGATTGATTTGTTTGTATCTGACAAGGGGATATTGCAAAATGTCACTGCAGTGGACATTCTACCCACCACCTGGTCGGACCATGCCCCAGTAACTCGTCCGCCGGGTTCCCTCTCCCAACAGACAATCGAAAAGGCCTCCACAGGTACTATAATAGCCCCTAATTTCAGAGGTGTATCATCCTCTAACGGGACAAAGTCCAATAGTTAGAAAAAATCTCAAAACAAGTTCTTTCTCTAGACGGAAACCAACCCCCGTATATCTCTCC
>BLSH010112648.1:142824-162824 GCA_018402905.1 Glandirana rugosa
TCTAAGGCAGCGGGATTTTCAACTTCTTCAAAAAAGGCAGGAATTGTTATTCTGATGATTATTGTGTTCCTCTTGCTCATATACTGTGCATTGAAATTTGCCATATGGGGGGTGAGAAAATCATTGGATTTGACGAAACATAAGAAACATCAAGCTGAGCCTAACTCACATGATATGGTTTTGTTGCAAACGGATGTATGGTATAAGGAATGATTATATGGAATCTGGGATTCCATAGAATCAAAGAGGGGATTGTAAGAGGATTCTGATCAAACCTCCAAACATCCATTTTAAATCAGCTTTGTCTTTCTATGGACTGTGTTAAGGTTGCAGAGTTCCTCCTTATGAGGAAAATTTTATAACTTTTTATATCATTTCTACAATGAAGAACAAGCTACAGGTGTGCAGACAATCTGACCACAATTGCTTTAGGGTGGAAATGTAACCAGCTATTTTGCAGCTATTTTGCAAGGCTTGGAGAAGTAATATGCAAGCTTCTGCAATATAAAAAGCCACAATCAGGAATAATAAGGAACAAGCTTAAATACCATGTTGTCTGCTCACCTATATCATGTGTCATATATAAATTTAGTATTAAACTTTGTATAACCTTGTTGTATCGGGGCAGAATATAGCTGTAAGCATTGTAATTGACTACAGCAGTATAGGTGGGTATAGTGGTTAAGGAGAGTATTTGTAGTTTAAGTTTATAAAACACCTTATATACGTAATAAACTTTGCAATTTTGTGAACCTACTACTTGTTTTGGTTTATTGATTGTCCAACCGGTTGAAGTCCCAGCCACATCCAGACCACTGGGCAGCCCAACAGCAGGACCACCAAAGGGAAAGCTAACACAGAGCACCAACAGGAACCTCTCCCTAATGCAGTAGTAGTTGGTTTTAGAACGATAAACTCTCCCTCAGAGCACCAACAGGAACCTCTCCCTGTTGCAGTAGTAGATGGTTTTAGAACGATAAACTCTCCCTCAGAGCACCAACAGGAACCTCTCCCTAATGCAGTAGTAGATGGTTTTAGAACGATAAACTCTCCCTCAGAGCACCAACAGGAACCTGTCTCTAATGCAGTAGTAGATGGTTTTAGAACGGTAATCTCTCCCTCAGAGCACCAACAGGAACCTGTCCCTAATGCAGTAGTAGATGGTTTTAGAATGATAATCTCTCCCTCAGATCTCCAACAGGAACCTGTCCCTAATGCAGTAGTACATGGTTTTAGAATGATAATCTCTCCCTCAGAGCACCAAGAGGAACCTGTCCCTAATGCAGTAGTAGATGGTTTTAGAATGATAATCTCTCCCTCAGAGCTCCAACAGGAACTCCAACAGTAGCTCTCCCTACTCTAGTCTGAGACGATCTGACACGCGGCGCTACGTGACTCCAGCCTCATATAGAGGCTGGGTCACATGATGCACTAACTAATCACAGCCATGCCATTAGTAGGCATGGCTGTGATGGCTTCTAAGGGCAAACTAGTGAAAAGCTTGTTGATAGGCTGCCCAGCAGCTATAGAGAAGGCGGCAAAAATACCCGAATACCGAACCCGAAAACTGACTTTTTCTCAAATGTCCGGGTTCGGGGCACGGACACCCTAAAGTCTGGTACGGACCTGAACTTTACAGTCCGGGTTCGCTCAACTCTAGCCATAGGTCTAGAGGAGGCCAAATACCTTGGCCACATTATTGGTAAGGGACTCGTTAAGCTGCAAACCAACAAACTAGAGGCAATCCAAAAGTGGCCACAACCCCTGAATAAAAAGCAGGTGCGTGCATTCCTGGGGATTACGGGGTACTACAGGCGCTTCATACCCTACTTTGCTGTCCTCCTGATGGACCTGACAATGGGTAGAGGGTTGGTTATGGTAAAGGGTAATCCTGAAGCCGAGAAGGCATTTTATATGTTAAAGCAAGCCCTATGTGTATAACCGGTACTTGTGACCCCGGACTTCACCCAGGAATTTGTTGTGCAGACCGACGCCTCTGATGTGGGTCTAAGGGCTGTACTGTCCCTGAGCCGAAAGTTGAACAGGCATGAGAAAAATGATGTAATTGTCGAGAAAGAGTGTCTCGCTATTAAATGGGCTAAACAAACCTGGCAACCAATCAAAATTTTAAGAAAGTTTGCCTGCAGGATGCCTTTTTTGCAGGAAAGGTGATCCCCGCGAACTAACCTAACACAGTAATATATATATATATATATATATATATATATATATATATATATATATACACATATACACACATATACATTGTGACATGAAGCCAGGAATATCTATGTCGTGTTTAGGATGGGTTTCTGATTGCTTTTGTATTTATGCTGTATAGTGAGCCTGTTTGGGCTCAATGAGGGTTAACAAGCTCAGGTGTAATAGATAAAGCGCTATAAAAAATGTAGTTAGATGCCCAAAGTGCCAAGGGTTTATTTTCTGTTTTGTTTTATTTTAACTGTTGTGATGCCTGTAGTTTGGACACCATTCTTGGAGGAAGCCGCTGAATGAAAGCACGCTCCTGCTCGCCGAACACTGCTGCCTAGATGAGGTAAGTGCGTGACTTTGATGCCCTGACTACCTTGGGGGGGGGGGGTGCTGTCAGTGCTGCGGGCCACGGGCAGGGGGTGCTGTCAGTGCCGTGAGCCCCGTGGTGCTGGGGATGCTGCTGTATACCCTATATGGTGTTGCTGTGTACCCCTGTATACCCTATATAGTAAAGCTGTATACCCTATCTGTGATGCTGCATGCCCCTGCATACCCCATCTGGTGATGCTGCATACCCCAGTATATCCTATCTGGTGATCCTGTATACCGTATCTAGTGATGCTGTACACCCCTGTATACCCTATTTGCTGATGCTGTATACCCAACAGCCTATCTGTGATGCTGTATACCCCTGTATACCCTATCTGGTGAAGCAGTATACCCCTGTATACCCTATCTGGTGATGATGTATACCTCTGTATACTCTATCTGGTGATTCAGTATACCCCTGTATACCCAATCTGTAATGCTGTATACCCCATTGTACCCTATTTGGTGATGCTGTATACCCCTGTATACCCTACCTGGTGATGCTTTATACCCCTGTATACCTTATCTGGTGATGCAGCATACCATATCTAGTGATGCTGTATACCTTATCTGGTTATGGTGTATACAGCTGTATACCCTATCTGGTGATGCTGTATACTACTGTGTACCATATTTGGTGATGCTGTATACCCCTGTTTACCCTATCTGGTGATGCTGTGTACCCCTGTATACCCTATCTGGTGATGTTGTATACCCCTGTATACCCTATCTGGTGATCATGTATACCCCTGTATATCCTAACTGGTGATGCTGTATACCCCTGTATACCCTATCTGGTGATGGTGTATACCCCTGTATACCCTATCTGGTGATGCTGTATACCCCTGTTTATCCTATCTGGTGATGCTGTATACACCTGTATACCCTATCTGTGATGCTGTATACCCCTGTGTACCCTATTTGGTGATGCTGTATACCCCTCTATACCATATCTGGCGATGCTGTGTACCCCTGTATACCCTATCTGGTGATGTTGTATACCCCTCTATACCCTACCTAGTGATGCTGTGTACCACTGTATACCCTACCTGGTGATGCTTTATACCCTGTATACCCTACCTGGTGATGCTCTGTACCCCACAGTTAATGGTGTATAATCTGGTTATGGTGTATACCCCTGTATGCCCTATCTGGGGATGCTGTATACCCCTGAATACCCTATCTGTGATTCTGTATACCCCTGTGTACCCTATTTGGTGATGCTGTATACCCCTATGTACCCTATTTGGTGATGTTGTATACCCCTGTATTCCTTATCTGGTGATGCTGTATACCCCTGTATAGCTTCTGGCGATGCTGTGTACCACTGTATACCCTACCTGGTGATGCTGTATACCCCTGTATACCATATCAGGTGAGGCTGTATACCCCATCTGTTGATGCTGTATACTCCTGTATACCCTATCTCCTGATGCTGTATACCCTACTTGGTGATGCTGTATACTCCGCAGTTAATCTGTGATGCTGTATACTCCGCAGTTAATCTGTGATGATGTATACTCCTGTATATTCTATGTATTGATGCTGCATACCCCTGTATACCCTATTTGTTGATGCAGTATACCCCTGTTCACACTATCTAGTGATGATGTATACCCCTGTATACCCTATATGGTGATTCGGTATACCCCTGTATACCCTATCTGTAATGCTGTATACCCCTGTGTACCCTATTTGGTGATGCTGTATACCCTAGTATACCCTATCTGGTGATGGTGTATACCCCATCTGTTAATGCTGTGTACTTCTGTATACCCTATCTGTAATGCTGTATACCCCTGTGTACCCTATTTGGTTATGCTGTATACCCTTTATACCCTATCTGGTGATGCTGTGTACCCTTGTATACCCTATCTGGTGATGGTGTATACCCCTGTATACCTTATCTGGCGATGCTGTATACCCCATCTGTTAATGCTGTATACTCCTGTATACCCTATCTGCTGATGCTGTATACCCTATCTGGTGATGATGTATACCCCTCTATACCCTATCTGTAATGTTGTATACCCCTGTGTACCCTATCTGTAATGCTGTATACCCCTGTGTACCCTATTTGGTTATGCTGTATACCCCTTTATACCCTATCTGGTGATGTTGTATACCCCTTTATACCTTATCTGGTGATGCTGTGTACCTCTGTATGCCCTACCCAGTGATGCTTTATACCTCTGTATACCCTATCTGGTGATGCTGTATACCCCAGAGTTAATCTGTGATGCTGTATTCCCCTGTATACCCTATCTGGTGATGCTGTAGACCCTTGTATACCCTATCTGGTGATGGTGTATACCCCTTTATACCCTATCTGTGATGCTGTATACCCCTGTGTACCCTATTAGGTGAGGCTGTATACCCCTGTGTACCCTATTTGGTGATGCTGTATACACCTTAATAGCCTATCTGGTAATGCTGTATACCCCTGTATACCCTATCTGGTGATGCTGTATACCCCGTTTACCCTATCTGGTGATGCTGTGTACCCCTGTATACCCTACCTGGTGATGCTGTATACCCTATCTGGTGATGCTCTGTACCCTGCAGTTAAACTGTGATGTTGTATACCCCTGTATACACTACCCTATTTTATATATAAAGTCTTTGTATAATTATCTCTTTCATAGACATAGACATATGTACCTTTTTATTACTATAATTATCCCCCCCCCCCTTAGAAGTTGTACCCAGGGCTTGTCAGCAATAGAAACTATGCTTCTGATCGGTCTCCTTTCGCCATTCTTGTTTAAATCCATCCAATTTTATTATAATTCAGCTACATCCATGTATATTTTTTTTTCCTTTTGTGTTACGTCTCTTATTATGGGTCCTGCTGGCTTTACGTAGTCACGGTACTCATAAGCATGTTCAGTAATCATGTTGTATCCTCATAAATTGTACATTGTTTAGTATTTTGTTTAGTATGTTTTTTATTGATTTTTATTGATTTTAATCCTTTTTAAAGATGCATATCGCAATGTGGTTTTTACCTGAAAATTTTAACTCTGATTTTAATTATTTGTATACCACTAAATGGGTGTATGTAATAGAATGTCATCTAGGCTTTCCCTTTATTAGTTTTGTATTCACCATTCCCCGTTGTCCTGTCCCTGTCCTTTTCATATATATAAGCCTCAGCTCCAATTCGTCCAGTTGTCTTTCTGCCTGAAGAAGGGGCTATCTGGTCATCTTAGCCGTCACGCCCACGAAAAGCGTTGCACAGAGAGGATGTCATCCTCCCGCGTCTGCTCCCTGTTGCTTGCCAAGCCTCGTTCTGAGCTTCCAGTTCTGGCCGGACTCTTCCATCCATCGGAGCGGCTTGTTTATGTGATGACCAGCGCTGCCTAAGCGTCACCACTCTGGAGTGATCGAGAGGTCCACTACACTGGAGTTCATTTATGCCTGTTTTCATCATTATCTTGTGAGTGTTTTAATTTACCTTGCCTATAATAAAGTGCTTAATATTACACTTAGAGGCGCCTCTCCCCTTGTGTTTCCTTGGTGATGCTGTATACCCCATCTGGTGATGCTGTATACTCCTGTATACCCTGTCTGCTTATGCTGTATACCCTATCTGATGATGCTGTATACCCTATCTGGTGATGCTGGGCTGGGGTGGGGCTTATGAGAAGTGGAAGGGTCAAAAAGGAAGGGTGGGATCTGGCACCCCCCCATCCTAAAATTTCACCAGCCACCTCTGGCCAGAGGTGATGTAACAAGGCTGCTCAGACCGCCAGCACTCCGATGTAGTGCATTGCACCAGTATAGAGCAGGGCAGTGCTATGACGACACGTTTCACACGCATGCACTTTCTCAAGTCATGTGACCATGATACTAGACACAAGAATATAAAAGATGTAAATGAGAAAGGGGGGGGCATTTTAAGTCAATATACTATAAGGCAGCAGGCTCAAATATACCATTTCCACCTACTTTATCTCAAAAGTTACAAACCATGGTGGTTTTACATTCAAATCTTTCAAAAAACAATTCGGGATGGTCCTGATTAAATTTTACTCGAACGTTGGATGTTCGTTTGTTTGTAGAACGAACATATGGGGCCTCATGGGAAGTTCACCCACCGCAGAGCGCCCCATAATGCACTGCGAAATTGCAGCTGATTGGCCAAAGCATGCACATGACCTGCATGCTTTGGCCAATCAGAGCGCAATGTGCTGTGAGAGCCATTATTGGCCAAAGGCAGGATGCCTTTGGCCAGTCGTGGCTCAGGGGCTAAGTCCACGCCCCACACTATATAAGGCTGCTTACATGGTGGCTGTATGTAGTGTTTATGAATAGGCAGGAAGTTGGTGTAATGTGCAGTCAGTCACCTTAGTGTGTATAACACAGTGTAAGGCAGAGCATACAGTCAGGTCCATAAATATTGGGACATCGACACAATTCTAATCTTTTTGGCTCTATACACCACCACAATGGATTTGAAATGTAACGAACAAGATGTGCTTTAACTGCAGACTTTCAGCTTTAATTTGAGGGTATTTACATCCAAATCAGGTGAACGTTGTAGGAATTACAACCGCTTGTACATGTGCCTCCCACTTTTTAAGGGACTAAAAGTAATGGGACAGATTAACCACTTCAGCCCCGGAAGGATTTCCAGCTTTAGGACCGGAGCCCTTTTTGCGATTCGGCGCTGCGTCGCTTTAACTGACAATTGCGCGGTCGTGCGATGTTGTACCCAAACGAAATTTGCGTCCTTTTTTTCCCACAAATAGAGCTTTCTTTTGGTGGTATTTGATCACCGCTGCATCATTTCTGATCGCCGCTATAAACAAAAGAAGAGCGACAATTTTGCAAAAAAACCCAAATTTCTTACTTTTTGCTAAAATACAAATCCAAAAAAAATATAAAAAAACATTTTTTTTCACAGTTTTTGGCCGATTTATATTCTTCCTCATATTTGCGATAAAAAAAATTGCAATCGGCGTTTATTGATTGGTTTGCGCAAAAGTGGTCGCGTTTACGGATGATGAGAATTCATTTTTGGGGTTTTTATTTATTTTTTATTAGTAATGGCGGCGATCTGCAATTTTTTGCGGTACTGCGATATTTCACCGGACATGTCGGACCATTTTGACACTTTTTTGGGACCATTGGCATTTATACAGCGATCAGTGCTATAAAAATGTACTGATTACTGTGTAAATGCCATTGGCAGTGAAGGGGTTAACCTGCAGGGGCGCTCTAAGGGTTAACTATGTTCCCTGGGCGTGTTCTAACTGTAGGGGGACTGCACTATCTGGGGAAGGGAAGTGGTCACAGCCTTCACGTACAAGAAGGCTGTGATCACAGCCCTTCCCCCTCACACAGAGCGGAGGTCTGTGTTTACATACACGGACCTCCGCTCCTTAGCTCTGGGGGGGCCATCGCGGGTAGCCGGCGGCAATCGAAGCCGCCGCACCCGCTCCCTGGCCCTCCCCGAACACAGTGAGCGCGCGCCTCCGGCGGCGCGCGCGCACTCACTAACCTCGTTCCCGCAGCCGCCGTCGTATGATGGCGTTTTGCGGGAACGAGCCACTTTGCCGCCGTCAGATGCCGATCGGCGGTCGGCAAGTGGTTAACAATCATGAATCAAATTTTCACTTTTTAATACTTGGTTGCAAATCCTTTGCAGTCAATTACAGCCTGAAGTCTGGAACGCATAGACATCACCAGACGCTGGGTTTCATCCCTGGTGATGCTCTGCCAGGCCTCTACTGCAACTGTCTTCAGTTCCTGCTTGTTCTTGGGGCATTTTCCCTTCAGTTTTGTCTTCAGCAAGTGAAATACATGCTCAATCAGATTCAGGTCAGGTGATTGACTTGGCCATTACATAACATTCCACTTCTTTCCTGTAAAAAAACTCTTTGGTTGCTTTCGCAGTATGCTTCGGGTCATTGTCCCTCTGCACTGTGAAGCGCCGTCCAATGAGTTCTGAAGCATTTGGCTGACTATGAGCACATAATATTGCCCAAAACATTCATCCTGCTGCTTTTGTCAGCAGTCACATCATCAATAAATACAAGAGAACCAGTTCCATTGGCAGCCATACATGCCCACGCCATGACACTACCACCACCATGCTTCACTGATGAGGTGGTATGCTTTGGATCATGAACAGTTCCTTTCCTTCTCCATACTCTTCTCTTCCCATCACTCTGGTACAACTTGATCTTGGTCTCATCTGTCCATAGGATGTTGTTCCAGAACTGTGAAGGCTTTTTTACATGTTGTTTGGCAAAACGAATCTGGCCTTCCTGTTTTTAAGTCTCACCAATGATTTACATCTTGTGGTGAATGATCTGTATTCACTCTGGTGAAGTCTTCTCTTGATTGTTGACTTTGACACACATACACCTACCTCCTGGAGAGTGTTCTTGATCTGGCCAACTGTTGTGAAGGGTGTTTTCTTCACCACAGTTGTTTTCCGTGGTCTTCTGGTTCTTTTGGTGTTGCTGAGCTAACCGGTGTGTTATTTCTTTTTAAGGATGTTCCAAACAGTTGATTTGGCCACAACTAATTTTTTTGCTATCTCTCTGATGGGTTTGTTTCGTTTTTTCAGCCTAATGATGGCTCGCTTCACTGATAGTGACAGCTCTTTAGAACTCATATTGAGAGTTGACAGCAACAGATTCCAAATGCAAATAGCACACTTGAAATGAACCCTGGACCTTTTATCTGCTCCTTGTAAATGGGATAATGCGGGAATAACACACACCTGGCCATGGAACAGCTGAGCAGCCAATTGTACCATTACATTTGGTCCCTTAAAAAGTGGGAGGCACACATACACACTGTTGTAATTCCTACACCGTTCACCTGATTTGGATGTAAATACCCTCAAATTAAAGCTGAAAGTCTGCAGTTAAAGCACATTTTGTGTGTTTCATTTCAAATCCATTGTGGTGGTGTATAGAGCCGAAAAGATTACAATTGTGTCAATGTCCCAATATTTATGGACCTGACTGTATATGACAGTGGAGTGTAGAGTATATAACAGTGTACTGTAGAGTACATAACAGTGTAGAGCAGAGTATATAGCAAAGTGTACTGTGGAGTATATAGCACCGTGTAGGGCAGAGTATATAGCACCGTGTAGGGCAGAGTATATTGCACAGTGTAGGGCAGAGTATATTGCACAGTGAAGGGCTGACTATATAGCACAGTGTACTGTGGAGTATACAAGGCCGTCTTTAAGGCAGGTCAAAAAGGGGAAGCTGCCCTGGGCCCCATCATTGTTGTGTTTTAGTCCCATGCTGTATACCCATATCTCAGTGTTCTGTTACTAATGCTGTCCAGCTTTGCCTTATTGCCTTGTACAGATGACTTACCTGCAGACCCTGTTTTTACACGTAAATAACCTGCATTAATATGTAAATAGCCGTCGCCCACGGCATTGATATGTAAATAGAGGCGGCATTCAAATGTATATCATGACCCCCCTGAGGTCACATCCACCATCACTTCTGCTGAATGCTGCCCACTGGGGAGGGGCAAACTTGAAAGTCCTGCCTACAACTGTGGTCATTAAGCCTAAAATCGGCCTGTTATGCAAAGGTAAGCAAATTAGAGGTGGATCCCTTTTTAAAATAACATGGTGCCACAGCATCGTGAATTTTGGCGCATGTGAATACGCTCATCTCAACAGATGTGAGGGTGTCATTAACAATTAATGATCATTGATCTCATTAACCCCCCTCCCCTGCATAGCCACTGATCCCAGGAGTCCTAGCAGCCCTAGGAATTTTCTGACTATTGATGGGTCCCCTCACCTCCCCAGTCCACGGTGTGCAGGCAGTGAGGAGATGACGTGCTGTAACCTTTAGCAACCAATCAGCAAGCAGTAATGATGTGCACTAACCTGTTGCATCCAAACATTGAGCGGTAAAGATGTACAGTAACCTCTAGCAACCAATCAGTGAGCAATGATAATGTGCAGTGGCCTCTAGCAACCAATTACTGAGTGATAAGGATACCCAGTAACCTCTAGTAACCAATCTATGAGCAGTATTGATGTACAGTAATCTCTAGCAACCAATTAACAAGCAGAAGACATGTGCTGTAACCTCTAGCAAATAATCAGTAAGGCATAATGTGTGATGTAATGTTTAGCAACCAGTCAGTGAGCAGTAATGATACACTGTAACCTCTAGCAACCAATCGCAGTCTAATCTGATCTAGCAAACTATTTTTTGAATGTCTCAAAGCAGGTGAATAATGAAATTGCATGGAGGGAAGTGGGCACAAGAAAATGTTTGCCCAGGGTCAAATCAATATTAAAGGTGGCCCTGGGAGTATATAGCACAGTGTACTGCATAGTATATAGCACAGTGTACTGTGGAGTATATAGCACAGTGTACTGTAGAGTATATAGCACAGTGTAGGGCGGAGTATATAGCACAGTGTACTGTGGAGTATATAGCACAGCGTCGCGATAGTTATTCCTTCTGCGTCTGGCGAAAGGCCAGCACGAAGAGGCAGACGCTCATAGGCCTCTAAAAATGGGCAAGCAGCCTCTTTGTCTACTGTGAAAAGCGGTGGTCGTGGACCTGGTGTATCCTCTGCAGGCGGGGCACGCTTCTCCTTTTTTTCCGGTGCTGGCCATGTTATTGAGCCGCAACATGCAGAAGAGGCCCAATTTTCTGCACCTGTTTGGCAGGTGCATGTAATTTAAATTTTTTTGCATGTTTAAAAAAACAGCAGGGCCAATTCCTGCGGCCAGCAAGAGTAACTGTCAGGGGTTACAGTGTTCAGGCACCACCAACACCCAAGGCCCAATTTTTTCTGAACGTTTATGTAAATTAAAAAAAATGGGGAAAAAACGGTGTGAGGGGACCCTTTGGGTCTGATATGGATTTTAACCACTTCCCTACCGATGCATTGTAAAATGACGCCGGCAGGAAAGTTCCCTCCCTCTTGCAACCCAACAGCAGGGCCGGCCCTACCATGGGTCCCGGTGGGTCCATTGGACCCAGGCAGCAATCTGAGGGGCAGCAACCCCACGGCCACTCCTCCTTCTCTTTTTTTTTTTTCGTTTCAATGTTTTTATTGAAATTTGTTTTACAGTACAGGAGAAATGCATTGGTGAAATACAGTTAAATTCAACAACTATATTCAATAGGGGTTACAAAGTACAAAAACTTTCAGTCAACATGTAAAGGAAGGCAGGTGAGGCATTTGGTTAAGAAAACAAAAGATGAAGCTTTAGATTCAATGGGAGTAAAACATGCGTCAGAACATAAACATATAATTCTAGGTTAACCTTCAAGAAAAGAGGTGTCCGTTGTACTATCCACTAAATGCAGAGAGAGGACAAAGGCTGCCTTATACTGAAATTAACACCTCATGTAGACATACTTGAAACTAGCCCCTCATCAGGAATGAGCCCCTGTGGGGTGAACCCACGAGAGTCCGCTCAGGAGACTTCCCAAGGGGGGCTCCCAGATTCCCGGCACCCCTTAGGGATCATGCTGTGCTGGGAGCTGGGGTCCCACAGACTCCCCCAGGGCTCCCCCACCAATCCTCGTATTCTAGCAGACAGGAGGAAAAAAACATGTGTTCATCTTCATTTGGTCAATATAAATGACCATAATGAGCTCTTATCCTGAGGAACTCCCCTTGTGCCTCCTACCATCCAAGTGCCAGTTGTGGCACGGACAAATATAAACATCTAAGATAGATAGGTAGGAGGAGAAAGGAAATAGAAAGGAAAGAAGAGGGATGCTGTGCATAGAGTAGATCTTGCGAAATCACTGAGGGCTCTGTAAATCAACTAATACTATGGTTTGCTGAAACGCCTGGGACAAAGGAAACTCCAACAAAGGTTGCCCAAGGTTCCCATATGAATTTGAATTTATGAAGGTTGTCTGATAAAATGCTAGCAAGCTTTTCCTGAGTCATTAACCAGGAGATTTTTCGGATCGCAGCTCTTAGGGAGACCCGTTCTTGCTTCCAAGCCCGAGCTATAGTGACCTTGGCACCAAGAAGAATAAAATAGATCAATTTCCTTTTGAATTTCGGAACCTTCAGAGCGCAGTCTTTTAAGAGTGCAATCAGAGGAGACCTTACCAGTTTGCAACCCGTTACCTTCCGAATGATGTTGAAAATTTTGGACCAGAACGGCCTTATTCTGGGGCATTCCCACCAGATATGAGCCATAGTGCCTCTAAGGAGACAACCCCTGAAGCAAAGGGGGTCAGCATTTGGATAAAATGTAGCTAGTTTAGTCGGGGTAAGATACCACCTCATCATTACCTTAAGACTGGCTTCAGAGATAGTAGTGTTCAAGATACCTATAAAGGATCTAGAACATGCTATATGCCACTGGTCCAGCTCCCATTCGAACTGTAGATCAGACTCCCAGTTAATCATAAAAGTTGATTCTTTAGTGGGACAAGTGAGTGCTTCGTAAATGACTGAGATACCCCCTTTCTGCTGTGACGGCTGATCACACCACCGTTCATAGTCTGTGAAACTTGGGTGAAGCGGTTTATGCTTCCAAATTTTGTGAAGGAAGTTAGAGATTTGGTAAAACCTGAAATACTCTGATTTTGGGAGGTCTAGTTTGTTAACACAATATTTGAGGGTGATTGGACCGGCAGCTGTGAAGAAGTGTCCTATGCGGAATAGCCCTTTGTTTAGCCACCATTGAAATTACTTGATGTGTAGGCCCGGAGAGAAGTCCGGATTATTAAAGATATGCGCCAAAGGTGTAGTTTGGGAAATTAGGGAGGGTGTATGTTTTATCTTATCCCAAAGAGCAAGTTCATTAGAGAGAGAAGGGGCCAAAATTGGAGGCCTGTCTTTAGGAGAGCACCATAAGAGAAAATCTAACGTGTGTCGTGGGGTAGCCTGCCTTTCTATCCGCACCCAGTCCTGTCTATCCTGTCTAAAGTAAATTGAGGACATTTGAGCTAGTCTGGCAGCGTGGAAGTAATTTAATAGGTTTGGGACGCCTAGGCCTCCTTTACGTCTATGATGGAATAAACTTTGTTGAGGTATCCTGTAACCCGATCCTCCCCAGATGAATTTAAGAATTTTGCTTTGAAAAGAGGATAAATGGTCCTTCCGGAGGGGGATTGGTAAGGATCGAAAGAGGTAGAGGAGTATAGGAAGTAAGGTCATTTTCACAGAGTTTACTCTCCCAATCCATGAAATATCTTGCTTAGACCACAGCTTAAGGTCATTTTCTAGTTTTCGGAACATCGGGGGATAATTATTGCCATATAAGGTTTCGTATTTGGAGGTAAGGTTAATTCCCAAGTATTTAATTGAGGTGTCACTCCACCTAAACTTGAACTCCGACTTAAGCTTAGCAACTATCTCAGTGGGTAAAGATACATTCAGGGCTTGTGATTTAGTGTAATTGACTCTAAGGCCCGAGATTATCGAGAAGTTATTTAGAAGCCTGCAGATAGCTGGGAGGGAAGAGAATGGAGAAGTAATAAAGACCAAAAGGTCATCATCAAATAGACCACATTTGTGTTCCTGTGAATCACAAATAACCCCTTTGATAATGGGATGGACTCTGAAGGCTATGGCGAGGGTCTCAATTGCAATAGCAAAGAGGAGTGGAGATAGTGGACAACCCTGCCTAGTGCCTGTTTTAATTTGGAAGGGTTTGTAGTAGAAACCCTGAAGTTTGATCATAGCTTGTGGAGTGGAGTAAAAGGCTCTGATTAGGCCTATAAATCTCTCCCCAAAACCCCAATGCTTCAAAATGGAGAACAGATATGTCCAGGAGACCGAGTCGAAAGCTTTGCATAAGTCTAAAGAGAGTGACATACCCTCCTGAGCCTGCCCTCTGGTCCAATTGGATTGAAGGATTGACACTATATCAATTGCCCTCCTTACTTGGTCCGGGCCTTGTTGACCCGGTATAAAGCCTACCTGGTCCTTATCAATATATTGGTTAATGAAGGAAGCAAGTCTATTCGCCATTATTTTAGTTAGAATTTTCAATTCATTATTTATAAGGGAAATTGGATGGTAGTTGTCCAAGTCTTCTGGATTTTTCTCGGGCTTAGGGATAACAGAAATGTAAGCAGTGTTAAGATGCTTGTCAACAGGGTCCCCTCTCATTGTGAAATTGAAAAATTTCACCATGTGAGTGGCCAAAGTAGTGGCAAACGTTTTATAATAGGACCCCGGGAGACCGTCTGGTCCCGGAGCAGAGCCTTGTTTGATATCTTTGATGACCCCTTTGATCTCTTCCTCTGAGATTGCTTCATCCATTATATCTCTATGTTGGTCTGAGAGGAGAGGTAGGGGGAGTCCATCAAAAAACTTAGTAACTGTAGCCGATTTCTCGTCAGTTTTGGGGCTATATAAATTTTCAAAAATTTTTGGAATGCCCCAATAACTATGTCGGGGTTGGAAGAGGGGGGATTACCATTTACCCTGATTTTGGGCATGGTTAGCTGTCTCACCCGGGGAGAGAGTTTCCTAGCTAGGTAGGAGCCCATTTTATTACCCTGGGTGTAGAATTTGTTTTTTGACCAACAAATTGCCTTCTCCGCTTTCGTCGTGAGCGCAAGGTTAAGTTCCAATTTAATCTTGTCTAGTTTATCCAGCAGAGATTGTGAAGGGTGCGCCTTGTGTTCTGCTTTAATTGCTTGAAAGGACTCCTCTAACCTTTGTAAGTGCAGCCCTCTTTCCTTTTTGATCCTGGAGGCTAATTTAATAAATTCCCCTCTAATAAAGGCTTTATGGGCTGCCCAGACTGATTCCACCGAAGTGTTATCAGACCCATTGAGAGAGAGAAGTATTCTTGGAGACTATTATCAATTCCAGAGACATTTACTGGATCTGAGAGTAAGGATTCATTTAGCCTCCATTGTGGTCTGTGGAATAACCTGGACTGGATGCGGATAGTCATTAAAACTAAGGAGTGGTCTGATAGGGTTGTGTCATGAATGCTGGAGTCCAATATAGACGGTAAAGTGTAAGAGGGGGTCAATATGTGGTCTATTCTGGAATACGACTAATGGGGATTGGAGAAGTGAGTGAAATCCCTGCGATTTGGATGCTTATCTCTCCATACATCGGTCAAGTTGTAGGAATGGAGGAGTTTTGCTATGCGTAGAATAACTTTAGTGGGGCGCCGGAGTTGGTTGCCTAGGGGTCTAGTTTTGTCTATTGATTGATCAAAGGCCACGTTGGAGTCACCTCCGAATACTACCGTGCCCTCCAGCTGGGGCAGGAGGGTCGCAAGCAAGTCCTGAAAGAACTTTAGTTGTCCTTTATTAGGGGCATAGTAAAAGATCAGTGAAATGATATGTCCGTCAATAGTGCACTTAACCATAATGTACCTTCCCTCGGGGTCCCTGATTTCGGAGAGACGCGTAAAGGCACAGTTTTTAGAGAAAAGAATAGCAACTCCTTTAGATTTAGATTGGGCATTGGCAAGGAAGAACTTGGGGAAATAGGGGTGAAGAAAGCTGGGATTGAATCGAGCAGGGAAATGAGTTTCCTGGAGTAATAAAATATGTAACCTTAAAGATTTATAGAGATCACCTATTTTTTTACGTTTTATGGGGGAGTTCATTCCCTGGACATTGTGGGTAGCTACCCTGCAAGGGAAACATGGGAGGTCAGCCATCACTCAGTAGGCAGAAGGTGTATCTATAACGACAGTTACTCACCCGTCCCACCGTTTTTTCATTGTCCGAGTAACCTTTTCTCAACTTGATTTTAGAGCCCTGAGCAGCATTCACTCTGAGAGAAGGGGGAAAGGGAAGAAAAGGAAGAGGAAGAAAGAGCAGAGGAGGAACAAAGACAATATTAACCATTATGTAACAATTATGGTAAATAAGTAGTCCTAAAAAGGGCCCTTTTCTCCAAAAGGGAAGTTCGATCAGAAGGGGAGAAAAGTAGACCCCCCTGATCACCCTGTGGCCTAAACCAAAAACTCTAGCTCAAACAGCTAGAGAGCCCTCCCTTGACCTACTAAAAAAGGGGGTCAATAAGGTGGACGGAGGCGCAAGTGGGCCGTCGCCCGCTAGGAGGCCCCGTGAAGTCAATTGTCAAAAACTGTGGAGGAATAAACAAAGTGTACCCAACTCAAAACAGGTTTTATAACTGAACAAAAGTCCCGAGAGTCTATGGTTTGAGGAGGAGAACTAGATAGCCTCCTTCAGACCCGACCTGTGTGGACAGGTTCGTCAAAAGAGAGGAAGGGGTAATTATCCCTAAGGAGATCCCTTACAAAAAGAGGTGATCCCTTAAGATGATGCAAAAAGGGCCAGAAATAATGAAAGGCCTCCTTGATCAGGTACTGTCTCTGTGTTGGTCTGTCAGTAACCTAAAGTGTTCCAGGATGGAGCTGGCCCCAGAGTTGGTAAACCAATCCTGTTAGCAGGAAAACAGAGCGTCAGGCTTAAGTCCGGGAGATAGTTTACTAAGTTTTTCCTGGTAGCTGTATGTAAGCCAGAGGCCACCAAAAGGACGAAAACAAAAATATATCGGGAGTTGAGAGAAAGTCCAAAATTTTTAGGACTAGAACCGATTGGGCGAGGAAGCCAGGTGTAAGTCTCACTTAAACAGGAGTCCTGTGGATTAAGTTTTGATTTTCAATTATGGATATAGATCCGCTTCACGGCGGGCCATTTTCTTTCGCTCGCTTCTGTTTGGCTTTCTTCCAGAGAGGGGTTCTTGGGCTGGTGGGTGTCTGTCTCTTAGATGAACTTGTGCTGATCGAGGTTTCCATCTCGGATTCCTGAGATATCAATTTAAGATGAAGTAGAAGCTTTTCACCCTCTTGTAGTGAAGAAAAGGCATATTCCCGGTCTTTATAGGAGAATTTTACAGCAAAAGGGAAGGACCACTTATACTTGATATCTTTATCCATAAGCACCGATAGGAGGGGTTTCAGAGCTCTTCTTTTCTGAATTGTAGATGGGGCTAAGTCAGCGAAGATTTGTACGGGGTGCCCCTTACAGAGGATTTTGGACGTATTTCTGTATTGTTTCATAACTCCCTCCTTTATGGCATAGAAATGAGGTTTGATGATTATCTTTCCTAAGGGGCCCTAGTGCCCTGTGAGCCCTATCAAGCTCTAAGCGATGCTTAGGGGTGTCCGGGAGGAGGTTGGTTATTAAGCTGTGAATTGCATCAGGAATGTCCTTGATTTCCTCAGGAAGTCCCCTGACTCTGAAGTTAACTCATCTAGACCTGTTTTCAAGGTCATCAATTCTAGAAAGGACCGTGTCAAGTTGATCCTGCAGGGAGCCAATGAGATCAGAGTTCTGATTAGAGATTGCTGCAGTGGAATCCAGTTTGTTCTCAATAGCTTCTATAGGGGTCCCCAGCATTTGGAAATCTGATTTGATCTCGCCCGTGATAATAGCGATAGTGTTTGCAAGACCCCTCTCAAGTAGTGAGGAAAATTTAAGGTAGAGTTCTTCCACCTGCAAAGTGATGTTGGGGTTTGGGGGATCCGGTGGTGCTGATGCTGTGCTAAAGGCTCCCAGGGGGGGAGATGAGAGCTCTCCTTGAAAACGGCCTAATAGTGACTTTGTAGAGGAAGGAGACGGTAAAGGTAGCTGCAAAGAGCCACCGTGCTGTCCTGGCGAAAAAGTCAGTGAGGCAGGGGATAAGACCTGCCTGGTATCAGAGCGTAATGAGTTGCCCAGACTCTCCATACGAGACCCCTCTGCAGCTCCAGAGGGAGTGGCAGAGGCAGCCGCTATCTTGGAAAACCCCTGGGAGGATGAAGTAGAAAAGAGTAAGCTCAGGTCCTTCCTGGCTGTTGGTGTAGACATACAGATGATAAGTGACCCTGGCGAAGGGATCTGATCAGCTCATCAATGTTAAAGTGTAAAGATTCTGGAAATCAGCCAAACATTGGGGCTGGGGGTAATAGACACGAATCAGTCTAAAGTTTTAAATTGAAGAGAGAAGGCCAAAAGTATATTTGGTACATTTCTTCACTGCTGAAAATGATATAGTCCGCCTCCCATGTAACTTGGGATACCTTCCAACATCTTTGTTTGGAGATAAAAGGAGGAGACTGAGTGTCTCTATGCTGTGCCGTGCTTTTAGGCTTTAGGCCTTAGCAAAGATGTTTGCAGAACAGATGTTCAGTTATTGCCGGTTATATTTCAATGGACACACAGACTGTACAGATGTTTGCAGAACAGATGTTCAGTTATTGCCGGTTATATTTAAATGGACACACAAACTGTACAGATGTTTACAGAACAGATGTTCAGTTATTGCCGGTTATATTTCAATGGACACACAGACTTTACAGATGTTTGCAGAACAGATGTTCAGTTATTGCCGGTTATATTTAAATGGACACACAGACTGTACAGATGTTTGCAGAACAGATGTTCAGTTATTGCCAGTTATATTTAAATGGACACACAGACTTTACAGATGTTTGCAGAACAGATGTTCAGTTATTGCCAGTTATATTTAAATGGACACACAGACTGTACAGATGTTTGCAGAACAGATGTTCAGTTATTGCCGGTTATATTTAAAGTGAAACACAGACTGTACAGATGTTTGCAGAACAGATGTTCAGTTATTGCCGGTTATATTTAAAGTGACACACACATTTTCCATATGTTTGCAGAACAGTGATGTGGGTTCTCCCGGCTTATTTATACTTTTTTGACACAGTTTGAAGATGATTTTAGAACAGTTATATGGCTTCTACCGTTAATTAATACTTTTCAGACCCAGTTTGAAGATGATCCACATTCACCTCCATTTTTGTTTTTTTTTATGTTTTTATTTTTTTTTTAAATATTTAAAGTTATTTCCCTGTCCCCATTTCTTTGTAGGGCACTTGTCCCACCCTTACCCCCATTTTCCTTCCTTTTGCAGACCTCTAGGACCTTCCTGGACTTTTTTACAGCAATTTTCAGAACTTTCATTAAAATTACCAGAACCCCGGACCCGAACCCGGACTTTTTTTGAAAAGTCCGGGTTCGGGTCCGGGTCCCGGACACCCCAGTCCGGGTTCACTCAATTCTATTCACGAGTTTGTTTGTTTTTTTTCATTTATTTTCATTATCTTTCATCAACATCACTGTATTGTCTATTGAGGTGAGGGGGTTGAATATTTCTGATTGCAAGTGTATCTGCAGCCCATGCCTCATAAAATATACATTGGGGTATTTTCTTTACAAAATTGGGTCATTTTGTGGGTAATTCCACTGTCCTGGTGCTCCAGGACCTTCAAAAGTGTGATAGGTAGGAATGAAATTACATGTGCAATTTGTGCTGCTAGAATGCCTGATGGTGCTCTCTGCATGTTAGGCCTCTCTAAGTGGCCAGGCTGTGTAAAAGTTAAACACATGTGGTATCGACTTGGGATGAGCAGGATGTGTTTTGGTGTAATTGGAAGTATGCATATGCTTTGTGTGAGAAATAACATGTTAATATGACAA
>BLSH010112648.1:193247-208882 GCA_018402905.1 Glandirana rugosa
GTTGTTTCAGCTATGAGTTTAAAGATCTCATTCCAATATGAGATGATGGATTTGCATGACCACATTATATGAAGAAGTGAGCCTTGGTCACCACACTTGCGCCAGCATTGTGGAGAGGTATTGGGGTAGATTTTTGAGAGTTTTAATGGTGTGAGGTACCACGTGGAGTATTTTTAAATAGGATTCCCAGTGGTTCGCGCAACGAGAGGTTTTGGCAGAGAGGGATAGCGTTTTCTGCCAGGTGTGATCTGGTACTCTGTGATTTAATAATGTTTCCCACTTTTCTATCGATGGCGATCGAGTCGGGAATAATTTTCCACTCAAAAGTGAGTAGAAATATGAGATTCCATGACCTTTGTAGTGTGGGGATATGTAAAAGTGGAGTGCTCTAGTTGAGATGAGGGTTTCAGTTTGGACCGTACAAGCATGTAAATAATGAGATAATCTTATATAGGTGAAGAATTTGGATGATGGTAAGTTGTAATCTTTTTGTAAGTCGTGGAAGGGGATTAGTCTTCCCTTTCTATATATCTGTTGGAGAGAGTAAATCTTAGAGTTTGTCCATGGGATGATATTTAGATCTGGTATGATCCCCGTAAGGATTTCTAATGGGAGTTTTACAGATTTTAAAGGTTCTGCCTTTTGGGAGAGAAGGTAGGACCATGCATCTTGGGTGGCTTTAATTGTTTGGGTGATTGGGGCTAGAGTGTTTGAGGGTGCTAGTGGTTAGCAGTAATTGAGTGCGTGGGTCTAAGGGGTATAGGGCAGCTGACTCCATCTTGGACCATGTTTTCTCTTTGGAGGGGTGCCACCAGTAATAGGTTTGATCTAAAAGGGCTGCAATGTAGTATGTATGCACATGTGGTGCGGCAGCTCCACCTCCACTTAACGGTCTATAAAGTAAGTGGGAGGCACATCTCGGATGTTTCGACTCCCATATATATTGGTTTATATATCTTTGAGTGGCCTGAAATAATTTTTTGGGGATAGGTATGGGGAGGGTCCTGAACAGATATAATAATTTGGGGGGTATGAAAATTTTCAGAGTAGCTATTCAACCTAGTTTTGAGATTCCTTTAGTGCGAAGCGAATCTAGTTCTTTGGGGAGGGATGGTAGAAATAATTTGTGGTTATGGTCATAGAGTAGTGTCATGCTCGGAGTAAGATTGATACCTAAGTACGGGAGCGCTTTTTGGGACCATGAGAAAGCATACGTTTTCTTTAGAAATGATTGGGTGTGGGGGGGTATGCGTAGATGGAGGATTAAGGATTTGGTGACATTTAATTTATAGTAGGATACTTGAGAATATTGTTCTAGCAAATGGTGGATATGTTGGAGGGATTGAACTGGATTGGTGACTAGTAGGATTATATCATCGGCAAATAGGCTAATTTTTTGCTCTGTGCGGTGGAATGGGATGCCAGATATATTGGGGTCTGCTCTAATTTTGGATGCCAAGAGTTCTATTAGTAGGGCGAATATTATGGGGGACAAAGGGCAGCCCTGGCGAGTTCCATTTGAGATATTAAAGGGTTTCGATAGCATGCCATCTGTTAGTACTCTTGCTGAAGGGGATGAGTAGAGGGCCATAATAGCGTCTTTTATCCAGCCTGTAAATACAAACTTATGAAGAGTTTCTCGTGAGAATCCCCAGTGTATTCTGTCAAACGCCTTCTCTGCGTCCAAGGAGAGGAGCAGAGAAGGTTTTATTTTGTGCTCTAATTCAGATATAAGGGAAAGTAATTTCCTTGTGGCGTCTGGAGCTTGTAGGCCAGGGACAAAGCCCACTTGGTCTGGATGAATCAAAGTTGGGATCAGGGGGATGAGTCTTCTAGCTAAGGTTTTGGCATATATTTTAATATCCGTATTAATGAGGGAGATAGGTCTATAATTTTGGACTTCCTGGGGATTCTTACCAGGTTTGGGGATCGTTGTGATGACTGATTGTAACATTTCTGCGGGGAAGGAGCCAGAGGATGCAGCAAAGTTGAAGAGATCGGCTAGATGCGGAGCTATATTAGATGCAAATTCTTTGCAGAATTCATTGGTGTAACCATCTCCTCCTAGGGATTTGTGGAGTGGAAGAGTTTTTATAGTATCTTCAATTTCCTGGGGGGTGAAGGGTTTGGATATCGATTGGGCTTGGGTTATGGTTAGAGAGGGTAGGTTGGTGTTACTCAAAAAATCTTGTACCGCTGAGAGAGAAGGTTGGGGTGTAGACTTATCATCTTTGAGATTATAAAGGTCATTGTAGAAATCCCCAAATGCGTCAGCTATATCTGCTGGGTTTGTATGAAGTTGTTTGGAAAGGGGGTAGAGGATTGCATGTATTTTTGTTTTTTGGCGTTGTTGTTTAACTGATTTAGCAAGTAGAGAATTTGCCTTGTTGCCTAGGGAGTAATAGATGGATTTATTTCTTTTTAGGTGGTATTCAACCTGGGAAGTCAGGAGGGAGCAGAGTTTGTGTCTGTCATGTTGTAATGCTTCCGCTTGCGCTTGGGAGGGATTTTGTTTGTTTTGGAGTTCTTTTTGTTTAATTGAGTCTAGAATCTCTTCAATTTGCTTTCTCCTCTGGCTTTTCAGTTTGGATTGTAATTGAATAAATATCCCCCTCATGTAGGCTTTATAAGTGGCCCACAAGGTTGGGATTGGAATGTCCGGGGTAGAGTTTGGAAAAATAGAGAGTGAGCTTGAGAGATTATTTGGAGATGATCAGGTTGAGAGAGTAGAGATGAGTCTAGCCTCCAAAGTCTGAATGAAGTAGACTGACGTGGTTTTCCAATTTGTATCAAAACTGGGGCATGGTCCGACCATGTCATTGTCCCGATCTGTGATGAGGGTATTGCTTGTAAGGTCCACTTATCCTTAATAAAGAAATCTATTCGGGAGTATGAAAGATGAGGCAGGGAAAAGTATGAATAGTCTCTCTCAGTGCTATGTTGGCATCGCCAGATATCATAGAGGGCAAGGGAGAGGAGTAGTCGGTTTAGAGTTTGGTGGGGTGCTCTTTTGGTGTTCGAGGCATCTAGTGTGCTATCATTAACGATGTTGAAGTCTCCGCCAATAATAAGTCTGCCTCTCTTGAGGTCTATTACTTTCTTGAGTAGTTTCCTACAAAATTTCAGTTGCTTGGAATTAGGGGCGTAAACATTGACAATGGTGTACGTGATCATGTTTATATCACAGATGAGGATATGATATCTGCCCATGGGATCAGCTGTTGCCGAGTGGAGATGGAAGGTGGTGGAATTTTTAATCGCCGTCATAACACCATTTTTTTTCTGGGGGTTGGATGCGTAGAAGATGTCTGGGTAATGTTTCATATACATGGAAGGTGATTTTTCCGCAGCGAAGTGGGTTTTTTGGATCAAGAAAACGTCTGGTTTGAGAGAGTTGGCCTCTTTGGCTAGGGATGCACGTTTAAAAGGCAAGGTTAAGCCTCGCACGTTAAGAGACGAGATCTTAAGTGCCATCTTTATATCGTGGGGAAGAGTTGGAGAGTGGATTTGAGGCGTTATTGAGGATTACTGGACTCCATCTGTTATTCACACAAGTGGTCTGTGTCCCTAGAAAGGGTAGGAATGTCCTAATGAAACAGTTGTGGGATATGTTCAGAGGTGGAAAAGTCTGGAAGAGAAGTCTTTTCAAATAGCTGCTACCACGAGAGTTATCAAGAGTGTAAAGACGATATATTGGCTTTTGTGGGGACGGGGAGAACTGGGGGAGGGGTAAGAAAAACTTGCTAAGAAAGCAAGGAACATGGGTAGCACATCTTGCTGCTTCCTTAAACATGGGGGGTAGGAGCACCCGAGTCATTAACATAATGACCGGGAACAGAGTAGAACAGAACATAGTGTATTAGGGAGGCTATAAAGGACCCAGCATCTGGTGGTTTAGACTGAAGCATCCTTGTGGTGGTCTTGAGTTAGGACCATTCTGAATCCATGCATTGAGGCCGACTTGGGGAAGGGGAGGGATCCATTGGTGGTAAGATTCCCTCCTCATTCCTTCAGAAGTGCTAAGCCGGAGTCTAAGCTCCTGATAGTATGGGACTTCCCTTGTCGTTTGATCATGATTTTGGTGGGGAAACCCCACTGGTAGGCTATATTGTGATTACGGAGTGCCTTGGTTATGGTAGAGAGATTCTTCTTGTTTTGGAGGGTTGCCTTTGATAGGTCAGCATATATTTTGGTCCCTGAGTAGGGTTCGGGTAATGGAGGGTTGTTTCTCGCAGCTGACATGACCTTCTCCTTGGCATGATAGAAGTGGATCCTTGCGAGGACATCCCTTGGCACAGAAGGAGGAAGGAAGTCTGGCTTGGGTAGTCTGTGCGCTCTATCAATTGCCAGTTCCAGATCGGAAAGGTGAGGGCATAGGGACTTCATTATGTGTTGCACGGAAGGGACAAGCGCGTCAGCTGTTACCGTCTCTGGTATACCGCAAAGCTTGAGGTTATTGCGCCTTGAGCGATCCTCTAGGTCGGCAATCTTAAGGCATAGTTGTTGGATTTCTGCTTCTTGGTCGTTGTGGGCACCCACATTGCTGTTGTGGGCTGTACACATTTCACAAATTTTTGACTCTATGTGGGCGATTCTTGATTCATGCTCACGTATGGTTTTCTTAATTGGAACTAAAGTTGTAGAGATATACAAGTGGAGAGACTGTCGTAGTGATAGAAGCATATTTTTCATTGCTACTTCTGTAATATGTTGGTCTGTAGCAGGTAGATCCTCTAGGGGGGAGGAAACGAACGGTGCTCCTGAAGCCATCGGATCGGATATGTTCGTAGGGTGTTGTATGATTGGATCTGCGAGCGGATCTGCGATCGTGTCTTCGAACGTTACCATGGACGAATGCTCGGTCGGGTCACGATCTGCGGCTTCCATCCGAGGCTTAGACTTCATCGGACTGCGCATCGTGGGAGAGAGCGGAGGAGATGCGTCGCCGGGCTCCCCCTCATACAGGGGGAAGGACAGCCTCCGGTCGCTGCTTGTTCCAGCTACATCTTGATTGGTATGTGGTGAGTTCCGTGTCGGGCCGGCGCCATCTTGATTAGAGTCCGGGCCATGTGCAGGGAAGAAGTCTGTTAATTTGTGCAGTCTCTCTGTGTTTTTACTGCGGCGGGACATCTTTCCTTGTGAAGGATAGCAGTAGGAAGCTTTTAGTGACAGATGGCTTCAGTTAGGTCGCTTTGGACGTCTGCTTTTGCTGGGGTTGTCAGGAGCCTCAGTGAAGAGCGGCCATCAAGGTTGCCGGCTGGACACGCCCCCGTCCCATAGACTTTAATAGGGTTCACATGTTCGCTAGAACTTTTTGCCTGTTCGAGGTGCTCTGGTGCGAACCGAACTGGGGGGTGTCCCATCCCTCAAAAACATTAAAATTGTATATTACAAAAAGAAATGAAAATTTGAAATATATTGCCAGATGGAAAATAAGGTTGTGTATCAAAGGAGCATAAAATCAGATATGATTACAAATAAAATTATCATATGATGATATTAAAAAAGCACAACATTTAGTAGCACAAGAATATATCCATACAAATATTATTATTAATAATAATAATCTACCTACACCAACTTCATGAATAGGAAGTCTGGTGTACTCTAAGGATCAGAAGCCTAATTAACATATTCAAAATAATAAATATATTTATGTAAAAGAAAATATATTAATAAAAATAATGCGTATATACGGGACTTGCTGGCATTTTAGTGAATAGTATGATCATACAACACTATGAATCGCTAATTATTAATTCAGACCATGTGGGGACAACGTTCCTAATTTATAGATCTAGAAAGTTTCCCTTTTGCATAGATGGGAATATCGTTCATTAACGGTCATGAATTTGTCTGAAATGCATTCAGTGGCTACAACCTCCAAACACCTGTAGTCCTTATTAAAGAAACTGAGGAAGTGCCGAGGTACACTGTACATATTGCACCCCCTCCTTGATGAACCTACGTTGTTCACCAATACATTTCCATAGTGTACATTTAGTATGGCCCATGTACAAAAGGTTACAAGGACAGCAGAATATGAACACTATGAACTCTGATGGACATGTAATGAACTTTTTGATAACAAACCTAACATCCATACTAGTAAACCTCAAGCTCCCATGGGGAATAGATTGGTAGGTTAGGAAACCTATTTTATGACATTGAAAAATGCTGGTCCTCTGGTCAAAAAAAGGAGTGGATGTCCATGGACCTGCTACCATTCTCAGCGGTCAGTCTATTATCTGTAGGCACAATTACGTTTTTCAGTGTTCTAGCCCTCCTAAAGGTCACCAGAATAACAAAATGTAGGGTTGGGGCCAACCTGGAGTCAAATTGTAGAATTCTCCAATGTTTGTAGATTATTTTAGTGATAGTTCTATACTTGTCATTAAAATAACACAGCCTTATGGATGCAGACATTTCTATTGAAAAAAGGTATTGGTTTTGCTCTCTCAAAGGGATCTTATAAATTTGGTCTATTGAAAGATCTAAATGGCTTTATCCATTATTTAACTGTCAGACGGCACTATGCAACTATTCCAGATATTGGTAAAAGTGATACATTGGAACCATTTGTTCTATCTCTGATTACGTTGTAGGTCAGGAAGCACTGTCAATGCCAGGAGAGCTATGGGAAGAAGGAAATATAGGCAGCTAACCCTTGAAATTGTTCTTTGACCATGAGGTTAAACACACAGGACTGAAGCCTGCAATTCCTGATTTTTTTTCATTGCAATAGAATGGTCCCTATATTGAAACCTTTTACCAGACTACGTATAGGGATTTTTTAGCATTGTGAACGTGAGAAGTAAACATAGGTTATCTATCTGCCCCTGAATAGAACGCTCTTAAGGAAATAGAAAATAATAAGGACATGATTGTTAAACAGGCTGGCAAAGGGAGCAGTCTAGTGGTCCAAGATAAAGCAGATTACCTAAAGGAAGCACATTATCTTCTGTCTGACAACAATATGTATATCAAACTGAAGAAAGAAGAAACTGTGTACCAACAAGCCCTAAAACATTTGGTTGAGGAAGCTTTTAAAAATGGGGTGCTGGACAAAAAGGAGAAACTATTTTTGTTGCCCTCAGAGGGCAGCACCCCATATTTTTATCACCTGGCAGAGATACACAAATCAGTTGAGCAATCCCCCCCAGAGACCTATTGTAGTCAGCACAAATAGTTTTGTTAGTGGCCTTTCACATTATATAGATTTTTTCTCCAACCAATAGTGTCCCAATTACCAGCTTTTTTTTCAAAATTGTATGTTTATTGAATATATGAGCAATGAGCAATGCATTTGTTTAGGTATATTATATTTAGATTGTAAATCTCCACAAGAAAGTAGTTTGCGGGTGACAGGGTTTACAAAGTGGTGAAACTGAAATAATGCGGCTTGGGCCCAGCTCGTCATACGCCCATAAGAGGTGTAAGAGGATTGAAGAGAACACTAGTAAGAGGGGTGCAGGGTGAAGAAAGGGAGTATTTCTTGTAGGTACTGTGCCAGATCTGCTGAGTGAAGAGCATAGGACCTAAGCTTCTGCGTTTTAACAGAGCGTTATTATGAAGGGCTGGAGACCACACCAGAGAGAATAGAGGGAACCTCATTCAATCTTTGACCATCTATTGGGAGCGCACTGGCTGGACCAGGAGGCAATGGTGCATAGATGGAAGGGATGATAGTATTTAACAATGTCCGGAGCTCCAAGGTCTCTGTGTGTGCGAGGGGAGAACATCACTGTACTCGCAATACAGTGAGACTATATAAAATTGAAAACCCAGAGTGCGCATGCGCCGGCCCTCCGGATTGGCTGCGTGATCTCGGAGCTCTGACCCGCTCCATCCAAGCAGCCCACCACCAACCTATAGCAGGATAGCCTACTCCACATCAAGGGAGCCCCCCACGGCGGGCACCCACAGGAGATTCTTCCAGGGCCCCATGGCCTGGCATGGACAACAGTGCACACCGTGCCAGGTGTGGCCATCAGGCGAGGCCGCGGCTGCAGCCTACCACCACGCAGAGCACGCCAGAGCGTGGAAACCGCACGGGTTCTCCCCAGTTCCCAATACATTGGGAGGTCAGCTTTGAACCTCACCCCAAGAGATTATAAGGGCCCGCTCCCCCAGTGGGAGCCGAGGTAAGCTACCCGGGAAGCCGGTGGGAGAGGTTGGGACTGAGGCCTATGCTCCAGTAGGGCGCTTCCCGGATCCCCCAGGAGACAGACTACCAGGAACCCCCCTATCAACATCCCATTTTCCTAAAGCAGAAGCCCCTTCAGGGCATGACTCAGGGGATCTGACCCTTGGCCCGCAGAAAACAAATGGACCGCAAGGTTGGAGGTCCCGCACTGGCACAGGGGGTCATCAGCTGCCTAAGCTGAGCTGACTTTTGCCCCCTTTATTTGCCCTTGGGGGAGGCTTTTCCTAGGAATCTTTCCTCATGTATGCTGCAGCTGTGCGGAGAGACTTATCCAAACATCCAGATTTTAAGTCCAAAACCCCTGAAAACTCCCCACTCCCTCCTGGAACCCAGTCCATTCTAAAGGACAACCCAGAGGACATGGAGGCGGGTGCGGAAGGGGGTTCGCAAATTCTTCCCAGCCCAGGACTTACAGTCCCGGATCCAGTCAACCCCCAGATCCTTTCGCCTGCCTCTACAGTATCCCTCATGGAGATGACTCTAGAGGAGATGTTCGCTTCCCCGTTAGGGGACCGAGCTCCCAACCCAGACACCCCGGGTGTTTTTGGGTCTCCTTCACTGACACTGCATTCCGATCTGAGGTTCATGATTGAAACCTTTTCCAAAATGCTTTCCAAAGGTCTGGCACAGACGGCTTCCCAAATTACTTCTACTATCCAAACAGACCTCCAAAATGTGGGCTCTAGGATTGATGCAATCAAACAAATGACTGATCAAACAATCGCTGGAGCGAATCAAAATACATTGCGAATCCAAGACCTTCAAGATCAGTTGGATTCAGCCCTCTCTAAAATTGAGGACCTTGAGAATCGGACTCAAAAATACATTTTTAGGATCCGGGGGCTCCCGGAATCCAAAATGGATGTGCCAGGAGCAGTCCGATTCTTCATCAAGGAACTTGTTCCCAACATCCCAGATCACAGGTTGAAATTGGATAGAGCCCACAGGGCCTTCCAGGACCCCCGATCAGATGGTCTACCTAGAGACATTGTAGTCAAGCCTCACTTTTATGCAGTAAAAGAGGAAATCATGCAACTCTCCAGAAACTCTTCCCAACTATCGTTCCAGGGGCACTTAATCCAAGTATTTGCTGATATTTCCCCCGCCACCATTCAAAAACAGAGGGCCTTGAGACCCCTGCTCGAGGTCCTGACCCAGAATTCCATCAAGTACTGGTGGTCCTTCCCATTTCGTCTCTCCTTCTCTCATAAAGGCAAAAAATATGGCTTCAGTACCTTCCAGGAGGGAGAACATCTCCTAATCAAGCTAAACTTCATCTCACTGGATCCATCTTCCTCCCTCCAATCCAAAAGTGTGGGCCCCTCCAAACGGCCCTCTCCCCAGAGCTCCATCTCTCTGGTGTGGAGGAACCAGCAATCCAAAAGGGCTAAAGACTCACCCCCCTGATACTTAGTATTATTGTGGTTCTTGGGGGCTTGGGGGTTTGGGCTGAGGGGGACAGCCCATCTGTGGGACTCCCCCTCCACCCTGGCCCCGTATCTCCAGGCCCTCCCTCCCCCATGTTTGGGGGAGTGGGGCCAAAGGGTTGAATCTGCCCTAATAGGGTATCAGAATGTTTGTTTTGAGGGGCTAGATCCGATTTTGATGTTATGTATTGGGCTGTCTCATGGGCGGGGCGGAGGGCATCTCCTCCCTTTGCCCTCGGGTACCAATGATTGGTTTTACCGGGTGCAGAAGTGTTTCTGCCCATCGAGGCAAATGTGTTTATGTCACTCTCGAGGTTTGGGAGTCAGTGTTGTGGCTCCCATCCCCGGACAAAGAGAGGATTGTCGGAGATTGTCCGGCATCCCCTCCCCTCTCTTCTCCTAATGTTTTTCTCTTCTCTTCACCATCCTCTTCTTTTTTCTTCCATGTCTTTTTCCTTTCTCAGTCACCAGGGAAGCGGTCTTTCGATGGACATCAGAAGTCACCAGGTACTCTCTCAATGGCACGAGAGGTTCCAACCCTACCCTTCACAAGGTCTGGTGAGTCAAACCACAGTGATGCATATAACCCCCCTAGGTCACTATGACACCCTCTCCTGACCCACAGATGATTCTGAAATTTGCATCCCATAATGTCCAAGGCCTAAATTCCCCCTTAAAATGCAGGAAGTACTTTCAGTCCGCTCACTCTCGGCATCTTGAAGTCCTCATGCTCCAGGAAACCCACTCCCTGGCCCAATTTAACCCAAAATTTAAACATGCTAAATTTCCCCAATTCTTCCTAGCAAACGCCCCAGATAAAACAAGAGGGGTGGGAATTTTCTTCTCGAAAGGAGTAGGGTTTCAATATCGACGGGTAATCAGAGATCCAGAAGGTAGATACATTCTATTGGTGGGTGAACTCAGGGGTCACCCTTTCACCATTGTGTCATATTACGCCCCTAACCAGGGCCAGGGTCAATTTTTTCGGTCCGTGCTGGAATCCCTTTCCCCCTACTTTGAGGGGACTGTGATCCTGGGGGGGGGGGACTCCAACACAGCCCTAGACCACCTGATGGACAAATCAGGGTCTTGCCGAGCTCATCTTCTCCAGCCCCCGAAACGGTGCTTGAGGATAGCTAAACGTATTCATTCTCTAGGGCTAGTAGATGTATGGAGGGAATGCAACCCGAAAATAATGGACTTCACCCATTAGTCAGCTCCTCATAAATCCTTTGCCAGAATCAACCACATTTTTATGGGGGCCTCCTCAATTCTTCTAGTCACCAAGTCCTTTGTAAGGGACTCCCCCTTATCTGATCACTCAATGGTAGTGGTTTACTCCAGATCCCAGTCAGAGGTGGGGGAGAGACCCCTATGGCGACTAAAGGAATACATTTTCAACAACCCAGTCCACTGCACTATGCTGGGGGAGGACCTTAATGAATATTTTAAGCTTACTGCGAGTGCCAAAGTCTCACATATAATCCTATGGGCAGCCCACAAGGCGGTAATAAGGGGGAAGATTATGCAACTCTCGTCTAAACTTAAGAAGGAAAGGAAAAGCGATTTAGACATATTGGAGTGAGAGTTTCTCAATCTAGCTAAGGCCCACAAAAAGAACCCCTCCCCACAATCTCGTTCCCGGTTTGAAGCAGGAAGGGCAGCCTTGAATCTAGCTCTGACTACCCAAGCAGAGAATCAGATCCAATGGACCAATACCCACTTTTATGTTCAGAAAGACCGTATAGGACCCAAATTGGCCTCTAGACTTTTCTTGAAATATTGATTTTTTCTTTCCCTAAAGTGAAGGACCCCGCAGGGATCCACACCCAAAACCCCCACAGGATCATGGCAACTTTTCATGATTTCTATGCTAAGTTGTATGAGTCGGGGGTCCCAGACCCCTTGGCCACTCAACATCATTTCTTGGATAGTACTCCCCTACCCTTCTTGGATCCTTGGACAGGGAACATAGTCTCTCATTGGAAGATCCCATCTCAGAATCTGAGGTATTGGACGTGATTAAACGTCTTAAAAAGGGCTCAGCCCCGGGTCCAGATGGGTTCTCCAATGGTTATCACAAACAGTTTGGACCCATCCTAGCTCCTCACCTGGTGAATTTCTTTAATTCTCTTCAGGAGGGAACGATAGTTAGTGAAGACCTCAACTCAGCTGATATTTCAGTCATACCGAAGCCGGGCAAGGACCCCTCAGAAGAGAGCAACTACAGGCCCATTTCTTTAATTAATAACGACCTAAAAATTCTTACCAAAATCCTAGCCAACAGACTATCGGCCTTTATAGGGAAATATATTCATAGGGACCAGGTAGGCTTCATCCCTGGGAGGCAGGGACCCGATCAGATCCACAGAGCAGTGGACCTCATCTCACTCCTTAGATCTGGATGGGAAGGCAGCCCTCCCCAGGAGGGATTCATGCTATCAGTAGATCTGCAAAAAGCATTCAATACAGTCGAATGTACCTACCTTTTTGAGGTCCTGGGGCGATGGGGGTTTGGACCAAAATTCTTATAGACTTTTAAGGCCCTATACTCCAACCCTAGAGCTCGCATTAAACTACACAATTACCGCTCTGAACCACTCTCTATCCATAGAGGTACCAGGAAGGGCTGCCCCCTATCCCCACTGATCTTTGCAATCGCTATTGAGACCTTAGCAATCGCCATTAGGGAACATCCTGGTATTGGAGGAGTGAGGTGTGGTCCACATACACACAAATGCGCCTTATTTGCGGACTATCTGTTGCTATTCATTACTTCCCCTCTTACCTCTGTCCCAAACATTTTCCAGCTACTCCGGGAGTTTGGTAGGGCTTCGGGCTTAAAAGTTAACATGGCTAATTTGGTCGCCCTTAATATCACTCTACCTGAGACGGCCGTCCAACAACCTAAGGACCGGTTTAAC
This sequence comes from Glandirana rugosa, assembly GCA_018402905.1. NCBI lineage: Eukaryota > Metazoa > Chordata > Amphibia > Anura > Ranidae > Glandirana > Glandirana rugosa. Next base: position 205,805 of record BLSH010112648.1, read on the forward strand.
TTTGCATGGCATTCAGACCACATCCCCTACCTAGGTGTTCATTTAGCGGCACCAACTATCCCCCCTTATTTAGACGCCTATCGGAAGATCTTGCTAACTGGGGGAGCTTAGGCCTCTCCTGGTTAGGAAGGGTGAACTCAATCAAGATGACTCTCCTGCCAAGGACCCTGTATTTGTTTAGATCTCTTTCCATCCTGATCAAAAAATCACAATTGCATAAATTGCAATCCCAGATCAAAAAATTAATTTGGGGCAATAAGGGCTTTAGGTGTCCAGCTGAAGTCCTTTTGAGAAGTCAAAATCAGGGAGGGTTGGGGGTACCCAATCTATGGAAATACTATCTGGCAGCCCAAATGGCTAAATTTTCAATTATTTATGCTTATTCTAATAAACCAGACTGGGTAAGGATTGAGAGACAGGCAGTTCCCCATAACACCCTGGATTACCTGGTCTGGGCTCACCCCATATCTAGACCCTCAATCCTTTCTCCCACACTCTCCCACTCAATAGCACTCTGTGACTTGCTATTTGGGTCTACAAATTTGACCTCATCCTTTTGTCCCCTTCAGAATTTGTTTAACAACCCCCGTTTCCCTCCAGGTCAAGATATACGCTCCTTTGAATGGTGGACCAATAAAGGCCTTTACAGAATTGGTCACTTCCTCACCCCCTCAGGGCCAATCTCCCTGAAGCATTGCACTGACAATCTAGATATGCCACATACTGAAAGGTTCCCGTTTCACCAAATCCACCATTTTATAGACTCGGTATGGAGGGCTGCCTCGGTCCTAGCTTCCATTACTCCTTACGAGCAATGGTGCTCAGATATCACAAATCAAAAAGGGGGTATTTCCCTAATATATGCATCATTGTCAGATCAGCCAGAGAAACCCCCCATATGCCAAAGGTTGAGAGGGGGACCTGGGCAGGACTTGGGACGCAGATAAGTGGTTTTCTTTCTTTATGAATTCCTTCAAGGGAATAGTTAATATTCCACTGATGGAAGCAAGCGCTAAGGGGATTTCACGATGGTACTTGGTCCCAGCCCACCTCTCGGTCATGTTCCCAGGCTCCTCTCCACTTTGCTTCAGGGGCCGTAACCTCCAAGGTACATACTTTCACATCTGGTGGGAATGCCCTAGGATTAGGGGATTCTGGAATAGGATTTTCACCATGCTAAAGAATATTACAGGCCAGGCGATTCCACAAAACCCGGAAATCGCCTTATATTATAGGCCGGACGGACTCTCTAAATCTTTATTTAAACTTACTAATTTTATCCTGCTGGGAGCTAAGCTTACGTTGGCCAGGGCCTGGAAGAATCCCTCGATCTCCTTCACTTCTGCTAAAAGAAAAATCTCTTGGATTATGACCCAGGAGAAGTATGCTAATATTCTCCTGGACTCATCAATCAAGTTTGACAGAATATGGGACCCTTGGAGGTCTTACTTTAATCTTCCTGTGTGACTCATCCCACTCCTCTATTTGGTATCGCTTCCCTGGTGTACCTTTTTCCTTTCTTTCTCTTCTTTTCTGCTCTCTCTTTCAGTCTCTCTTGACTTTCTTCTTTTGAGAGTTTCTGCTGGGGGGTTTGTTCACTTTTTTTTTAGTGTAAGTGGCCCCCAGGGGCCAGCCGATTACATAAGTATGTTTGCCTGTCCAAAATTACTTTCTCTATGAACCTTGGCTCGTTAACAATAGGGTGGGCTTGGGGGACTCATGACCCTCCTCCTCCAGACACAGCTTGTTCCCAGATGGGGTGTCGGGTGGAGGTCTTAGGTCTGTTCCCTCAACCCTCCATGGTATGGAGTTGGTTTCTGTTCAAGGTCACCTCTGAGTAAGTTATTGAAAGAGGTGGTGCTTGGATATGGCGCTGTCTGAGTGGTGGGAAATAAATATGTTCTAAATGTCCTGTGTACATATGTTTTAGTGGGATATTAAACTTTGATCACCAATCATTAAGTTCATATATATAAAGTGCAAAAAGTGAATTTTATAGGTGTATAATTGATAATTTTTTGGTTGTGTAAGTGCTAGTATTAATAAGCTAGTACTTGTGCAAAATAGCTAGGGATTCATAGTATAAGAGTGTGCTGTGAAAACTTAAAAGTATCCATATATCAAGTCCATAAAAGAGGGTGACTAAAATTGTGTGTATATAACGGTGACTAAAAAATGATAATTATTACAAATATAAAATCACAGTAGTAAATAAAAGGTAAATTATATGTAGATCTCTCCGTGCATCCAATAATATTAATTCTAATAAAACAGTTATTTCGGCAATCAAGTATGATGATGGTCTCTCTTGGTTTTAGGAACAGTTTTTCAGACAAATTCCGTGACTTCTGGTGCTTATACAAAATGTGATGAATATCTTCATATATTGTTTGTGACAAATGGTGACTTTTCACTCGTGCTCCCCCTGTTGGTTCCCTGCTTACCAGAGGGCACTGACAAACCGGATGTGACGTCGGACTTCCTGCTAGGTCACTGACGCGTTTCGTCGAATGACGTTTTCAAAGACACCTTTGAAAACGTCATTCGACAAAACGCGTCAGGTGACCTAGCAGGAAGTCCGACGTCACATCCGGTTTGTCAGTGAAGGGAGCTGGAACGCACGCTGAATCAGCGAGGTGAGCTGCAAAGCCCTCAATACCATTGAGCTCCCCGCTCCGGCTCTGTGACACGATTTGGACACCCAAACAAAAAGGATACTCCCAACTTTTTTAACAGCCTTTTTATTCCCCCCACATTGCAATATTTCACATACTTGAAATATCCCCGTTTTTCCGTTTTTTGTATTGTATCCCTTATACCATTTAATAAAACTAAGGATACTATTGTACAACCTACACTATGGAGTCCCTCTCTATTTTTTCTTAAATACGGTGGAAGGAGAGCTCGGAACTTAAGGAAACTGTAAAAACTCAAGGTGGCAACAAATCTGGAATATAGAGATCCCCACAAGACCAACGGAGGAGAACCCCATCCAGAGGACCAGATCTTCAGGATTATAAAGACAGGCACTTGACCCCTGCAGGGGTAGTGCCCTCTGGTCTACCCCAAGAGGAGGCA
>BLSH010112648.1:208892-237528 GCA_018402905.1 Glandirana rugosa
CCTTTGAAAACGTCATTCGACAAAACGCGTCAGGTGACCTAGCAGGAAGTCCGACGTCACATCCGGTTTGTCAGTGAAGGGAGCTGGAACGCACGCTGAATCAGCGAGGTGAGCTGCAAAGCCCTCAATACCATTGAGCTCCCCGCTCCGGCTCTGTGACACGATTTGGACACCCAAACAAAAAGGATACTCCCAACTTTTTTAACAGCCTTTTTATTCCCCCCACATTGCAATATTTCACATACTTGAAATATCCCCGTTTTTCCGTTTTTTGTATTGTATCCCTTATACCATTTAATAAAACTAAGGATACTATTGTACAACCTACACTATGGAGTCCCTCTCTATTTTTTCTTAAATACGGTGGAAGGAGAGCTCGGAACTTAAGGAAACTGTAAAAACTCAAGGTGGCAACAAATCTGGAATATAGAGATCCCCACAAGACCAACGGAGGAGAACCCCATCCAGAGGACCAGATCTTCAGGATTATAAAGACAGGCACTTGACCCCTGCAGGGGTAGTGCCCTCTGGTAAGCAGGGAACCAACAGGGGGAGCACGAGTGAAAAGTCACCATTTGTCACAAACAATATATGAAGATATTCATCACATTTTGTATAAGCACCAGAAGTCACGGAATTTGTCTGAAAAACTGTTCCTAAAACCAAGAGAGACCATCATCATACTTGATTGCCGAAATAACTGTTTTATTAGAATTAATATTATTGGATGCACGGAGAGATCTACATATAATTTACCTTTTATTTACTACTGTGATTTTATATTTGTAATAATTATCATTTTTTAGTCACCGTTATATACACACAATTTTAGTCATCCTCTTTTATGGACTTGATATATGGATACTTTTTCACAGCACACTCTTATACTATGAATCCCTAGCTATTTTGCACAAGTACTAGCTTATTAATACTAGCACTTACACAACCAAAAAATTATCAATTATACACCTATAAAATTCACTTTTTGCACTTTATATATATGAACTTAATGATTGGTGATCAAAGTTTAATATCCCATTAAAACATATGTACACAGGAAATTTAGAACATATTTATTTCCCACCACTCAGACAGCGCCATATCCAAGCACCACCTCTTTAAATATCACTTCCCTCCCACGGGAGGGATTCCTTGGAAGGCAGCAGTCATATATACAAACCCATAAGCGCGGTACACACCCAAAACTCATTTATCTGAGTAAGTTATTGTATATGGTTTGATATACTTTATGTGATCGTGGTAAGGCCTTCCCTTACTCACTGTACAACATGTCTTCTGTATTTGTTGAAACTCAATAAAGTATTTTACAACATAAAATTGAAAACCCATCACTAAAGAACTTTGAGCTGAGACCTTGGCACAGGGATACGTAGAGTCTCAAAGAAGTATAGAAGCTTGGGGAGGATGGACATCTTCAATACATTTATCCTACCCAGAATTAATATAGGGTATATGTCCCATTGCCGAAGCATACCGTGGATTTCTCTGAAGAGTGGGAGGTAGTTTGCTGCATAAAGAGAAGAGTAGGTGGGTGTTGGATTAACTCCCAGATATTTGAGGGAGTGTGAGCAGCATTTGTTAAGGTATAGAAGATTGGGAGGAATGAGTATAGGTAGTGCCTCGGTCTTAGAGATATTTACTTTATATCCCGAAAGAGAGCCATATTGTTTTAATAGGTTGTGTAGATTTGGCAGGGATAAGAGAGGATCAGTCAGTGTAAGGAGGATATCATCAGCAAAAAGTGAGAGTTTGTCTTCCCCTGCCTCATCAAGACCCCTTTAATATCTGTGTGAGGCCATATGGCCTCAGTTAGGGGCTCTAGACATAAAATAAATAAAATAGGTGATAAGGGGCACCCTTGCCTGGTACCATTGGACATTGGAAATGTTTGTGATTGAAAAGCTGATAGTTGAACTTGAGAGGTAGAAAGAGAATACAAAGCCCTTGAAGCTGATATGAATGATCCCTTAAAACCAAAGCAAGATAAGGTAGCAGACATTTAGGACAAGACAGCCTATCAAAGCCTTTTTGTGCATCTAGGCTTAATATGAGTGCTGGTTTTTGGTGTTTATGGAGTAGGTTAATGAGGTCTATGGTACATCTTGTTTGGTCAAAATCCCCCAAAATTTGTGTCATGGAACGAGTGCAGTATGTGGGTTTACCATCTGGGCCCAGCAGGTGGTCAGAAAAGGAGTGTAAAGGGTGAGGTTTAAGTTTGTTCTCTAGCATATGATGGGGTTTATTAGAATACTCGTAGAATTTTTGTTTAGACCAGAGGAGAAATTTAGCTATCTGGTTCATATTTAGGGTCTTGAGCTGGTTAAAAATAGAGGTTACCTCTCGGAGGTGAGCCACTGTGGGGGATTATAGAAGGTATCGCTGCAAAGTGTGGAGTTTACCTAACAAAGTAGCCTTCACAGAATTGCAGTGTTTTTATAGGCAGAGCCAGTTGCACTGCCCTCTGAAGAAAGCCTTATGTGCTTCCCATAGGGTGGATTCCTCCGAGACAGAACCTTGATTGAGTTGAAAAAATTCTAACAGATCCTTAGAGAGTTGCTACTTAGTGTGGTCAGAGTAGAGAAGGAATTTATTTAGGTTCCATTGGCAGGTTTTGGGGAATGAAACTGAAAGGGAGAGGTCCAGGTATATAGGGAATGATCAGACCATGTAATTGGACCTATATCAGATGATACGACTCTAGTCAGGAGAGGGGTGGCGATAAAGAAGCAATCTAGTCTGGAGTACATTTTATGGGCTGGGGAATAGTGTATATTGTTTGCCAGTTTGGTGTTTAATGCACCAGGAGTCCAAGAGGCAGTTAGTGCGAATAAGTCTGCGAAAAGAGGTAGACAGTCTGTATTTGATCAGTGAAGGGCGAGTGAAACAGGGTCTGTCTATCCCTTGTAGGAGAGCTAACAACATTGAAGTCACCACCAACAATTGTGTATGCTTGGGGGAATTGTTGGAGGACTTTAAAGACTTAAGATAGGAAAGGGATTTGACCAGAGTTTGGAACATATACATTTATGATAGTTAAGGGTGTAGACATATACTCACAACATAGGACCACATACCACCCATGGAGAACAAGGAGAGAGGTTCTGACCCATTTCAGGCTGGAGTGATTAAACAATATAGCCACTCCAGCTTTGCCGGTGGAGTCTGATGAGTTATAGGAAATTGGAAAATGTTTAGAAGTGTACTTAATGGATACCCCTGGGCGGAAATGCGTCTCCTGTACCACAATAAACTTGCTTTAGAATGCTTAAACTCCTACAGTGCTAACCAGCGTTTTCTGATGGAGTTTAAGCCTCCGATATTGAATGACAATATTTTCAAAGCCATGATCTCAGAGTGTAAAATAGCTCTTGTGGACAACATATATTATACCATCCCCAAGGGTATAATGACTGACAATCTCAGCAGTCTCTGCAGTAGATAGAACATAATAAAAAGGGGATAATAAGAAAAAAGAGCATAAGAAAAAAAAAGATGAGAAGTCATGGGAGTTTTTTATGAGAACGTTGTTGTCATGAAAGATAATACCAAAGAACAAAATTAGGCCTGAGGAGAAAGTACATAAAGAACAAAAGCCTGAGGTGTAATTACGACTCAGACAACCATGACCGTAGCCTCAGTGAGGGTGAGGAGACATGGGTGAGCTCCAAAGATGACATGGGGGGGTCGCCCCCCCGCTCTCCAGCTTTGCAAACCTGAACGTTAGAACAATTTGTTTAGTGCAAAAATTTCAACAGGAAAAATGTACCTCAAGGGGTAGTAATGGAGCCTGAAGTCAGGCTGAAACAACAGAGGCTGCCATCAGGTGTGTAGGACATCAGGGAGGTTGCTTGGAGAAGCGCTGGCATTGTGGAGTTGTGAAGTGCGTCCTCACTTTAGACTTGGCCGGTGTCCAGATCCGAGATGGAATGGATGGAGGACAAGGAGTTGAAGGAATAGGTGGAAGGTCGTCTTCTGAAATGGGTGGCAGGCTTAGGCCTTTGAGGAAGGCTTCCGCTTCATGGAGGTTTCAGAGATAATGCTGGGTGCCCTCTTTGATGGCTACTAGACAAAACGGGAAACCCCAGAAGTAGGAAAACACAGTGGTTTTGCAGATGACTTGTAATAGGCCTCAGGGTTGTGCCGTTTCACCAGGGTGACGGGCAAGAAGTCACTGGAGATCTGAATTTTGTGCCCATTATACTCTAATTGCATCTTGTTGCGGGTTGCAAGAGTAAGGGCTTCTTTGCATTCCTAATAGTGAAAGCATACTATTACTGTATGTCTCTGGGCCTAGCTCTGGCTGGGGGTTTAGGAGCTAATGAGTGGTGGGCTCTAGCCATGTTATGGTCACTTACAGTTTCTGGGACACAACGTATTGGCAGGTTTTGGTGACATTCTCTGTTCTCCAGTTCCTCCTGTTGAAGTTGAAGCTGAGAGACAGTGTATTTAATAGATGAGTTTTCCTCTTCTAGGAAATGCACATATTGAACCAAGTCATCAAATTTAGTCTCTAAGGTGTCAGTGCGTTCCCCAAGCGAATGCAATTCTCCCCTTAGCTCCTGTGATATCTTCCCAACTGCTTGGTAAATGGTGTGTGATTGTTGATGTAGCAGGGTTTGCAGTTTTTCATCCAGGAATAGAGTTGAGCAAACCCGAACTGTAAATTTCGGGTTTGTACAAGACTTTAGGGTGTCCGTGTCCCGAACCCGAACCTGGGCATTTGAGAAAAAGTCAGAGTTCGGGTATTTTTACGCACCTTTTGAATAGCTGCAGGGCAGCCAATCAACAAGCGTTTCACTCGTCTGCCCTTAGAAGCCATCACAGCCATGCCTACTAATGACATGGCTGTGATTGGCCAGTGCATCATGTGACCCAGCCTCTATATAAGCTGGAGTCACGTAGTGCTGCATGTCACATCATCTCATACTAGTGTAGGGAGAGGATGCTGCTGCTGCTGCGAGGGACAGATTAGCTTTAGAAAATCATCTCATACTAGTGTAGGGAGAGGATGCTGCTGCTGTGAGGGACAGATTAGCTTTAGAAAATCATCTCATACTAGTGTAGGAAGAGGATGCTGCTGCTGCTGTGAGGGACAGATTAGCTTTAGAAAATTTGTTAAAAACAGTGCTTTATTGGTGGGTGGGTGCTAGAGGAGATTTTTGTTTGTTAGAGTACATTTTGTTTGCTAAGCAAAGTGCCTCATATAAAACCTAAGCAATTTTTCTGTTTGTTAGGTGGGCATTTGCAACCATTTTTGCAAGTGCAGTGCACTTGCAACTGATTGTGTGTCAGGGACACTACTTTAATCGTGTTCTGTTAATTCAGTTGGCAACATTTAAATACTTTTACATTGCAGTTAGACAAATACATTTTTTTTTTTTTTTTTGGTGCAAAATATTACATTTGCGGCCAGCTGGGCATTTCTTGCACAAAATTAAAAAGTGCGTCTACATTGCTGGTTTAAAAAATAATATAAATTTGTGCTAAATAGTACATTTGCGTCCAGAATGAGGAGAGCGTCAAATAAGGGAGGTGGTCGTGGTGCTGCTGGTGCTGCTGGTGTTGGTGAAGCTCCTGTTGCAAAGAGAGGACGTGGTCGATCTGTGCCAACTACACGCACAAGTGAAACACCTTCTTCAGGTGCGAGTAGCCGACAGAACCTTCAATGTTATATGGTAGGCCCGAATGCCGCTCAACAAATGGTGAGGCCATAAGAAGTACAGGCGATAGTAGATTGGGTGGCTGACATTGCCTCCAGTTCCTTCACATTGTCTCCCACCCGGCCCCTTGCTGAAAGCTCAGAGTTGGCACCTGAACCCCATGGCCATCTGTCTTTCACCTCAGCCCCTTGTAAATATGCCAAGCAGTCTGAGCCACAAGTCACGCAGCAGTCTCTTATGCTTTTTGATGACTCTGCTGGTGTGCTTTCCGTGGGCCATCCACATAGCCCTGCCCCAGAAGACATTGAGTGCACCGATGCCCAACAACTTCTGTTTCAGGATGAGGGCATGGAAACACCACCGCAGCACGTCTCTGATGATGACGAAACACAGGTGCCAACTGCTGCGGCTTTCTACAGAGGGCAGTGGTGAAGAGTGGGTTGAAGATGATGTGGAGGATGATGAGGTCCTAGACCCCACATGGAATGAAGGTCATGCGAGTGACGTGTGCAGTTTGGAGGAAGAGGTGGTGGTCACACAGAGGCACCAGCACAGCAAAAGAGGAAGCAGGTTGCAAAAGCAGAGCGACCGTCTCCTAGACAGTACACCTGCTACTACCCACCGCACCCAGGGATCTAGCACACCAAAGGCAGCTCAAAGGAGTTCCCTGGTGTGGCAGTTCTTCAGACAATGTGCTGATGACAAGAAACGAGTGGTTTGGACGCTGTGCAATCAGAGCCTGAAGCGAGGCATACATGTTCTAAAACTGAGCACAACCTGCATGACCAGGCATCTACATGCAAAGCACGAGCTGCAGTGGAATAAGCACCTCAAAATCCAAGAAAGGTCTCGGCCTCTTCCCATGGGCGTCCGCAGAACTTTTTCCAGGGGGGGGGGGGCATAATTTCAAGGTCATCCATGCTCTGCTCCTTTTTGACAATGTCATAACTACATTATCACGGTCAGAGACTGCAGACGTAGCACAGGAGATGGTCAGAGACTGCAGACATGATCCAGGAGATGGTCAGAGACTGCAGACGTGATACAGGAGATGGTCGGAGACTGCAGACGTGATCCAGGAGATGGTCAGAGACTGCAGACGTGATACAGGAGATGGTCAGAGACTGCAGACGTGATCCAGGAGACAGTCAGAGACTGCGGACATGATACAGGAGACGATCAGAAACTGCAGACATGGTACAGGAGACAGTCAGAGACTGCAGACATGGTACAGGAGATGGTCAGAGACTGCGGACATAGTACAGGATACGGTCAGAGACTGTGGACATGGAACAGGAGACAGTCAGAGACTGCATACATAGCACCGGAGACAGTCAGAGACTGCGTACATAGCACAGGAGACAGTCAGAGACTGCGGACATGGTACAGGAAATGGTCAGAGACTGCATACATGGCCCAAGAGACTGTCAGAAACTGCATACATGGCTCAAGAGGATAAGGACCTAGTGGGGAACCCCTGATCTGATCCCTGATTCCAGGGGGGGAATTGCCCCCCCTTGCCCCTACCTGCAGACGCCCATGCCTCCTCCTTCCTCTTCTGCTGCTATCTCGGCCTCTTCCTCCACCTCTACACTGCCAGTGTCACCTGCCACCCAGCAAACAGACGATGTGACAGCAACGCCACCATGTCCACCACCATCCCCAAGCATTTCCACATGGTTCCATGGAAGCTTACAGCTCTCCATATCCCAAACACTGGAGAGAAAGAGGAAGTACACCCCTTCCCACTTGCAATCTCTGGCCCTGAATGCCATAATTAAAAAATTCCTGGCCTTTGAAATGCTGTCATTCCGTCTGGTGGACACGGACAGTTTTAAAAACCTGATGGCAGTGGCTATCCCACAGTATGTAGTTCCCAGCCGCCACTACTTTTCCAGGCGAGCTATCCCTTCCCTGCACAAACAAGTCGGGTACAAGATCAAGTGTGCACTGCGCAACACCATCTGTTGCAAGATCCACATAACCACTGATAAGTGGACCAGTGAGCACAGGCAGGGACGCTATATCTCTCTAACTGCACACTGGGCAAATGTAGTGGCGGGTGGGCCTGAGGCGGATAGCAGTTCGACGCATGTCCTTCCGCCACTGAGGATTGCAGGGCATTTCTCTTTGCCTCCTGTTGCCTCCTCCTCTTACTGCGCTTCCTCCTCCTCCTCTACCACCTCCTCATCCGGTCAGCACATCCAGGGGGAAACGACAGCAGGCTGTTTTAAAACTGATATGTTTGGGGGATAAACCCCACACTGAGCAGGAACTGTGGACATGCATTGAACAACAGAAGGATGAGTGGTTGTTGCCACTGAGCCTCAAGCCCGGCCTGGTGGTGTGCGATAATGGGCAAAATCTCGTAGCAGCTCTGGGCCTAGCCGATTTGACTCACATCCCTTGCCTGGCGCATGTGCTGAATTTGGTGGTGTAGAAATTTCTAAAAAACTACCCGGATATGTCAGAGCTGCTGCAGAAAGTGCGGGCCATCTGTGCGCACTTTTGGCGTTCTCACCCTGTCTGCGCTGCAGCGGAACTTCGGCCTTCCTGCTCGCCGCCTCCTATGTGACATGCCCACAAGGTGGAACTCAACCTTGCACATGCTGGAGAGACTGTGCGAGCAGCAACAGGCAATAGTGGAGTTTCAGCTGCAGCACGCACGGGTCAGGCGCTCTGCGGAACAGCACCACTTCACCACCAATGAGTGGGCCTCCATGCGAGACCTGTGTACCATATTGCGGTGTTTCGAGTACTCCACCAACATGGCCAGTGACAGTGATGCTGTTCTCAGCGTTATTATAACACTTCTATGTATCCTTGAAAAAACACGTTGGGCAATGATGGAAGAGGATGTGTCACAGGAGGAAGAGGATCAGGAAGAGGGGTCATTTCCATGGTTATCAGGCCAATCATTCACAAATGGCTTGGAGGGTGGTTTCCTGCACCAGCATAGGCCAGGTAAAAAAATTTCAAGCCAGGGCACAGTTCTGAGGATGAGGAGGGCGAGGATGATGATGATGAGGAGGATGGACCGTGTTAACAGCAGGGTGGCACCCAACTCAGCTTGTGGGCATCACTGGAGCATGGCTGGGGGGATATGGAGGGCACAGATGATACACCTCCCACAGAGGACAGCTTGTCTTTGCCTCTGGGCTGCCTGGCACCCATGAGCAACTACATGCTGCAGTGCCTGCATAACGACAGCCGAGTTGCCCACATTGTAACTTGTGCTGATTACTGGGTGGCCACCCTGCTGGATCCCCGTTACTAAGACTACGTGCTGTCCTTAATTCCCTCACTGGAGCGTGATTGGAAGATGCACTACTACAAGCGCACGCTGGCAGATGCGCTGTTGAGGGCATTCCCAAATGACACCGGGGGCTCAGTGGAAGCACAAGGCGAAAGCAGAGGAAAGAGGAAGAGGTTGCCAATGCAGCTGTGACACCGCCAGCACCTCAGAAGGTAGGGTAAGCATGGCCGAAATGTGGAAAAGCTTTGTCGGCAGCACGCCACAACAAACAGCACCACCAGCTGATAGGCAACGTCTTAGCTGGTGGTAGCAGTTCAGCAACATGGTGGAACAGTATATGTACGCACGCCAAAATGTACTGACTGATAGGTCTGCCCCATTCAACTTCTGGGTCTCCAAATTGGGCACATGGCCTGAGTTTGCCCTTTATGCCTTGGAGTTACTGGCCCGCCCTGCAGCCAGTGTATTGTCTAAACGTGTGTTTAGAATGGCAGGGAGCGTTATCACAGATAAGCGAAGCCGCCTGTCCACAGCCAACGTGGACAAGCTAACGTTTATTAAAATGAACCAGGCATGGATCCCACAAGACTTGTCTGTACCTTGTGCGGAATAGGCATTTATACTGACCTCACACAGCCATTGGTATACTTCAGTTAACTTATTCCTTTTTTTTTTAATATGTCTCAATATTTTATGTGATTTTAAGTTATTTCCCTATCCACATTTGTTTGCAGGACACTTGTCCTACTCTAACCCCCATTTTGCTTCCTTTTGCAGCCCTCTAGCCCTTTCCAAGACTTTTTTAGAGCCATTTTTGTGCCCAAAAGTTCGGGTCACCATTGACTTCAATGGGGTTCGGGGGTCAAGTTCGGGGCCAAACTCAAACTTTTTTACGAAGTTTGGCCGAATCCGCAGAACCCGAACATTCAGGTGTCCGCTCAACTCTAGACATATGTACATTTGCAAGTAAATATCTTATTGTACAACATCATTATACAACAAAGTCAATACCTATGTCTTACATGCTTTGATCTCTGTCATCTCTACATCTCTTCAATAAAAACATTTGGAAATTGCTACATGAACAGGTGACTCAATCAGGGCAGAATCCTTCTTCGAGAAAGGCAAGCTCCTAAATTTCAAAGCCATCCCTATACGCCACCCGACCTCACCATCCCTTTCTTCAAATTTCTACAAATTAGACATTATCTGAATAGTGCCAAAACACTTTCCAATTGGTATAGAACACACACTCCCTTTGAAGAGATCTGTGCTAGATCCGAACCCCAAAGACACCTAATTTTGTAGGTATACTCCCTGCTGTTTGCAGGAAATCCAAAGATCCCAAAGAGAATTCAATTAGCCAAAAATGGCAGAAGGAACTAGCCATAGATCTGTCAAAGGAGGACTGGGAACACATTCTCACCCACATACACAAAGGGTCAACTAACATCTCTGCACAGGAGAACGGTTTTAAAATCTATTCATGATGATACAAAACCCCGGAAAGACTCCCCGAATACTATTCTACTGTCTCCCCACTCTACTGGAGATGTAACAATGCTACTGGATCCCTACTTCATAGATGGTGGGAATCTCCTGCTATACAGCCTTTCTGGAAAGAAATTTTGAAATCTCACAACCCAGATAACGACCTACACCCCCGATTATACCCTGGCACAATACTTACTCCACCATACATCCATCTCACAGTCTGCTTATAAAAGGTCTCTTAGCCTGGGCTTCATAAATGTAGCCAAAATGTGTATCCCTATACACTGGCACGAAAACAACCCCCCCACCATATCTGAATGGATAGCAGATATGGAGGACCTCGTCCACCAAGTGAGGGAAATCTGGGCCTGTTGGCAGCACTTTGCAGAATCCGCAGAATTTTGTAACCTCTTAAACACAACGCCGTAGCTTGGCTTGACAGCAATTACCTTTTAACAGCCAACTACAGATAATATCTAACTGCACTCAGTTACCTTACTCCTACTACCCTACCCCCCATACCCCCCTCCTCCTAATTAAATATATATTACTTAGCGCCAAGATACAGAGCTATGTCATACATTATACAGAATAAGGTGCCTGGATAATAATTCAAGGATTTTACCCCTGCAGCCCATTGACATTGAGTCAGTTATACCTACATTATCCATTTCAGAGAATGGGCAAGACCAAGGATAACTAATAGCTCTAAAAGTCCACATTCACTCACAGTTAGATCCCCATAGAGGTGGGTGTTGGGGAAACATACTTGATCTCTACAAGGAATAAATTCAAGACCTCCCTATACGCATCACCTCACTCGACCTCAGAACCAATTCAAAAATTCTTGTGCTCTTGTTATTATGCACTGTTGCACCTTTTCACTCCCAGTTGTTGTTATCAGTACCACTGTTCCAGTTGTACCTGGAGACTATTACCTGTATACCTATACAATGTGAATTTTTTTTCTCTCTTGTGTCTCTTATCCCTGTAAACTGAAAACACCAATAAAATATTGAAACAAAAAAAAAAAGTAAGGGGCATTCTTGCCAAACATTGGTATCTCCTCATCACGGATCCTGTGTTGGGGAGACTTCTTCAGGACAAACTGGCTATTACATACCACGGGGCTTCTTCTATTAAAGATAGACTGGCACAAAACCATTACCGCAGACCCAATAGAAAGGATCCATGCAAGACTGTTGGCACCTTCAGTAGCGGGGATTTCAATTATTGTGAATTTGTGAATATAAACGTGAATTGCAGATAAATATAATATATGTCATTTCATCAACTACCACATAGACAGTGTTATCTATTTGCTATTTTGTAATTATGGAAGTTTCTATTTGGAAAAACAAAGACAATGGTGGAAAAGGACTCATGATAATGTTTACCCTATGAAAACTGAGTATTTATATCTCTCATTGGGCAGACATGTGGCCCAAGTCCATTATTATAATTTTCAACATATTTCCCTGATTGCCCTTGATCTAATTCATGTCAACCCCCATGGGGCAGATTGGAACAAAGCATTACTACAAAGGGAATTATGTTGGATCCATAAATGAAAAGCAACTGAGGCCCCTGGGTTAAATGAGAACATTGACCAGTTGCCGCCCGCCCGCAGTGGATTCACGGCAGCAACTTGGCTCAATATCGCTGTCACCTGACGGTGGCTGCAGGATTGCGGATCGTGAGCGTGAGCGCTGCCGGAGGCATGCTCACACGCTCACTGTGTAGCGGGGGAGCCAGGGAGTGAGTAGGGCAGACTCAATGTCTACAGGCTACCGGTGATGGCTCCCCCGCAGTGACAGAATGGGGATCTTTGTGTGTAAACACATGGATCTCTGTTCTGACAGGGGGGAAGGTGTGTGATCGCATGCCTCCTGTATATGGGAGCAGCGATCACTCTCCTCCCCCAGTCACCCCAGCCCCCACACAGTTAGGAACACATCCCAGGGAACACAGTTAACCCTTTGATCACCCCCTAGTGTTAACCCCTTCCCTGCCAGTGACATTTACACAGTAATCAGTGCATTTTCATAGCACTGATCGCTGTATAGATGTCAATGGTTTCAAAAAAGTGTCAAAAGTGTCCGGCATGTCCGCTGCAATGTCGCAGTCCCACTAAAAATTGCAGATCGCCACCATTACTAGTAAAAAAAAAAAAAAAAAACAGTAAATGAATTCTCATAGTTTGTAAACGCTGCAACTTTTGCGCAAACCAATCAATATACGCCGATTGTGATTTTTTTTAATCAAAAATATGAGGAAGAATATATATCAGCCTAAACTGATGAATACATTTTTTAAAAAATTTTTTTGGATATTTATATTAGCAAAAAGCAAGAAATATTTTTTTTTTCAAAATCGTTGCTGCTTTTTTGTTTATAGTGGTGATTAGAAGTGACACAGAGGTGATCAAATACCACCAAAAGAAAGCTCTATTTGTGGGAGAAAAAAAGGACGTCAATTTTGTTTTTGTACAACATTGCATCATTGCATGACCACGCTATTGTCAGTTAAAGCGACGCAGTGCCGAATCGCAAAAAGTGCTCTGGTCATAAAGGGGTAAATCCTTCCGGGGCTGAAGTGGTTTTTAATTTTCAATCTTTTCTCGAAGGGTAAATTGATAAGTATGTGAAAACAGATTAGGGTTTTTCCATTGTGGAAACATATTGATGCACAATTGTTAATATTTCTTGGTTGTTATTGTTTATTTCGTAACATTTGTATCATTGTCACATATATTAATTTTGTATTTATCTCGTATACATGCAATATGGGTCAATTTCATAATTGTGTTGTTTTTATATTTCATTTTTTTTCTTGTACTATGTGTGCACCTTTCATGCCTTCCTTCTAGCACCACAGTGGGAGTTTTATTTCCTTGGGGGGGTTATTTTACCACTCAGAATGGGAAGCCCCTGCCCTCCAGTTTGCCTTGTGCTGGAGGGCAGTGGGCTTGTGGTGGGATTTGAATGGAGGGTTTGTGCCCTGGTGGATCCCATGTAGTCTGTTCCTGTCTCCTTCTAGCTATCTGGAATGCAATCTGGTGTCCGAAGATGGCAACTGTGTGCCACAGTAGTGCATGACATCATCATTGCCATCTTGGCTGTATGCGGCAGTGGCATGCATGCACAGTGAGGGTTAACGAAGGGGCACTGGCCATGGCATTCTGGGAATCTATTATGTATTGAAGGGAGTTTTGCTGGTGGGCCACAACTTCATTGTGGCCCAGTTTCCACAAGCACTCCTCTTCCAGTTTTGGTTTATAAAAAGGGACCTTTCCTGGAGCATGGCTGTCACTGCTGTCCTACATTTGGTGCTGGATTGTGGTTGACCATTCCACTGGATGGCTCCCGTGCCTACCATGTAAAGGTTAATTTGTTGTTATTCACCTTATTTTTTGTTTTCAGAATTAATTTATTTATTTTCCTTCCTTTGTTGGGGTATTGTCCCCCTTTTTACTTGTCCTTTTTAATTTCTTTTACTCATTTGCTTTGTATGTTTTCAGCACCTCCAGGATCTCTGCAGGTACAGGCGATCTTCCCTCTTCTCCCTTTTGGGAACACGTGGAGTGGCATAATTTTAACCTATACTTGCAGCCTATTTTTCTACATATAGTGTGTATCATCTATCTACAACAGATAATAATGTGTGGCGCTAATCAAAAGTGTAACGTATCTTAGTGTGAGTGACTTCCAAAAATAACTGAATAAAGATTAGGAAATTCGGTAATTTGAAGTGCAAGATGACTAAATAGTTAATTATAAACATGATACTGTAGATTTTGTGATAAAGTTCAAAAGTATACAGGGCACAGTCTGACGTGATGTTAGAAATGGTCCCCCTGGGGGGGTGTGGTATGGACATGGCCGAGTGAGGCAGCATTTCTGCAGAGCTCCCGGACCTCGCCTGTCTACTCAAGCTTAAAAAGTAAATTCTGCACCGAATAGTACATAGGAATGTACTCAGTGAAGAAAAAGAAGGGAAAGGCTGCCAAAAAATCGAAATAATCCAAAAATAATCCGAAATAATGAATGCCGTATCTAAATGAATGGAATGTAACAAATTAATAATAATAAACAACAATAATAATAATAATAATGTTTTATTATTATTACTAATTATTAATTTGTTCCATTCCATTTGTTTAGATGTGGCATTCATTATATTGGATAATTCGTAACTTCGGATAAATTCATATTCGTTACATTCACTAGCAGCCAAATTTGAAAGGAAATTCAAATAACTATAATTTAATAGTTATTAGTTATTGTTTCAAATTTTCTTTCTGATTTTAGGATTTCCGAATTTCCAAATTTTCAGATTTTCAAATTTTCTACTTCTGAAGTTTTGAATTTCCGAATCTTTAAATACTCAATTTCCAAATTTTTGAATTTATGAATTTTCAAATTTCTGAAAAAAACATATGAAAATGAAGGAATTTTTCTGCAGTGCCCATATCATGAAACCACAATAAACATTCTGTCATGAAACCACAGCAAACATTCATGTCTTATCTATTGCCTACCTCGCTGCATGTGTCCAGTTAAAGGCTGGGCCTCCCTCACCTGTGTGCTTTTGTAGGCCCTCCTCAGCTGGGCTCCACCCCAGGCCGTAATTGGGAACAGGATATAACACCTGGCAGTGCAAGCCTGCATTGCTGATCAACGTTTGTCCGTGCTTGGCTTCACGTGTGGTTGTTCCTATCATTTGCTCTGAGTCTTATTCCATGTACCGATCTTTGGCTTGTCTGACTATCCCTGCCTGCCTGATACCCTGATCTTAGGCTTGTTCTCTATTTCTCTTGTCTACTTGTGGCCCTGATCTTTTGCTATTACCTCTGACTATTCTTTGCTGTTCCTGCATTGCTGCTTCCTCTCTTCCACCTGTAGCCAGCTAGGGAACCCAGGGGTCGTGACCTGGATCAAGTTGCAGCCAAATCCATCCTCACCACTAGAGGCTCTGGTGAACACCTACTGGCTCTTAGATTCTGCGCCCTGGGGAAACCAATGAACTAGCTCCCTGTGTTTCAGTGTCTGTGCTCCAGGGCCCCTCTTCCTGAATCAGCTGGAACTTATTAGCAACAGTCGGCTATAGGTCCACATTCTTAGTGGTGCGCTTTGCAACCCTTGGTGCGATTCGCACTCCAGCGGTGCACACCTGTCACTTAACCCCAGGTGTCCTGACAGTTTGATCAACCATGGATCCGGCTGATGTGCCGCTACCTGCGGATGATCCACTGCAGGGCATAGTCCGCAGACTGGAGACCCATGAGTCTAATCAGATGCAGGTGATGCGATTCCTGCAAGATTTGGCATCCCACTTTGACCAGCTGCAGGCATCCCTAGAACCTGAAGTCCAACAACCTCCACCACAGCCTGAGGCCGTATCAGTTGCAGTCATACTCGCAGCCACTAACCCATTGCAATTAATGGCTCTGTCCCATTACTCTGGGGACCCCAAGGCCTGCAAGGGGTTCCTCAGCCAGTGCACGAGTTTTGACTACAATTCCTGTCCGATTGGGCAAAGGTAGCCAACATTATTTCTCTCCTGTCCGTTGAGGCTTTAGCCTGGATTGCCCCTCTGTGGAAGAAGAGTAACCCCTTGGTTTCTAGTCTGTCTAGTTTCTTGAAACTCTTTCAAAACATCTTTGAGGAACCAGGTTGTGTCTCTTCAACAGCCAGCGGCCTTTTACGCCTCCGCCAGGAGTCTTTTTCTGTGGGCCAGTATGCCCTCCATTTTTGGATTCTGTCTGCTGAGTTGAATTGGAACAATGAGGCCTTAGTTGCAGCCTTCTTACAGGGCCTCTCTGACAGAGTCAAAGTTGAATTAGCGGACCCTTCCGGTTAAGATCTCAGTAGGAATACTCCACCAGGAGGAGATATCCTTTCTTGTCCTATCTAAGGCCTCAACCCACATCATATTGGGCCTCCCCTGGTTACAGCTCCATTCTCCACGTTTTTTTTTTTCAATATGTTTTTATTGGGTTCTCAAGAGAATGAAAAATAAAAGGAACAAAGTACATCAAGCAGTGGTTACAAAAACTATTTTACAGATATCATATATCTTCAATAGTTCGGGCGAGTAACAATTTCTGAGACCAACCAGTAGCTGTTGATTCAAAACCTGTTATTTGAACATACCATTTGAGTAGTAAGTGTTGTTTTCGAGGGGAACCGCCGCGACCAAGTGCCTCCCCTTCCAGACGCCCCATCTGGGATCAGTCTGCGGCCAGGAAGTCAGGAGCAACCGGCCCATGGCCAGCCAACCTCTTAAGTTATGTTCTACATACTCTACTCTCAGTGTTGTAAATGATTTCCTTTCTAGAACTGTATTGTTCATCATTTATGTATCAAAAGTCCGCACAACTTATCTATTAACTAGCTTCTGAAAAATCTAGTGTGTAGTTCTAAAGCCTTGATATGTATATATAAACCGTCTTGCGACTTTTATACCATATAGTTGCAAAAATAGACCATAGCAACATTTAATTAATAGCACAATTGACCTGAGTATTAATAGTGATATACTCTTCATAAAGAGAGAGAAAAGGAAAACTTTAAGAAATAGAGATTAGAGTTGAGTGAACCCGGACTGTAAAGTTCGGGTCCGTGCCAAACTTTGGGGTGTCCGGGACCCGGACCCGGACTTTTCAAAAAAAGTCCGGGTTTGGGTCCGGGGTTCTGGTAATTTTATTAAAAGTTCTGAAAATGGCTGTAAAAAAGTCCTGGAAGGTCCTAGAGGTCTGCAAAAGGATGGAAAATGGGGGTAAGGGTGGGACAAGTGCCCTACAAAGAAATGGGGACAGGGAAATAACTTTAAATATTTAAAAAAAAAATAAAAACCTAAAAAAAGCAAAAATGGAGGTTAATGTGGACCATCTTCAAACTGGGTCTGAAACGTATTAATTAACAGTAGAAGCCATATAACTGTTCTAAAATCATCTTCAAACTGTGTCAAAAAAGTATAAATAAGCCGGGAGAACCCATATCACTGTTCTGCAAACATCCGGAAAATGTGTGTGTCACTTTAAATGAAACTGGGAATAAGTGAACATCTGTTCTGCAAACATCTTTAAAGTCTGTGTGTCACTTTAAATGAAACCGGGAATAAGTGAACATCTGTTCTGCACACCTCTGTAAACTGTGTGTGTCACTTTAAATGAAACCGGGAATAAGTGAACATCTGTTCTGCACACATCTGTAAACTGTTTAGAACACTTTACCTAAAACCGGGAGGAACCATACACCTGTTCTGTGAACATCTGGAATCTGTGTGTGAAACTACAGCATAGAGAAGAACAGGCATATGGTTTCGCTCTTCACACACAGTTTGCAGATGTTTGAAGAACAGTGATATGATATGCCTATTTTTCTCTATGCTGTAGTTTCACACACAGATTCCAGATGTTCACAGAACAGGTGTATGGTTCCTACCGGTTTTAGGTAAAGTGTTCTAAACTGTTTCCAGATGTTTGAAGAACAGGTGTATGGTTCCTCCCGGTTTTAGGTAAAGTGTTCTAAACAGTTTACAGATGTGTGCAGAACAGATGTTCACTTATTCCCGGTTTCATTTAAAGTGACACACAGACTTTAAAGATGTTTGCAGAACAGATGTTCACTTATTCCCAGTTTCATTTAAAGTTTTGAAGTTTTGGAGACATTCCCACCATATGTGATACAGCGTGCATTGGTCCTTATTACATCTCCAACACCTATCAGAGAGTTCAGGGAACCATCTTTTCAGTTTAATTGGGGTTACGTACCAATTTGTGAGAATTTTGAATGCCGTTTCTTGGAATCTAGTGCTAATAGAGCATTTGTGTGCAAATACGCAGGCGTGAAGCGTGAAGCTGGGAGAGTCTTCCCAGAATAATTTGTGTGTATTTCTCTCCGCAGGGATGGTAGGTTGCAGCAAGGTGTAAGCCAATGAGGTAGATTTTGGGGTTGGGGCTCCTTCCAAGCAAATCTTCTCTAGTGGTGAAGGCGCTCTTTTAAAGTGCGGTAATTTGGAGGTATTAGTTATATAATTGTGTATTTGTCTATATGTCCAATAGCTCAGGGCTGTGTGTCCCTGGTCAATTTGGAGTGTAGCGTACCATTCTCCACATGTTCACTGGACTTCCCGGCAGATATTGGCTTGGGATCCCTCTTGTTTTTCATCCTGTCTACTCAAGGTAGTCCCGAAGGAGAGACTTCCGGTTGCCAATGTGTTCGTTTCTGCTACTCTTCCCACTGCATATAGCGATTTCCGGGCTGACCTCTGTAAGAAATCAGCTGAAGTGCTTCCTCCTCACAGGTCCCTTGACTGTGCCATTGACCTTGTTCCTGGAGAGACTCTGCCCAGGGGTCATACCTGTACTCTGTCCATCCCTGAGACCCAGTCCATGTCAGAGTACATCACTGAAAACCTAGAGAAAGGGTTCATTTGGAAGTCTTAGTCTCCGGTGGGAGCAGGATTCTTCCCCCCTTACACCTAATCTCTGAGTTATTCGACAGATTGAAAGGCACCTCCATCTTTACCAAGTTGGATCTTAGGGGTGCCTACAATCTGATCCAGATAAGGGAAAGTGACGAATGGAAAACCACATTTAACATGAGAGACGGGCATTATGAATACCTGCATATGCCCTTTGGGCTGTGTAACGCCCCAGTGGTATTTCAAAACTTCGGCAATGAGGTCTTAAGGGATTTGCTGTATCAATTTGTGGTCATCTATCTGGATGACATTCTAATCTTTTCAGAAGATTTGCTTGTCCACAAAATCCATGTCCGGGTTGTACTCCAGCACCTTAGGGAAAATAACCTCTATGCCAAGCTGGAGAAATGCTCTTTTGAATGTTCTGAGGTCCTGTTTCTGGAATGCTTCATCTCCAGTTTGGGTCTTTGTATGGATCACGAAATGGTCTCGGCCATTACCACCTGGCCTCTTCCTGCCAGCTTCAAAGCCACACAGTGATTTGTTGGGTTCTCCAATTATTATAGGCAATTTATTAAGAACTACTCTATTGATGTGCTTATTATTGCCTTGACTAAGATAGGTGCTAATGCCAAGGAATGGCCTGCTGAGGCTGTCGTTGTGTTCCATGATCTGAAACAAGCCTTTGTTTATGGTCCTCTCTTGAGGAGACCTAATCCTGGGGACCCATTTTTTATTGAAGTGGACACTTACTCTACTGGAGTAGGAGCGGTGCTTCTTCAATTATCTGAGAATAAATGACAGCCATGTGCATTTTTTCCAAAAAATTCTCAGGCAGAGAAAAATTTGCTTCTTGCAATTAAATTGGCGCTAGATGAATGGTGTCATCTTTTGGAGGGTTCCCCTCACTCCATAATGATGTTAGTGAACTCCTTCACTGATCATAAAAATTTACAGTACTTACAGAGTGCTAAACAACTGAATCTCAGACAGGCCAGGTGGAGTCTGTTCTTTGCCCATTTCAATTTTACGATCACGCACAAACCTGGTTCCTGCCACAGTTGGGCTGATGCACTCTCTAGGTCATTTGACACGCTGGATGAGAAGCCCACCCCTGAACCTGAGCCGATCATTCCGACCAGGTATATTCTGGCCCATTCCACCACTCTGGAGTCTAAAATTCCTCCTGGCAAGACCTTTGTCCCCTTTGAACTAAGACCTAAGATCCTTCATTGGGAACATGATTCCAAGTTGTCGGGTCATGCTGGGTTCCTCCAATCCCTTCAGCTCATCAGTCGCCACTACTGGTGGCCTACTCTCCGTTCAGATGTCAAAGGCTACATGAAGGTGTGCCATGTTTTTGCCCAGTCTAAGTCCTCCACACAAGTTCCTGTCCTTGCCCATTCTGAAGGAGCCCTGGACTCACATTGCTATGGATTTCATCACCGTCCTTCCGCTGTCTGAAAAGAACACAGTCATTTGGGTGATAATGATTGGTTCTCCTAGATGGCTCATTTTGTCCCCCCTTCTGCCCCTGATTTGGCTCCATCTTTGTTCAAGTAATCCTTTGCCTCCATTGAGTTCTTGACCATATTGTTTCAGACAGGGGGGTTAAATTTACATCCCGCGTCTGGAGAGCTTTTTGCAAGTCCCTCAGTATTGTCTTGGATTTTTCTTCTTCTTACCACCCTCAATGCAATGGACAGGCTGAGAGGGTTAATCAGGAGTTAGAGGTCTTCCTCCACACCTTAGTCTCCGTTCATCATGATTTTATGGTCCTCTCTACTCCTATGGGCAGAATTCTCTCGCAATAATCATGTTAACACCAGTACTCAGAAGACCCACTTTTTCATAGTTTATGGGAGACACTGTCGGCTTCCTCTTCCTATGGCCTGTTCTCCGGATATTCCAGCTTTGGCTATTGTTTCAGCAAGCATTCAATACCATTTGGGGTGAGGTTCATGATTCCCTCCAGGCAGTGGCTGATAAGTTTACCGTCGCAGGCGTAAACCACCTTCTCTACAGATTGGAGACAAAGTCTGGCTTTCCACCAGGAACATAAAACTCTGGGTTCCTTCTTTGAAATTCGCACCAAGATGCATTGGTCCATATTCTATCATTTATAAGGTTAACCCAGTTTGCTTTAAACTTCAGATCCCCAAAAGCCTCAGGATATCTAACTCCTTCCATGTTTCCCTTCTGAAGCCTTCTGGATTCTCGCCTCTCTAAAGACATCCTTCAGTACCTCGTGCATCAGAGAGGGTTTGGTCCTGAGGAGAGGTCGTGGATTCCTGCATCTGAGGTATTTGAGCTTTGTCTTGAAGTTTCCCTCCAAGCCTGGACCCAAGCGGGGGAAAGGGAGGCCTCATAAGAGGGGGGCACTGTCATGAAACCACAGTAAACATTCTGTCATGAAACCATGGCAAACATTCATGTCTTATCAATTGCCTACCTTGCTGCATGTATGCAGTTAAAGAGTTAAAGGCCGGGCCTCCCTCATCTGTGTGCTTTTGTAGGCACTCCTCAGCTGTGCTCCACCCCAGGTCCTAATTGGGAACAGGATATAACACCTGGCAGTACAGGCCTGCATTGCTGATCAACGTTTGTCTGTGTTTGGCTTTGTGTGTGGTTGTTCCTATTGTTTGCTTTGAGTCTTATTCCGTGTACCGATCTTTGGCTTGTCTGACTATCCCTGCCTGCCTTATACCCCAATCTTCGGCTTGTTCTCTGTTTCTCCCGTCTGCTTTTGGCCCTGACCCTTTGCTATTAACTATGACTATTCTTTGCTATTCCTGCGCTGCTGCTTCCTCTCTTCCACCTGTAGCCAGCCGAGCATGAGCTAGGGGACCCTGGGGGCCGTGACCTGGATCCAGTTGCAGCCAAATCCATCCTCACTACTAGAGGCTCTGGTGAACACCCTCTGGCTCTTAGATTCCATGCCCTGGGGAAACCAATGCACTATCTCCCTGTGTTTCAGTGTCCGTGCTCCAGGTCCCCTCTTCCTGTATCAGCTGGAACTTATTAGCAGCAGTCAACTAAAGATCTACAACCTTAGTGGTGCACTTTGCAACCCTCGATGCAATTCACACTCCAGGTGTGCACACTTGTCACCTGACCCCAGGTGTCATGACAGCCCATGTCTATTATCTACCATCTTTGTAAGTGGTATTTCAAATACAATTTTAATGTGGCACCGACAAATACAATTTTTTTTGTTATGTACATATTTTCCTTTCTACGTTTTTTTCATTCTCAATATGAAGGTCCATAGGGTTTCCCCTGAGGAAGAGCAAGTCTCAAAATTCTTTGGGAATTTGGGCACTATATCTGTGACATATGAGATGACCATGCCCATATGTGTGTGGTCACACACAGATTTACAATACTAATGTTGCAAGCAATATACAGTATGTAATAATGTATTGCCTGTGAATTCTTTTTCTTCTGTATGGTTTTAATATTATATAAAAGCTTTGTTAATTTTATATATTGGCTATTTGATACTTGGTTCCTGTAAAGTCCTTACCACCCGTTGTTCCTTTTGCATTCTTTCAGGTTTTTATTGCTCTTGGTGTATCTGAGTCTTATTGCTGTATCTACTTTCCTGTCCTGGTGTCACAACAAGGTCTCAAAACAAAAACAAAGATTTTGGCTGGAGTTAGGCTGTAAATAACATAGCAGAGTTCTTTACCAAAAGGGGTGTATCTGCATTTCAAACATTTTAGAACCATGCACTCTCTTAGATAAATTTTTCAGTAGAAGCGTATATTGGTTGGCTATTATAGTAAAAACATTAGTAATATTTACTTCTACAAACTGCCAGTAAAGCTTAATAATAATTAAACATAATCATATATACTAGTAACAAAAAAATGGAAATAATTACCACCAATCTCTATATAAATCACATATACATATTAAATAAAGCACACGGTAATAATGTGTCACCAGCAGTAAAAAAAAAAGAGGAATAAACTGGAGCCATTTCTCAAGGAAATCTATCTGCACTCTGATACATCAAGCCTAACAACATGATAATATGAAAGACTGTTAGGTGGGTATTAAATGGCAGTTTTGGCCATTATCACTTTGTATGATTTTCTCCAGACATCAGTTTTCACATTTTTGATTTTCTGTTGATATAAAGAACAGGTCAGTTATCTTCTGCTAATAATATTTAACCTACTCAGATACAATCTGTTTTCTTTGTCCATAGCATCTGTCATGGTTAGGCAGCAGTTTACCATCTGGTCATGAATGAGGCATCTCAGTCTATTTATTCAGTAAATATTTCCATATTCTAGACTAAGTTGTTATAAAAGGCATGGGTCAAATGGGCAGGTAAACATGCCAGGACTTATCATAAAAGGGGATTATTAGTAAACAAAGTCTTGTGTTTGTAAAACAATTATTAATTCAAATTGGTTTAAACCTCTGTGAAACATTTTTCTCGTTTATTCATTTTTTCATAGATTTGAATTCTGCATGAAATTTGTAAATCTGCTAGCTTAGAGACGTTTTCTCTTGGCAAATAAAGAATAATTTTACCTTAATGCGTATACAAAAAGGTAGCTATCAAGACTGTACCTGATTTGTTTGCCATTAAAAAAAGAAATCAAAGTATGCCTGTCCTACTTTTTCTCCATCAAAATCATACCTGTTATAGGAGAAATATTAAGGATGCTATTGCTGGCGTCCTTCTAAAAATAATGGTGCCTAGCTGTGCCTTATTTTAATGTTCCTGGGTCACAAACTCAAAACAAGCATGTATTAGAGATGTGCACTATGGAACATTTGTTTTGCTTTGTGTCAGATTTATTTGTTAAGTTAATCATTTAATTTTGTCAATATCACGTACCTAGTAAAGACTTGGACATTGTGGGGACCTCTCTTGCACCTCCCACCCAACACTCCTGTAGGTGGGGGCAGAAAGTGTAAGAGCAAGGAGTGCCATAAGTGTTATAGAAGCCAGCTGGTAATGATATTCAGTCTGTAGGTGGGTAGAGCCGGGAGTCACAGTCCTCAGAACAGGATGCAGGGGTAGCAGAGCAGAGGATGGAAGCAGGACCAGGAGACAAGCAGCAGTCAGCAACAGCCATGCAGCGAGGAACCAAATCAGCATGCAAAGCAAGTCCAAAAGGCAGGCAAAAAGGTCAAAAACAGCTGAGCAAAGCATTACAGAGTCAGCAGGCAGGACAAGTCCAGTAAACAGGCTAATGTCTAGGTAGTCAGGCAACAGAGCTAAAGCAAGAGCAGAAGTGAAGTTCAAAGGCAAGCCGGGTCATACACGGGTAAGCAGATAAAGTGGATCATGTCTCTGAGTGACAGAAAGAAGCTTAAGACCATTCAGCAACTGCTCATAGTGAAAGACCAGTTCAAATAGGCCACTGAGTGCCAATTGGTAATTGGTATGCCCACGTGCTCATACTTGCATGTGTACTCACACACAAATATGCACGCGTCATACTGGCTCATATCATTTAACATTGCATCTTCACGTGGAAGAAAAAGCCCTTGTGTAATGTGCATGCACATGAGCACGAGCACAAATCCACACAGACTTTCTGGCGCTAGGAATCCGGTTTACCTTGCAGTCATATTTGTTGTTAGAATAATTTGTTTTCGGAATTTCTTATGTATATTTGGATTTGTTTAGTTCCGTATCATTTCGTATTTCACAAGTTATTTCTGAAGATTGGCTATATTAGTTTTACCATGTTAATGTGTTTACTGCCCATGATCTGAGGATCATGGGGATACCTCACATTTGGGATGATTGATGATTATGTGCGTGTGGGACCGGCACATGCATTTGTCTTTTCCCAAAAAGTAACTATGGTTCTGGTTCTCTTACAGTATTTACTGTACCTATAGGTTTACAACAATATCCTCTTTGGGGAGGGCCATTTTTCATACATCCCCTCCCCCTTCCAAAAGCAGGCTACAAATCCAAAGACAGTTTCTCTTCATGCTGGATGCTCATGATTATCTTGTGTTAATGGACAGGAGCAGACATACATGTTTGATGCAGTGCACCACAATGTGCAGTAGTGTACCAAGGTGCATCAGGGCTGCATTACCTTAGTGCATTAGGGTGCCAATGAATGGGAACCCACGTCATAAAGGTGTGTTTCAGCCCTTTATGTTCAATTTAAACTTTCTTGGAGAAAAAAAAAACTCTTTTTCAACACTCAAATGGAATTTAACATTGTTAAGGGAAATGTGCGCACGGTATGATTGATTGGTTTTGTTTTTAACATGCTTAATCATTTTGGCTTCATGCCTTGTGAATCCTAAACTGGATAAAACAATCTTGAAAGTAAAATAACAAATGAATACGAAAGCACATTAGTCACAAAAAATAAGGTTGTTTTACAATGTCGCTGTAACAGTGGGGTTGCTGGAAGGTTAACTAAGTAAAGCAATTTGCATATATCATAAACAATTTGACAAACTCTTGTAATACAGCTTATTCATTTCTATTAAAAATTTGTTGTGCATGAACTACTCCGAAATATATTTATTGGGTAGGTTATTAGGCTTAAATTGTTTCATGCCTGCTTTGCCAATGTATTAATTAAGTTATGGTTAACCGTGCTGGATAGGCAATGGTAAGGTATCCTATAGAATATCAGATATCTGATATCCATTTAAATTGTTGTTTTCATTCCATCTTGAAAGCATTGCATCTAGTCTAGAGTAACAAACACATAACAAACTACACTTGACATTTAAATTAGAGGTTACTATTTAATGTGCACATCAACCATTATGGTTTATAGAGCATTATCGAAGTGGCATGATCATTAACACTAATAGACTCAGCACTTCATATGTCTGCAAGTAAAACACAGTTTATATGCTGTTAAACAATTAAACTTATGTCTAACTGAAGATGTTGGAAGTTATCAACATATATTACACAGGTCTTTTCCTGGCGTAGGTAATAGGCAGTGAATCATGGTGGCCATCCTTCTAGTAATCGAAGAGGAAAATGAGAATTCAGCCAAATATTTCCAAAATGGGGATTCTATATTTTGATTCCAACATCATTTCCTCTGAGATTGTTCTTTTTTTCGGCTCTCTACACCTAGTTATGGAAGCTGCACTCTAGCACAAAAACTTTCATTCAGATATATTATTCAATAGCCAAAAAGGATATAAATTAACTTTCTGTATGCCAGCTAGGGATGTATCAATGCAAAAAAAGTTTTTAAAACTATCGTTTTTTTCAGGAGCAGTGATTTTAATAATGCTTAACCACTTCAGCCCCGGAAAGATATACCCCTTTCCTGACCAGAGAACTTTTTGTGATTTGGCACTGTGTCGTTTTAACTGACAATTGCACGGTCGTGTGACATTTTAAAACAAAACAAAAAATCAAAAAACAAAATTGATGTCCTTTTTTTCCCACAAATAGAGCTTCCTTTTGGTTGTATTTGATCACCTCTGTGGTTTTTATTTTTTGCACTATAAGCAAAAAAAAGCGTAAATTTTGAAAAAAAAGCAATATGTTCAAAAAAAATATAAAAAAAATGTATTCATTAGTTTAGGCCTATATATATTCTTCTACATATTTGTGGTAAAAAAAAAAAAAAATTGCAATAAGCGTATATTGATTGGTTTGCCCAAAAGTTTCCGCATTTACAAACTATGAGAATTAATTTATGGTTTTTTTACAATTTTTTTTTATTAGTAATGGCGGCGATCTGCGATTTTTATCGGGAATGCGATATTGCCGCAGAAAGATTGGACATTTTTGACACTTTTTTGGGATCATTGACATTTATACAGTGATCAGAGCTAAAAATAGCCACTGATTACTGTGTAAATGTCACTGGCAGGGAAGGGGTTAACCTGTAGGGGGAGATCAAGGGTTAACTGTGTTTCCTAGGTGTGTTCTAACTGTGAGAGGGCTAGGCTGGCAGGGGCATGACAGATCTAACTGATCCGATTACAGGGATCAGTAGATCACTGTCATGCCGCCTGTCAGAATGGGGAACTGCCATGTTTAGATGGGCGGTTCTCTATTCTTCCTCTGTAGTAAGTGCACCCCCCACCCCAAAGCACCTTGTCCCTATGTTAATGGGTACAAGGGCCTCTTCCCGACAACCCTGGGCTGTGGTTGTCGGGGTCTGTGGGTGGGGGACTTTTCAGAATCTGGAGCCCTTCTTTAACAAGGGGGCCCCTAGATTCCACCCCCATATGTACACCTACCCATTCACCAAAAAAGCTGTGAAATGTAAAATAAAAAACAAGAGCCGGTTTTTGACAAGTCCTTTATTAAAAAAATAGCTCCGTATCCTCCCCGATCATCTTCTCCCCTGTGCCACTTTCTACTGGTGCCGCCTTCTCCCAATGATGCCTTCCCCCAGTGCCGTCTTCTCCCAGTGCCATCTTCTCCCAGTGTCGTCTTCTCCCTGAGCTGTCTTC
The DNA here is from genome assembly GCA_018402905.1 of Glandirana rugosa. Classification (NCBI taxonomy): domain Eukaryota; kingdom Metazoa; phylum Chordata; class Amphibia; order Anura; family Ranidae; genus Glandirana; species Glandirana rugosa. Next base: position 236,187 of record BLSH010112648.1, read on the forward strand.
TTCCAGTGTCATCTTCTCCCTGAGCCGTCTTCTCCCTGAGCCGTCTTCTTCCTCACCACCGGTTACCCACTGAAAACAAAAAAGATGCTCTTCTCCTGAGGCTGTCTTCCTCCATTGAGACGTCCCCCGCTTTCCGACGCAATAGAAGATGGCTTGGGAAGAATACGGTCCCGAAAGAGATGGCACCGGGGAAAACGGATAGGGAAGGGGATGGATCGGGGAGAACATGGATCGGGGAGAAGACAGAGCTACTTTTTTAATAAAAAAGACTAGAGTTGAGTGAACCCGGACTGTAAAGTCTGGGTCCGTTCCGGACTTTGGGGTGTCCGTGCCTCAAGCCCGGACATTTAAAAAACAGTCTTGGTTCGGGTTCGGTATTTGGGTATTTTTTGTGCCTTTTCTATAGATGTGGGGCAGCCAATCAACAAGTGTTTTACTCGTTTGCCCTTAGAAGCCATCACAGCCATGCCTACTAATGGCATGGCTGTGATTGGTCAGTGCATCATGTGACCCAGACTATTTTTGGTGCCTGCTGAGTAGCTGCAGGGCAGCCAATCAACAAGCGTTTCACTCGTTTGCCCTTAGAAGCCATCACAGCCATGCCTACTAATGGCATGGCTGTGATTGGCTAGTGCATCATGTGACCCAGCCTCTATATGAGCTGGAGTCACGTATGCCGTGTGTCACATTGTCTCAGGCTAGTGTAGGGAGAGCATGCTGCTGGTGCTGTGAGGGATAGATTACCGATCTAATATGATCTCATCTTGCATTACAGACAGATTCCTGACGGTGCTGTGAGGGGAAAACTTAGCGTTCTAAAACCATCTGATACTGGACTAGGTAGAGTTTACTAGTGATGTGAGGGATAGATTACCGATCTAATATGATCTCATCCTGCATTACAGACAGATTCCTGGCGGTGCTGTGAGGGGAAAGCTTAGCGTTATAAAACCATCTGATACTGGACTAGGTAGAGTTTACTAGTGCTGTGAGGGATAGATTACCGATCTAATATGATCTCATCCTGCATTACAGACAGATTCCTGGCGGTGCTGTGAGGGGAAAGCTTAGCGTTCTAAAACCATGTGATACTGGACTAGGTAGAGTTTACTAGTGCTGTGAGGGATAGATTACCGATCTAATATCATCTCATCCTACTATAATCTAGCCATTAGTTAGGGAGTGTCGTGATCATATGACATGGATCAGGACATAGTCTACCAAAATCTTGCGATTCAAAAGGGGAGTGTCGTGGTGGTCCTTGGACAGACATTACGTCCTACTCTACTATAATCTAGCCATTAGATAGGGAGTGTCGTGATCATTTGAGATGGATCAGGTC
>BLSH010112653.1:0-22728 GCA_018402905.1 Glandirana rugosa
TAGAAGACCCTTATATGACTGCTGTAGTCTTGGTTGTAGTAAAGGTAACTCTCCTCACTACAGAAATGGCCACCTGAACGTGGAACTAAACCCCATCTGTTTCCCAAAACAGTTACATTCAAGGCATGCCTTCATAGGGGTGCATTAGGGGGTGCACCACAAATCGCAAACAAACATGAGTGTGTATATATATGTCAGAAGGGCAGAGATCGGTGTCAGTAGTTTATTTTATTTATTTTTTTACAATTTCGTTTTTTTATTATTTTTTTACAATATGATATTATATTTATTTTTTTTTACAATTTTATTTAGAAGTCCTGTTGGGGGGCTTTGGTGAAATATCAGGAGTCTAAACAGACCTCTGAAGTCTCATTTTTGAGACAGAGATAAGGACTGAGGACAGAGATTCCCCCGTCACTTTCTCTGCAGCCAGGCAGCAGGGGGAATCTGCACGTTTTGTAGCTTGAAGGCTGAAGCTACAAAACGCTAGAGAGGAAAAAAAATCAATTATTCTCTATGGAAAACACCTGAAGGCCCCTTTTTTATACTTGTGCGACTTGAAAGTCGCACGATTTTACCGTTAATTTGCCTTTATTTTGATGCGACTTGAAGCAATGTCTGTGTAATCCTAAGGTCTATGGACCTCAAGTCGCATCAAAGTTGGACCAAAGTAGTGCAGGGACTACTTTGAAGTCGCACAGATATGAATGGTGCTCATTGAAAATCATGAGGTATGACTTGTCTTGCGACTTTGCAGTCCCAAGTCACAGGACAAGTCACACAAGTGTGAAAGGGCCCAAAGTCAAACCCCTGAAGCTTGGGCATTTTTCTGCTTGTTACATTGGTGACCTTTTGACCTACACAATTGCGGCAAATCGCGTCAAAATAGCGGCAAAAATTGTGGTAAAATCCCACGACTTTCTGCCTGAAAACAATACACTGAATGCAGTGTAAAGGGGTTAATAGGAAGTTTTGTTTTTATGGGGAGTATCTACCTTCCAAAATTAGCCCCCTCTTCGCCCCACCTCTGAAACGCATTGCCCGTACATGCAAATGTTGTTTGAACTATTTAAATGGAATGAATATTTTTGGGCTCCAGCTTTCTGGTGTGTCACATTTTCTGTGCCTTGTTTATTCCAGGAAACTTCATCCTCATCGGACAGAAAGTTGAATGGAGAGACAATTACAACGCTATGATGGAGGCCATCGAAGAATCTGAATTGGAACCAAATTTCTCAGACTTTATTGTCCCCATCTTTGTGTACAGGTAAGTAATTCTTGTGTTAGGCCATGCATCTTTGGAGAAGATTGGTTGCCAGGAATTAGATGGGGTGGCTGATCTGATGATATGTTTGTGGGCGATATGTTCTGAAATGTAAAAATGGAAAAGAGTAACCAGAAACTAGATCCTCAAAAACACAGCAGACTTTGTAGGCACAACATGAGGCGGATAACTAAAAAATAACATCATTTTTTTTTTTCGATAGTTAAAAAAAGACACTGACATATTAAGATTGTTATACTGTAGCATCCCTAACACTCAATAGAAAAGATAAATAATTCAAACAGAATATATGCTGTAAATAATTCCATCCATAGGAAGGTAAGTATGTAAAATGTCCACGTGGAAAGGAAAGATCAAATCTATGATTCCTCCATGCCTGTTTTAGTCAACGCGTTTCGCAAGATTTGCTTGCTTCCTCAGGACTGTCTGGGTGGGTGCAATAGAGGTATATACACATTTGTATGATTATCAGAACATGTTAGAAATAGATTTTTCATTTTACAATATTTTTATATTTATAGTACTTACATTTGTTACATCACTATTCAAAAAAAAACACAACACAAAAGATTGGGTAGTGCTTGCCTGATCAAGGTTAATCCCAGTCCTTCTGCCTGCAGACAACGCCAGCCCACCTGGCTGCTTTCTCTTCCCAGTCCTCCTGACTGACACACACATGGAGATTCTCCAGGGCAAGGTTGGATGAAGACTTGGCATACTGCTGTCTTCAAGAGAGCAGTGCTGATCTACTCACTGTCTCTCCTTGCTCCCGTTGCCTCTCCAGTTAGGGTCCCTCCAATTGCCTCCTGTGGTGGGATCCTTCCAGGCCAGCCTCCTGAGCTCCAGCTTGAGGTAACCCCCCCCCCCCTTTCCCGGTAAGGGGTCCCTCAATGGCCACCAATAGCCCCCCTCAGCACTGCTTCTCCATCTTCCACTTGGGTAAGGAGGTGTAGGACGCTCTGAATAAACCAACTGACCAAAGGCAATATCCACAATGTTGAATATATACAATTCAGGCAGGGTGATGTCTCATAGTACTTGGGCAGCACTTTTGGGGCTAGCTCTAGTAGAGATATAAAAAAAACAAAAAAAAGACACCTCTAAGTGCAGCAGTACAAGACTTTAATAGCCCAAAATGGGTTAAAAACACTTACTAGATAAAAGATGAAACAGGGCTCATCGTGGTAAGTATATGGGGTGGTAGTCCGGTGTCAGGATGGTCCAGTAGGTAGTCCGGTGTCAGGATGGTCCAGTAGGTAGTCCAGTGTGCAGCAGGAGGTCCCAGCCAACAGAGGGAAGCCACAGTGGAAGGAGTGGAAGGAGGCACCAGGAGAATCATCCATGCTGCCAGGATCAGCATGGAACGCAGGACCTGGAAGTGATGTCAGCGGAAGGGTACCAAAAAAAGCAGGGAATGCACGGAAGTGATGTAAAAGGGGTGAGACGTGTTTCGGAACATCTAATTGGTTCCTTCTTCATACCAAAGAGTATGGTATGGTATGAAGAAGGAACCAATCAGACGTTCCAAAACGCGTCCCATCCCTTTTACGTCACTTCCTTGCTTTCCATGCTGTTTTTGGTCTCCTTCCTCTGACGTCACTTCCGGGTCCTGCATTCCATGCTGATCCTGGCAGCATGGATGATTCTCCTGGTGCCTCCTTTCACTCCTTCTACTGCAGCTTCCCCCTGCTGCACACCGGACTACCTACAGGACCACCCAACTGGGACCACCCTGACGCAAGACTACCGCCCCATATACTTATCATGATGAGCTCTGTTTCATCTTTTACAGCATCTCACAAAAGTAAGTACACCCCTCAAATTTTTGTAAATATTTTATTCTATCTTTTCATGTGACAACACTGAAGAAATTACACTTTGCTACAATGTAAAGTAGTGAGTGTACAGCTTGTATAACAGTGTAAATTTACTGTCCCCTCAAAATAACTCAACACACAGCCATTAATGTCTAAACCGCTGGCAACAAAAGTCAGTAAACCTCTAAGTGAAAATATCCAAATTGCACCCAATTAGCCATTTTTCCTCCCTGGTGTCATGTGACTCGTTAGTGTTACAAGGTCTCAAGTGTGAATGGGGAGCTGGTGTGTTAAATTTGATGTTATCGCTCTCACTCTCTTATACTGATCACTGGAAGTTCAACATGGCACCTCATGGTAAAGAATTCTCTGCGGATGTGAAAAAAAAATTGTTACTCTGCATAAAGATGTCCTAGGCTATAAGAAGATTGCCAAGACCCTGAAACTGAGCTGCAGCACGGTGGCCAAGACCATACAGCGGTTTAAAAGGACAGGTTCCATGCAGAACAAGCCTAGCCATGGTCGAACAAAGAAGTTGAGTGCACGTGCTCAGCATCATATCCAGAGGTTGTCATTGGGAAATAGACGTATGAGTGCTGCCAGCATTGCTGCAGAAGTTGAAGGGGTGGGGGATCAGCCCGTCAGTGCTCAGACCATACACCGCACACTGCATCAAATTGGTCTGCATGGCTGTCATCCCAGAAGGAAGTCTCTTCTAAAGATGATGCACAAGAAAGCCCGCAAACAGTTTGCTGAAGACAAGCAGACTAAGGACATGGGTTACAGGAACAATGTCCTGTGGTCTGATGAGACTAAGATAAACTTATTTGGTTCAGATGGTGTCAAGCGTGTGTGGGGGCAACCAGGTGAGGAGTACAAAGACAAGTGTGTCTTGCCTACAGTCAAGCATGGTGGTGGGAGTGTCATGGTCTGGGGCTGCATGAGTGCTGCCGGCACTGGGGATCTACAGTTCATTGAGGGAACCATGAATGTCAACATGTACTGTGACATACTGAAGCAGAGCATGAACCCTTCCCTTTGGAAACTGGGCTGCAGTGCAGTATTCCAACATAACGGCCCCAAACACACCTCCAAGACGACCACCGCCTTGCTAAAGAAGCTGAGGGTAAAGGTGATGGACTGGCCAAGCATGTCTCCAGACACCCTATTGAGCATCTCTGGGGCATCCTCAAAGGGAAGGTGGAAAAGTGCAAGGTCTCTAACATCCACCAGCTCGTGATGTCGCCATGGAGGAATGGAAGAGGACTCCAGTGGCAACCTGTGAAGCTCTGGTGAACTCCATGCCCAAGAGGGTTAAGGCAGTGCTGGAAAATAATGGTGGCCACACAAAATATTGACACTTTGGGCCCAATTTGGACATTTTCACTCAGGGGTGTACTCACTTTTGTTGCCAGCAGTTTAGACATTAATGGCTGTGCGTTGAGGTATTTTGAGGGGACAGCAAATTTACACTGTTATACAAGCTGTACACTCACTACTTTACATTGTAGCAAAGCGTCATTTCTTCAGTGTTGTCGCATGAAAAGATAGAATAAAATATTTACAAAAATGTGAGGGGTGTATTCACTGTGAGATACTGTATATACAATTGCAACAGAGCACCTCCCCTTAAAGGGAAGCCCTCTCTGCAGGAACATCCACTATACTACCAAAAGTATTGGGGCGCCTGCCTTTACATGCACATGAACTTTAATGGCAGAAGCGCATTTATGAGGTCATGCACTGATGTTGGACGAGAAGGCCTGGCTCGCAGTCTCTGCACTATTTCATCCCAAAGGTGTTCTTTTGGGTTGAGGTCAGGACTCCACCCCAAACGCACTCACCCATGTCTTTAAGGACCTTGATGGCAGAGACTGCGAGCCAGGCCTTCTCGTCCACACGAGTGCCTGGCCTCACAAATGCGCTTCTGGAAGAATGGTCAAACATTCCCATAGACACTCCTAAACCTTGTGGACAGCCTTCCCAAAAGAATTAAACATATTATAGCTGCGAAGGGTGGGTCAACTCAATATTAAACCCTACGGACTAAGACTGGGTTGCCATTAAATATCATGTGCATGCAAAGGCAGTCGTCCCAATACTTTTGGTAACATACTGTAGTGTAGAAAGTCCCAGAGCATAATGATTCTGGCAGAAACAGAGGAACAAAGCAACAACACAATCCTTATACTAACTGCCTAAATGTACATTCTGTCAACAGGGGGTTAAGATCCTGCTGGCAGAAACAAAACCTTTTTTCTTTTAAGAGTCTCTGAAAGGAGGAGCCCCTCCACAGCATCAGTCTCTTTAAAGCAACACTCTAGGCCTTACCACTGCTGTTTTCTCCAAAAAGTCTCACATCTGGAAAGGTTAATTGGTAAGGTCCGGCCTAGTCCATTTAGCAAAGGGGTGGGGGAGTTCCCCTAACACATCAGCTGCTTTGCCTCAGGCTGGAATCCTGTATCAGCCCCTTTGCTCACCAGTACATATCTGGATTGGGCAATCTGATGACTTCTACATTGGGAACCCTCTTGATGATGGAGTAGCTCTTTAGCTGGGCCATCTGGCTTTCACCACAATCACTCGGTCCCTGTAGATATCTCGCCCCAGGCTCCACTCCCTCTGGATACCCTGGAACCTGGCCCAAATGTCTCTGTGAGGTCCCCTCTGGGTCTTAGGAACATGCAAATAGTCCCATATTAGTACATTTTCCCAGCTGGTGCAGGAAGCCTCAATAATGTCCATGACATCCTGCGGAATATAGGGAAGGTCCAATCCCCACTCCAGAGCAGTCCTTCTCTGCACCTCCCTGTGAAACCAAGAGAATCTGGGGAGCTTCCTAAACTTTCCTCTTCCAGGTAAGACACAGACCTGTGGGTACCGTATAATTCACATCTTGTAGGCCATGTTCTGTGCCTGCAACCTGCCCCTGTTGACAGCTGGCTCTGTCTGGACCGGGGATGAGGCAAGAGCACAATGGGAATGTTTTAGTGGAGTTGGTAGCTGTTCTTCTGTGCAGGTGGATGTGGGCTGTTGCTGCTCCTCTGCTGCCCACTTTGCCTCTTTAGGGGTAACAGACTTCTCACCCCACTCTCCTGCAGGTATTCCTGCTGGCAGACTTTCAGCTTCCTGAGCATTCCCCAAGTTGACTCCTCTTCTGACTTGGGGACCACTCAGCCTCCACTTCTAGGGGCCCAAACTCAGCCTCCAGTCTGGAAGACCCCCAATCTATTTCACCACCACTGCCACCCCCCTCTCCCTCTGGCTCACCTGAAGACCCATTTTCCTCAACAGCTGGCTCCTTCCAGGTGGGGCTGACAGGGTGGACTTCAGCAGCCAGCTTCTCCACTGGGATATCTTGAGTTGGGCTGGGATCTCTCAATTCTGGCCATGGCTCTTCCTTCCTCACACTCGGTACTGCTGCTTTTCTCCATCCTCTCCCACAGGAGTAGTGACAGACGCCTAACTGACTGCAGGCCTGCCGTCCATTCACCCCTAGATTCCGATTTCCATTCCAGGCATAATCCTGATGACAGGTCCACAGCAGAAGTCACTGGTGGCAGGTAGCTGGGTATCAGCATGGTTAAGGGCTCTTCACAGTGCTCACATTTCAGCCAGGCTCCAAACACTGCTGCAGATTCCCTGCATCCAGGGAATAACAGCCACAGCTTCTCCATGCCATTGATCATGCCGAGGGCGAGTCCCCCTCGATGCTCTAGCCGCACCCCGGTATCCACCATCCAGTATATACTGTTTGGTACGTGCATGTCAGGAAGGCTTACAAATGGTTCTCCCATGCTGAAGATGCTGGGCTCTCTTTGTAGGGTGGCTCCACCCCCAAGCTTCCCGGCTAGTTGGCTCCTGCAGTTCTGATAAGCAGGCCTGCTCCCGCATGCTCCGTAACCCCTTTCTTTCTGGACTGAACTTTGCAGGCACTGATAACGTCCATACAGTCACTTCACATGTACTTCCATTTGCAGGACTTATGGAAACATGCCCTTGGATCCCAACCAGGGCCGTATGGCTGAGCACAGGTGGAAATAAAAGTCAGTAGTGGTTGCTATGGGCAACAACAATACAGGCAGTATGAGTCATTCAGCCCTGGCCTCTAATAACCCTGACCCAGTGTCAGTGACTCAGGTTTATCCCTGGGCCAGACTATAGTTTACCTACTCTCACTTCTAGTAGCACACACTGCAGGGGCGTACTGACCATTAGGGCACTCGGGCAATGCCCGAGGGCCCCTGGCCACTAGAGGGCCCCATCAGGGTTGCCAGTCTCAATAAAACCAGGGGCAGATTGTAAAAATCTCAGATACCGACATTCTTTTGGTGTGAAAATCCAGAGGCTATAGCTTCCCCGCCTCTCCACTGCCTCCTCAACCAATAGGAACACAGTGCACCTGCCCCCTTCTCCAGCGCAGCTTTTTCAACATAGGAGCAGGAAGATAAGACAACTGCTGGAGGACAGGAGAGGGAGGAAGGGACACAGCCTGCAGTGGTATAAGGTAAGCTGACTGGTCTGATCTGAATGTATTCTTGTCAGTGCTACCTGGTGGGGAGGCTGTGTTTCCTCTAGCAGCTGAGGCTGTTAGATCACTGCTCCTAGGGGAAGGAGGTTCTGAACTTCTCCCCAAATTTCTGGTCCTCTCCCTACTCATTACCTGCCCACCACACCCCACTACACAAGCATATCATCCTCATCTCCTGAATTACTACCTAATGTGTCTATGAGCTGCTGGGGCACTACAAGTCCCAGCATGCCAGGAGATGGGGGCAGCAGCAGTGTGTGCAATCAGGCTGATTTTTAGGTGAAAAGTGCTGGCAGCTGGTGTGTGTGTGACTGTGTATATACTGTGTGTGGCTGTGTGTACTCTGTATGTATATTGTGTGTATATTGTGTATGTATATTGTATATATACTGTGTATTATATGTATACTGTGTGTATACTGTGTGTATATTCTATGTATACTGTGTGTATATTGTATGTATACGGTATGTATACTGTGTGTATATTGTGTGTATATTGTATGTATATTGTGTGTATACGGTATGTATATTGTATGTATACTGTGTGTATATTGTATGTATACTGTATGTATATTGTATGTATACTGTGTGTATATTGTATGTATATTGTGTGTATACTGTGTGTATATTGTATGTATACTGTGTGTATATTGTATGTATACTGTATGTATATTGTGTGTATACTGTATGTATATTGTATGTATACTGTGTGTATATTGTATGTATATTGTGTGTATAGTGTGTGTATAGTGTGTGTATATTGTATGTATATTTTATGTATACTGTGTGTATATTGTGTGTATACTGTGTGTATACTGTATGTACTGTATATTGTATGTATACTGTGTGTATACTGTGTGTATATTGTGTGTATACTGTGTGTATACTGTATGTACTGTATATTGTATGTATACTGTGTGTATATTGTATGTATACTGTGTGTATATTGTATGTATACTGTGTGTATATTGTGTGTATACTGTATGTATATTGTATGTATACTGTGTGTATATTGTGTGTATACTGTATGTATATTGTATGTATACTGTGTGTATATTGTATGTATACTGTGTGTATATTGTGTGTATACTGTGTGTATATTGTGTGTATATTGTATGTATACTGTGTGTATATTGTGTGTATACTGTATGTATACTGTGTGTATATTGTATGTATACTGTGTGTATATTGTATGTATATTGTGTGTATACTGTATGTATATTGTGTGTATATTGTATGTATACTGTGTGTATATTGTGTGTATAGTGTGTGTATATTGTATGTATATTGTGTGTATACTGTATGTATACTGTATGTATATTGTATGTATACTGTGTGTATATTGTGTGTATAGTGTGTGTATATTGTATGTATACTGTGTGTATATTGTGTGTATAGTGTGTGTATATTGTATGTATATTGTGTGTATACTGTATGTATACTGTGTGTATATTGTATGTATATTGTGTGTATACTGTGTGTATACTGTGTGTATATTGTATGTATACTGTGTGTATATTGTATGTATATTGTATGCATATTGTGTGTATACTGTATATATACCGTGTGTATTATGTGTGTATACTGTATGTACAATGTATATATACTGTGTGTATATTGTGTGTATACTGTATGTATACTGTACGTATAATGTATGTATACTGTGTGTATACTGTATGTATACTGTGTGTATATTGTATGTATACTGTGTGTATATTGTATGTATATTGTGTGTATACTGTATGTATATTGTGTGTATATTGTACTGTATGTATATTGTATGTATACTGTGTGTATATTGTATGTATATTGTGTGTATATTGTACTGTATGTATATTGTATGTATACTGTGTGTATATTGTACTGTATGTATATTGTATGTATACTGTGTGTATATTGTATGTATATTGTGTGTATATTGTATGTATACTGTGTGTATATTGTACTGTATGTATATTGTATGTATACTGTGTGTATATTGTATGTATACTGTGTATATTGTGTGTATATTGTACTGTATGTATATTGTATGTATACTGTGTGTATATTGTACTGTATGTATATTGTATGTATACTGTGTGTATATTGTACTGTATGTATATTGTATGTATACTGTGTGTATATTGTATATATTGTGCGTAGTTCAGAGCCTGCAACAAGTTTTGTTATTCTAACTAAAAGCTTTTCCCTGCCAGCTGGCTGCCACACCAAGCACTAAGATGCAAAGGTGTGTGTAAGGGGACACTGATGGAAGGTGGCACTCTGGGGGGCTCTGCCATAGGGTGGCTTTCTGGTGGACATAGGGTGGCACACTGGGGGGGCTCTGCCGTAAGGTGGGACTCTGCGGACTGTGATGTATAGGGAGACTGTTGGGACTTTGGTGTAAGGGAGGACTCTGATGTGAGCGTGGCGCTCATCCTGACTACCGTGCTCTATTTGTTGTTTTCTTTGTTACTTACTCCTGGCCATCTGGGGGCCCCATAATCTTCTATTGCCCAGGGGCCCCATAAGTTGTCAGTGTGCCCCTGCACACAATAGAGGGTGCTACATACAAATGGAGGGAAGCTGATGTAACAGGGCATGACCAGGACTGGGAACAAGGGGAGCAGAGATGGGGTAACAGGATACAGGGTACTAGATGCAATTTACAGAACAAGGTAGGAATAAGAATAATCAGCAAGCAGGCAAAACACTGAAGAACTGATGAAAATCAAGATAGGACTTATATACCTTGCCAGCAGCCAGCATCAGGTGGAGGCTAACTACTCGGATCTGGCTGCTGGGAGACACCTGCTGGTGGACACCAGAATTACGCCCTTTAGCTCCGGGGACCACAGTACCACCATCGGGTGATCCAGGTCCTGACACACAGGGTGACAGGTGAATAGGGTGTTCATTTAAAAAAAAAAACTTACTAAATATATATATATTTTCATTCAAACTAAAGACACATTAAAGCATGCACATAAGTGTTAAGGGGTCTTTTTTATCCATTTACATAGACAAACTTTGTGTTCTTCTACTCTTCTCCAGTGCCAGACAACAAATATCAGCTGGAGAAATACAAGAGGTGCAAAAATTTATGGAAAACTGCGTAAAAATGACAGGTAACTTTTTTCTGTTTGAAAAACTTATGTTGGTGACATGATTCTATTACCCTTTACCTCTAATTGCCATTCATTCTACTAACCTTGCTGCCACCTCTTTGGCCAGCATGTGATTGGCCAGGTTACCTGTCAGTAAGACACCAGGGGTGGGATTACTGCAGACAGGGAAGAAGATACTGAACTGTAGTGTTGGGCAAACGGTTTGGGCCGAGCAAAAGTTCGGCCTGAACATCGCCTGCTTGTCCATTCGGCGAACATCTGAAATTGCGGGATGTTCGCCCACCGAGCACCCCACAATGCACTGCACAGTGCATTCTAAGCTCTGATTGGGCAAAGCTTTGCACAGTGAAAGCTGGTTGTTAAGGAGCGGGGTCAGGAAGCTGGTCGTCATGTCCTTAACAACTGATGAGTGATCAGCTGTCAATGGGCTTCCTTGCTGACAGCTGAATAAAGAAAAACACATTGACGGCAATGTAGAAAAGTGAAAAAAAAAATGGTTTGGGGGCCCCCCCCAATCCATACCAGGCCCTTCAGGTCTGGTATGGATCTTAAGGGGGAACCCTTATCCTTGCATGCAACCTGGCAGACCAGGAAAGGGGGGGGGCAAGCTCCCCCTCCACGTGAACCATACAAGGTTCCACGTGCCCTCAACATGGGGGGGGGGTTCTTTGGGATGGGGAGGGAAGTACCTTGGGGGCAAGTGCCTCTTCCCACAAACCTGGCTGGTGGATGTGATTGTCTGCGGGCAGGGGCTTAAGGGAATCTGGAAGCTTCCTTTAACAAAGGGACCCCCAGATCCCTCCTCCCTATGTGAATGAGTAGGGGTACATTGTACCCCTACTCATTCACCAAAAAAGTGTCAATAAGAAAATAAAAACACAAACACAGTTTTTGACAATTATTATTTATTTAAAAAAAAAATGTCCCCCAAAGTGAATCCGCCACCCACCCGAAAAAAGAAAAAAAAATGCTCCACCTGCGAGGAAGGATGACCGCCGAATGCCTGCTCCATCGTTTGACAGTTTTTATATAGGTAAGGAGTGGAGTCACCTGGTGACATCACATGGTTGTAGCGCCCCTTACGTATATAAGAACTGTCGAATGGCAGGGCCTGCAGTAGGCAGTTAGCCTTGATTGACAGCTTGGTTTTTTTTTTCTTTCTTTTTTTGGGTCTGACGGTGGCAGTGGAGGCATGATTGACGATGGATCTGTGTCGGGGCACATTGTTTTTTTCTTTTTAATAAAGGAATTGTCAAAGACTGTGTGTGTGTTTTATTTCTTTTTGACCCCAAAGCACCCACTCATGTTGAGGGCATGTGGCCCGGTATGGTTCCAGAGTGAGGGGGGGGGAGTACTCACTCCCCCCCCCTTTCATGACCTGCTAGGCTGCAACCTGAAATAGTTCTGGTATGCATTGGGCAGGGGTACCCCACGCCAATTTTTTTTTACATTTTTATATTGCTGGAAATGGTATTGTATTGCCATCAATTTAAATATCTTTTTTTTTTTTTTCTTTAGAAATGGCAGTTTTGCTGCAGCTGGTACAGATGCTCCACTTTACAGGCAGACTAAGGGGACCCCCCAGGCACTATATAAAGGAATTTCTCATTTTTATTGGTTCACTTTAAGCATTATTAAAATCATTACTCCTGTAAAAACAATCTTTTTGAAAAGTTTTTTTTTTATTGATACAGTACACAGACCCCCATACCCTTTTTATGGGCAATAACTTGCATTTAAGCCTTCAAAATGGGCACTTTTGATTTTTCAAGTTTGGAGTTGGGGGTCTGAACTTTTGCTATGGTCAGGAGTTCTGGTGCAAACCGAAACGGGGGGGAGGGGGGATGGCAGGGGCGGGGCTGTTCAGCCCATCTCTAGTGCACTGCAACACATGAGTCCTAGATGCTGCAGATTTTTCCCAAATATGATTCGACAATAAGGGGTGTATTTGTAAAACAAAATTGCAGCGCTATGTGTCCGGTGAAACTGCATATACATTTATCTTATGCAAATGGGAGGTGGGGGGGGGGCAAAAACAAATGTTATTAGACTATTTTCTTTCTAGGTTGAATGTTTTTCATTTGTAATAGCAAAGTGAGTGTCAGGCCACCTGACGGGAGGTGACAGGTGCACACCAATAAGGTTGTGAATCCTTAGCTGACTGCCGTGAATGGAACTCTGGGTGGTGATGGAAGCAGGACCACTGGAGCACTGACACAGATTATGCAGGGAGCTAGAGCATAGGTTTCCCCAGGGTGCGGAGTCTAAGAGCCAGCAGGTGTTCACCAGAGCTTCTAGTGGTGAGGATGGACTTGGCCGCAACTGGCTCCAGGTCACGGCCCCCAGGGTCTCCCAGCTCACACTCGCTGGCTACAGGTGGATAGAGAGGACGAAGCAGTACAGGACAGCGAGGAATAGTCAGTGGGATAGCCAAGGGTCAGGGCAATGAGCAGACGGGGACAGACAGGAGAGCATGCCTAGATCGGGGTAACCAGCAGACAGGAATAGTCACAAACAAGCCGAGGTCGGGGTAACATGCAGAAAGGAATAGTCACAAACAAGCTGGGGTCGGTACACAGAATCAGACGAAGAGCACTCAGCAGGAACCACACACACAGAAAGCCAGACACACAATATTGGTCACCAAAGAGGCTTGCAGTGCATGGTCTTAAATAATGTTCCTAATTAGAGACGGGGGTGGAGTCATGCTGAGGGAAGATTACTTAGCACACAGGTAAGAGTTGCACGGTCTCTTGGCTGACCACAACCAGAGAGGTAAGCAAACAGATAGGACATGAAATGTTACTGCAGATTCATGACAGTACCCCCCCCTCCCCCATCTGGGCCCAGGCTTAGAGGGAAATCTTAAATGAAACCTCCTCACAAGGCGAGGCGCAAATACCTCAGATGCAGGGATCCAAGACCTCTCCTCAGGACCAAACCCTTTCCATTGCACAAGGTACTGAAGAATGCCTGGAGTCCAGAATTAGACTAACCTTGTACTCCTGACTATCCTCTGAGACCGGAACCATGCATGGTAGGGAGAGGACAAGAGAACTTATTGAGGACTAAAGGCTTCAGAAGGGAAACATGAAAGGAGTTCGAAATCCTGAGGCTTTTAGGGATCTGGAGTTTAAAACAAACCGGATTCAACTTAGCAATTATAGGGTGCAGGCCAATGAATCTTGGGGCAACTTTCAGAGAAGGAACCCTGAGCTTGATGTTCCTGGTGGAAAGCCAGACTTTGTCTCCAGACGGCTTATGCCTGTGACGGTAGGTATAACCTTTAAATTTATCGGCAGCTGCCCTTAGCGAGTCATGGACATCACCCCAAATAGAATTGAAGGATTGTTGAACCGTAGCCAAAGCTGGAGTTTCCAGAAAAAAAGGTCACAGGAAGAGGGAGCTGAGGATGTTATCCATAAACTGTAAGAAAAGGTGTCTTCTGAGAACTGACGTTGACATAATTGTTGTGAGAGAATTCCGCCCACGGGAGTAGAGATGACCAATCATCATGATGAGCCGAGACTAAAGTTCTGAGAAGAACCTCTAACTCCTGATTAACCCTCTTAGTCTGTCCACTGGATTGAGGGTGGTAAGAGGAAGATAAGATTTCTCAAACAAAAATGGGAACCAAAGCAGGAGCAGAAGGAAGTCACGGAAGAGGAACAAAATGGGCCATCTTAGAGAACCGATCGATTACCACCCAAATTACCGTATTCTTCTCAGATGGTGGGAGATCAGTCATAAAGTCCATGGCAATGTAAGACCAGGGTTCCTTAGGACTGGGCAAAGGCATGAGAAGACCAGCAGGAGCTTGTGTGGAGGATTTAAACTGGGCACAGACATGACAGGCTTTAACGTAGTCTTTGACATCCGGACGGAGAGTAGGCCACCAGTAGTGGCAACTGAGGAGTAGGAAGGATCGGAGGAATCCAGCATGACCTGCTACCTTGGAATCATGTCCCCAATTAAGAATCTTTGCTCTTAGCTCAGTGGGGATGAAGGTCTTGCCAGGAGGAATTTTTGACTCCAGGGTGGTAGAATACGCAAGAATGCATGAGGTCGGAGCTCAGATTGGCTCCAGAGTGTCAAATGACCTAGAGAGTGCATCAGCCCTACTGTTGCAGGAACCAGGTTTGTACGTAATCGTCAAATTATAACGGGAAAAGAAAAGACTCCCCCCGGCCTGTCTGGGATTCAGTCTTTGTAAGTACTGCAGATTTTTATGATCAGTGAAGATTGTTATAGAGTGAGGGGAGCCCTCCAAGAGATGACGCCAATCCTCTAACGCCAATTTAATAGCAAGAAGTTCCCGATCACCAATAGCGTAACATGGTTGACATTTTTCTCAACAGATTGAAGCAGCACAGCTCCCACCCCAGTTGAAGAAGCGTCCACTTCAATACAAAAATGATCCTCAGGGTTAGATCTCCTCAAGAGAGGTCCAGAAACAAAGGTTTGTTTCAATTCATAAAAGGCAGAGACAGCTTCAGAGGGCCACTCCTTGGCATTTGCACCTTTCTTGGTCAAGGCGATAATAGGCGCAGCAATGGAAGAGTAATTCCAAATGAACTGCCTATAATAATTTGTGCACCCAAGAAAGTGCTGCGTGGCCTTGAGGCTGGTGGGAAGGGGCCAGTTGGTAATGGCCGAAACCTTCCCCGGATCCATACGAAGACCCAAACTAGAGACACACTATCCCAGAAACAGAACCTCTGAACTCTCCATAGAGCATTTCTCCAGATTGGCATACAGATTATTTTCTCTAAGGCGCTAAAGTACAATTCGGATATGGTTTCTGTGGACAGGCAGATTCTCCGAAAAGATGAGGATGTCATCCAAATAGATGACAACAAATTGATATAGCAGATCCCTGAAGATTTCGTTGATGACGTTTTGGAACACAGCTGGGGCATTACACATACCAAAAGGCATAACCAAGTACTTGTATTGCCCATCTCTAGTGTTAAATGCAGTTTTCCATTCGTCACCTTCCTTTATCCTGATCAGATTGTATGCACCCCTGAGATCCAACTTGGTAAAAATGGAGGCACCTTTCAACCCGTCGAATAGTTCAGACATTAAGTGTAAGGGGTAACGATTTTTGATTGTCACCGCGTTTAAACCTCGATAGTCAATGCAGGGTCTTAAAGTACCATCTTTTTTGGCAACAAAAAAGAACCCTACTCCCGCAGGTGATGAGGACTTCCAAATGAACCCCTTCTCTAGATTTTAAGTGACATGTCTGGAATGTACAGGGGATAGGTACAGCCCGGAGTCACTCCAGGAACAAGGTCAATGGCACAGTCAAAGGACCTGTGCGGAGGAAGCTCTTCAGCTGATTTCTTGCAGAAGACATCCCAGAAATCGCTATATGCAGTGGGAAGGGCAGAAGAAACTGAGGTGGTGGCAATAGGAAGTCTCTCTTTAGGGGCAACCTTGAGTAGGCAGGATGAGAAACAGGAGGGACCACAAGCCAGTATCTGCCCAGAAGTCCAGTCAATGTGTGGGGAATGATGCTGTAACCAGGGAAGGCCCAATACGATGGGGGCTGAGGCCTTAGGTAGGACAAGAAAGGATATCTCCTCCTGGTGGAGTATTCCTACCGACAACCGGAAGGGCGTGGAATTGGATAGGCTCCCTGGAAGAACAGTGCCATCTATCGCTGAGACCACCAATGGAGTGGCGAGGGGCAAAAGGGTACGTTTCAAGGGAGATGCAGATTTCTAGTCCATATAGTTCCTGGAAGCTCCGAAATCCATATATGCTATGACCGAAGAAGAAGCGCCGGCATGAAGTAACACCGACAGAAGAAGATGTGAAGGTGATGTTTCTGGGTCCAATACTCCATCTTCCATATGTATTAGACCCAAGCGTTTCCCGGACTCCCGAGTTTCACGAGTGTCACGAAAATGACTTTTGCCCCCCCCCAGTAGAGACACAGACCCAGAGTTCTGTGCCTAGCATGTTCCTCGGAAGATAGTCTGGTCCGGCCCAGCTGCATAGGTTCCTCAGCTGGCAGGGGATGCTCCATGGGTCATAGAGAGGAGAGCGCAGGCTGATTAGGGACCAAGGGGTGCTGGTGTCTCTTTTCAAGGGTCCTATCCTGAGAGCGAATGTCGATCTGTTTACACAGGGAGATCACGTCGTCCAGATCAATGGGGATGCTTCTACCTGCTATTTCGTCCTTCACTCTGTCAGGGAGGCCTTGTAAAAAGGTTGCAACTAAGGCCTCATTGTTCCAGTTCAGCTCAGCAGATAGAATCCAAAAATGGAGAGCATACTATCCCACAGAAATAGACTCCTGGTGGAGGCGTAAAAGGCCGCTGGCCACTAAAGAAACGCGACCTGGTTCCTCGAAGATGTTCCGAAAGAGTTTCAAGGAACTAGACAGACTAGAAAGCACGGGGTCACTCTTCTCCCACAGAGGGGCAGCCCAGGCTAGAGAAAGTAGAAAAATAATGTAGGCCACCTTCGCCTGATCAGACAGGAAGTTTTGAGGCTGAAGCTCAAAATGAATGGTGCACTGGCTGAGGAACCCCCTGTAGGAGTCCCCAGAGTAACAGAACGGGGCTGGTAACTGCAAAGGGATCGTGGCCGTGAGTGTGACTGGAACAGATATGGCAGCAGGTTGCGGTTGAGGTTATTGAACCGGGGGTCCTAAGGCGGCCTGAAGCTGCTCAAAGCGGGAAGCCAGATCCTGGAGGAATTGCAACACCTGGGTCTGATTAGGTTTCTGGGTCTCAAGTCTGCGGACTATGCCCTGCAGCGAATCATCTGCGGGTAGTGGCACATCAGCCGGGTCCATGGCCGACCAATCTGTCAGATCACCTGACGGCAGGTGACAGGTGCGCACCGCTAGGGATGGGGGCGCACAGCTAAGGTTGTGAACCCTTAGCTGACTGCCATGAATGGAACTCTGGCTGGTGATGGAAGCAGGACCACTGGAGCACTGACACAGATTATGCAGGGAGCTAGAGCATAGGGTTCCCCAGGGTTCGGAGTCTAAGAGCCAGTAGGTGTTCACCAGAGCCTCTAGTGGTGAAGATGGACTTGGCTGCAGCTGGCTCCAGGTCACGACCCCCAGGGTCTCCCAGCTCACGCTCGCTGGCTATAGGTGGATAGAGAGGGCACAGCAGTACAGGACAGCAAGGAATAGTCAGTGGGATAGCCAAGGGTCAGGGCAATGAGCAGACAGGGACAGACAGGAGAGCACACCAAGATCGGGGTAACCAGCAGACAGGAATAGTCACAAACAAGCCAAGGTCGGGGTAACAAGCAGAAAGGAATAGTCACAAACAAGCCAGGGTCGGTACATGGAATCAGACGAAGAGCACTCAGCAGGAACTACACATGCAGAAAGCCAGACACACAATATTGGTCGGCAATGAGGCTTGCAGTGCATGGTCTTAAATAATGTTCCTTTTTGGAGACTGGGGTGGAGTCCTGCTGAGGGAGATTACTTAGCACACAGGCGAGAGGTGCACGGTCTCTAGGCTGACCACAAGCAGAGAGGTAAACAAACCGACAAGACATGAAATGTTACTGCAGATTCATGACAGTGAGTCAGGAAAATACTGAAATATAGTCACTAGATGGAGCTGATCATCATAGAAAAATTGTATTTATATTTGTTTTATTTTATTTATATTTATATTATTTCCTGGTAAGGGGTTAAACATCTAGGGCGATCAAAGGGTTACATGTGTGCCTAGCCAGTGTTTTTATAAACTGTGGGAGATGCTTTTGCTAAGGGAAGGCATTGATCCATGCCCCTGCTTTACAGGAACACAGGATCCATGCCTTCCCTCCTGTCAGAACGCTGTTCTGCCTCTCTGTTCAATCATCGGTGGGGCTGGGCTCCCTCTGTGTGTGATCATGCGCGCCAACTACCCAGAAGAGCCTGATCACCTATATATATGTGATCCGGTGCACAGGTGCCGCCCTGTAGCAGTAAAACTGCTATCGGGTGGACCTGAAGTAGTTAAAGTGGTTCCTGCACTACTTTGGTCAGCCTTTCATGCAACTTGAGGGCATTAAACATCAATGTAAACCCTCAAAAGTTGCAAGAAAGTCTCACCTGCATGATTTTGTAACTTTGTAAAGCCCAATCACTTAGTCTGCTTTTTGACCCCCGTCCCAGCCCATCCCTCCCGCAGGGAAGCCCCTCCCAAGCAAATTGTCCATCCATCTCTCTTCCTGGTGTCCCAGGAGCTCTAACCCTATTAGCTATAACCCAAGCTATAACCCTAACCCTTGACATAACCCTAAACATAACCCTAACCTTAATCCTAACCCTGGCTATAACCCTAATCCAAGCCATAACCCTAATCCTAGCCATACCCATAACCCTAGCCATAACCCTAACCGTAGCCATAACCCTAACCCTAGCCATAACCCTAACCCTAGCCAAAATCCTATCTCTAGCGATAACCCTAACCCTTGCCACAATCCTAATCCTGGCTATAACCCTAACCCTGGCTATAACCCTAGCCATACTCCTAACCCTAGCTATAACCCTAACCTTTGCCATAACCCTACCCTTAATCCTAACCTTACCCATAACCCTAACCCTAGCCATGAATCTAGCCATAATCCTAACCTTAGCTATTACTCTAACCCTAGCCATAACCCTAACCATTATCCTAACCCTAGCTTTAAACCTAACCCTAGCCATAATCCTAACCCTAGCCATAATTCTAATCATAGCTATAACCCTAGCCATAATCGTAACCCTAGCCATAACCCTAGCCCTAGCCATAACCCTAGCCATAACCCTAACCCTAGCCACAATCCTAACCCTGGCTATAACCCTAATCCTGGCTATAACCCTAACCCTAGTCATACTCCTAACCCAAGTCATAACCCTAACCCTAGCCATAACCCTAACCTTAATCCTAACCTTAGCCATAACCCTAACCCTAGCCATGAATGTAGCCATAATCCTAACCCTAGCCATAACCCTAACCCTAGCCATAATCCTAACCTTAGCTATTACTCTAACCCTAGCCATAACCCTAGCCATAATCGTAACCCTAGTTTTAACCCTAACCCTAGCCATAATCCTAACCCTGGCCATAACCCTACCCATCACAGTGGCAGGAAAAGGAACTGTGTCGCACCATGTATGTTATCATTGGTCAAATCCAAAGTTGCAACAAAGTGACACTCATCCAAAGTCGCATCAAGTCTCACTGTAAAGTCGCAATGGAAATTGCACAATTTTTTAAAGTGAAAAGCGAAAGCCTTTATAAGTGGTCGTTTTAGAAAATAAAAAATCGCCTTTTTACCTATGCACCCTTACATTTGTGTGAACGTGTATTTCATTTAACTTTATTGCTATCACAAGGGGCGAACAAGTCCCCGTTTCATAGCTTTACGCAGGTGACCAGGTACTTTTTTATGGAGACATCAGGGGTTTATTAGATCCCTGATGTCTCCCCTGACCTCCAAAGCAGCTAATCAAGCACAGGTCTTGCTTGATTAGCTGCTTACTTGGCTCTAACAGCCAGGGAATGACAGATTTGAAAGTGATGAAATCACTGTCATTTCTAGGGTATTCATCACAGAGGAGATCAGAAAATGGACGTTCCTTCATCTCATCTGTGGGAAGCCATCCCAACCATTTACTGTGGTCCTGGGCTCCCTGGAGAAATGGGAGAGTTCTGGAACCACCAGGAGCAGTAGCGCAAGGGGGGGACCTTAGCAGCGCTGTAAAAGTGATCACTTTTACAAGACGGCCAAACGCTGGCTGAAATAAAAAAAGCTACAGTCATGATTATGGTATAAACATTTGCTGACAGGACAATTTTTTGCATACGTCGTTCAACATGTGGTTAAAATTATTGTCCTTAGGACACTGTTTATAAATGGCACTGGTGTACAAATGGTATTTTCCTGATTTAGTCTAAGCTGTTTGAATGAGGAGTATTCGAACTGCCAAGAAAATAATAACATTCAGTTTTTCCCCCATTTGCACAGAATAAACGGCCATGCTATTTTATAGTAATACACAACCACCCCAAGGCACAGGTCCACCATGCTTAATTAGAAAATGCTCATTTGGCTACTGTGAATTATTTGAGATGTTCACTGTGTTCTTCGTCTTCAGGTGTTGTTCCCATCATTGTCCTCACTTTCAAAACTAAAGGAGATTACCTGGAAATTGAGAAAAGATTTAGACTCATGGGGGCAGAGACGGTGATCGCCATTGAGAATTACACACCGGAGAGCCACATAAAGACTCTGGGAAGAACCACCGACATCCTGATGGTGATAGATAGCGCCTTGAGAAACGTCAGATTCCGCCTGGAACAGCCAAGAAACCCAAGAAGAGAACGGATAGAGAGGAAGAAATTTATGTACAACTACATCCATCAGATCCAACTTCATCAGGAGAAAGAAAAACTAGAGAGTGAAATAAAGAGCATACGAATGTCTCGACCAATCACGCGGGACATCAATAAGGGTGAACCACAGTGCATATTATCGTAACTAGCCATCCTTATGATATCATTATGATCTGAAGGATTGTTTGAATATGGCTCCATCATTAAACCAAGGACAGTTTACAGATATAAAGGTCAGGCACATATGGGTGTGAATACCTGTATCGTCCTTAAAAATTGCCCCAATAAGGTTGGATTCCAGTCCGCTCTGACGCTTCTTCATAGTGTTAAAGATGCCCCATGCCTTCCTGACTCTTACACATTTCTGTTGGACACTTTGTCACTCTAAAATAGTCAGAGGCTAATGAAATGTGGGGGAAGCTGCTCTAGACATTTCACAGCTTTGTCTACCAGAACAGATTGGGAATTGGTCGCATCTGCAGGCTTTTTTAGATGTTTTAAATGTTTTTTTTGTCTCATCAACATATCTGTCTTTAATTGTTAAAATACGATCTACTGTATAACATATGACATTTATGGTCATTTATGAGTAGAGGGTCAGTAGGGTATCCTTTGTATGTGCAATGTGGAGATCAGGGGTCCTTAGGGGAATGGGGCCCATTGTGCTCTCACACACTGGAGCTATTCTTGTTACTGGCGACTGCAGCTTATAGGTCAATTCTGTGTGGTCACTACTATACTGAACAGCTTATGCATTGCTGGCCCAGAGTTTAGAGGAGTGCTCTAAAACTCCCCCCAACCCACCCAACCACATCCCTTGCTGGTTACTAGGACCACTAGTGTCCTAACAACCAGTGACATCACTTGCTTACCCTGCTTGGAACTTCCACCATTCAAACTTACCCCACCTCCCAGGTCTTGCCTTGCTGCTACAAGGTAAGGCAAGGTAAGGTGGCACATTGTTGTAAGGGGGCAGCCTGATGTAAGGTGGCATATTGATGTAAGAGGGCACATTGATGTAAGGGGGGTTCTGATGTAAGGTCCCAGATAGCAAGGATAACTTGCCACACATGTGTGGCAGTGTTGAATTGTAAGTCGGTTAACGTATTGCACATTTTCACTGGCAGATTTACACTTGCAGATCACTTGAAGCACAAGTTCTAGTTGACACTTTTCCAATTTGTAGCAAATTTGCCTGGCAAGTTTCTAGCAAGAGCAAAGTTGCAATGGTGAGTCTGCAGCAAGATCTCTGCAAGTCTACAGTATGAAAATTCAGCCACAGTGACCCCCTGTGGTGGGAGGACTATTGCACAACATAACTTAACCAGAACTTGCAGAATGTTTGAAAAGAAAGTTGATCTGGAGTCATGCAATGCAGACTTACAGCAATTGTGCAACAAACTTGTGAAGCCTGGCGAGTCTAGCAATAGCTTAGCTAATCATTTTCAAACTTGCAGCACAAATGCTTGCTATCTGGGGTGGCACATTGATGTAGGGGGGAACTCTTATGTAAAGGTGGACTTCTTGTGTAAAGGGGAACAAGGGAGACTCTTGATGTAAATAGGGGACTATTGATACAAGGGGGGCACATTAATGTAAAGGGGGACAATGATGTAAGGGGGGACAGTTATGTATGA
>BLSH010112656.1:42061-53044 GCA_018402905.1 Glandirana rugosa
CTTGTACAGTTAAGCTCTTATCCTCTTTACGGACACTCTTTCTTTTTCACATGAAAGAAAGAAACCGTACTTCCGTAGTGGTACGTAGCATATTAAGGAGAAGCACTTCATCTTAAAAGTCCGTACGAGATAATACACCTAAGGACCAACTCCACCGATCAAAACCCAGACACTGACCAAAGAAAGAAAGTACACTTTTTCTTTCTCACAGGCATTTCTCCTATTCTCGAATTGACATGTTCCTATTAGATAAATGAACACTTCAAATGTTGAATCCACGCAAATCCATGACATCACATAGCCAGACCACGCTGCGGTCACACTGTGCATGAGCAGGATGCCTCCTATTCCTCACCCATCTGGCGTTGCAACCTTAGGCTATTACAAGAACCCCATACATTCCATGTAATCTCTCCACAATTTCTTCCAAGATAATGACAAATCTGTAGAAGACCCTGACATCCTCCGGAATGCCCATAAGGCATGCATGAGAGGTATACTCATACAGCTAGGAGCAAGAGAAAAAAAGCGATACACTTCAAAACTTAACTCCACAATAGCTGAAATTCAAAAACTAGAAACACAAAACAAAAATGCACACTGTAAAGACAAAACCAACACCCTCTCACAACTCAGGGAAACCGTACGAGAACTACTGTCACAGCAGTATGACAAACATCTGAGACGCCTAAAACTAAACTCTTACACAAATGCCAATAGAGCGGGAAAATATCTTGCTAACCAAATTAAGGCGGCCCGAACCAAGTCCAATATAGCTTATCTGAACCTACCCTTGAACACAAAATAATCAATCCACGACAAATAGCAAACCAATTTGTTAAATACTGCAGTGAACTTTTTAATTTAAACCAAGATACCTCCACCCCCAACCCACTTTAGAGAAAATACAACAGTTCCTTCAAGGAATAAATCTTGCATCCCTGTCAGACACAGAAATCAATAAACTCAACTCCCCCTTCACAACAGAGGAAATAGAAGCAATTATACACACGCTACCGAACGGGAAGTACCAGATGGATACTCAAATGAATATTACAAAACGTGTCATAGTATCTTAGCACCATATATCCAATTAGTATTCACTAAAGCAGCCACAAAAGCTGCATTCCCACCGGAGATGCTGAGAGCATACATAGTCACGATACCCAAACCAGGGAAAGACCCCACCACACCACTCAACTTCAGACCCATATCCCTCTTAAATACTGACCTGAAAATATATGCAAAATTACTAGCCAAAAGACTATCAGTATTCCTACCCTCCCTCATCAAGGGAGACCAGATGGGCTTTGTAAGGGAGAGGCAGACCTCAGATGTCACCAGAAGTATAACCAATATTATCTATCATGCAGAACGGAGTCAAACGCCTTCTTTGCTACTGTCTATAGACGCGGAGAAGTCATTTGACAGAGTTCACTGTTCCTATATGACAATGGTCCTAACAAAGTTTGGTTTTCAGGGCCCAATATTAAATGCAATATGAGCATTATATTCCTAGCCATCGGGCAGAAGTATACACATTTGGAACCAGCACGTAATAAACCTCTTTGCTGATGATGTCATATTCATCCTGACCAATCCACTGATCTCCCTTCCATCTGCACACAAGACTTTACAGGAGTTTGGTGAAATCTCATACTATAAAGTCAACTTCACCAAATCCTTAATCCTAAATTTAGGAACTCCAAATTGCACCAGTGATACCTTACAAAAAACTCACAAAAACATCAAACCTCTAGCAGCCGAACTGGAAACGCAATTATCGGAAATCTCCAAAAAAGAAATCTCATGGTTAGGCAGAATCGCAGCCTTTAAAATGCTAATCCTACCACAAATATTACATGTCTTCAGAATGATACTAGTCACCATTCCCCCACACAATATATGTTTCCTGGCGCGTCTCATGTGGAGGTTCACATATGGAAAGGGAAAAAAACACAATGGTCAAAAACCAATTTATTCCCACATAAACAAGCAGGTGGAGCAGGTTTGACAGACATCTCAGACTACATGTGGGCAGCAAGACTAGATCAGCTCAAGCATTGGTTCGGGACTACTCACACCCCAATTTGGGTTGAAATCGAGAATTAGCCCCGATGTCAGATCTTACAGCATTTCTCATAAGTGATATATTGGAAAAATGGGACATTTAAAACATATCCCCCTCTATCCTAGCAACTATACAAGCATGGAGATTTATACTCAGCCAACATAACACAGACAACACCAACACACAACTATCAATTCCCTCTAAACATACTTGAGGCCAAAATACCAATGTACTCAGTCAAACAACTCGCGACATATGGTCTCAAAACTATACAAGATGCACTTTGTAATGCAACACCCAAATAGACAAAACGTTTGCTAAAAGAATATGACATGCCTAAGCACCTGCTTTTCATATGCATCCGTATCTCCCACTATCTAAGGACACACCCTATCCCTACGATACAAATGCCTATAAAAGTTTGGCAAAATTTTATATCCCACACAACTAAAACCAAGGGCATATCACTATTATACAATAGCTTCCAAAACAAAAAATCCTTCAACAAAACTTCAACAATGAAGAAATGGGAAGAGGACTTAGGGAAAACATTCAGAGATGACCAGTGGCTATGCTCGTTAAGAACAATCCAAAAAATTACACTGTGGGGTTTATTTACTAAAGCGTTCAGTGGAGTAAATTTACTCCTGAGAGCTATTTAGTTCCCAAAAATGGCAAATGGTGCTAAATAGAGCTACAACGGTATTCACAATAGCTCTGGAGTAGATTTACACCCAAAATGAAATTCACTATTGCTCTGAGGTCACAGATAACTCCCAACTCCTTACTCCAGTCCGGACCTGGAGTAGTGCAAATAGAAATAATGTTTGGAGCATGATCTGATCCCCTAAATTGTACTAAAATATGTGGTATATTGTTTAAAGGTAATTTGCTTTTAAACTGTGTGAAAATTGTTTCATACTTACCGTAATTTTCCTTTCCTGGTGCCTATCCATGGTAGCATACCTGTGATAGAGCTCTACTCCTCCCTCAGGACCAGTGAATAGCATAAAGACTTAGTCCTGCCCCCAACATTCTCTGTAATATAGAATACCGAGGGTGGGAGCGTATGCTGCCATGGATAGGGACCAGGAAAGGAAAATTACGGTAAGTATGAAACAATTTTCCATTTTCCTGGTGCCTCCATGGCAGCATACCTGTGATAAATAACTAGCATACACAGGTGGGTTCAATACCAATAAAGAAAAAATGTAATTAGATACTGCCGTAGCGGCATTCAGTGCTCTTTTTCTGAACTCTACTGGAGTAAGAGCCCCTGGGTCGATACGGTAATGTTTTAGAAACGTGTGCTGGGAAGACCAGGTGGCGGCCCTGCAGACTGTCTCCAAGGACATGTTTGCCCTTACTGCCCATGAAGCTGAGACTGCCCTGGTTGAGTGAGCATTCAGTTGAGCAGGAGGCTTCATGTTCTTCACCCAGTAAGCCTTCTGTAACATCTTCACTACCCACAATGCTAGGGTTCTGCTAGAGCCCTCTTTGCCTCTGTACCTTCCCCATGGGATAATAAACAGTCTCTCGGAAGGCCTAAATTCTTTAGTGGCTTCTAGGTAGGCTCTAAGGACTCTAGCAATGTCCAGCTCATGACAGGTATCTGAATCTGAGTCTGTGAACATTGGAAAAGCCCATGGTTCGGCTAGGTGGGCCAGTGTGGTGACTTTTGGAGTGAAGCTGTCAGTAAAAAGGACTTTGCCAGTGTTCCTGGCCGTGTCCGGGTGGTGCGCGCGCATCCGTGCGCGTTCGCGCGCTCCCGTGCGCGTTCGCGCGCTCCCGTGCGCGTGCGCGCGCCCGTGCGCGTGCGCGCGCCCGTGCGCGCGCACGCGCCGGAAACGGCGCCAAATGGTGCCTATTTAAACCCTGGACATACTGCACCAAGTTGCTGCTTGTTCTACAGCGTTCCAGACCTGTGAGCCTCAGCTCCCTACCTGTTCCTGTGTTTTCACCTGTTTCCTGTCTACCCGGCTTGCTTTGACCTGTTGTCCGCTACCTGCATCGACCCCGGCTATCCACAACCATCCGTTTGTCTACTCCTCTGTACCTCCGCTGCCCGCCCGTTAACGAACCTTGCCTGAACTTGACGATCCGCTTGCCTAACCCCTTTTGTACCTTTCTGCCTGCACGTTGCCAACCCTGCTTGTACGACCATTCTCCTGTTTGCACGACCTGCTGGAATCTCACTACAACATCTGTGACCATCCAGCCCTCGTGCCATCCCGCACTCTCGGGCCTCTGTCTACACTACCAGGGGTCCTTGAATCGGGTGCGCAAGAGCGGTTGTTCCCTGCACAAGACAGACTCCACCGTCAGGTACGTAACAGAAGCCCCGGAGAGGACAAAGCTCCACCCTGTCCGGAAAGAATGAAACATATTCTTCCCCTATCCCTAGGGCATGGAGTTCTGAGATTCTTCTCCCGGATGCAATGGCCAAGAGGAATACCGTTTTTAGAGTCAGATTCCAAATTGAAGCTTCCTCCACCGGAGCAAAAGGATGGTTGCCCAAGATCTCTAGAATTAGAGGTAGATCCCACTTGGGAAAGGAGCGCCTGTTAGGAGGTCTTATCTTTAATACTCCCTTGATAAACTTGATAATTAAAGGGTCCTCTGCCTATCTCATGTTGGTTGCTGCAGAGATTGCCGACACCTGCACTTTGAGAGAGCTCCATCCAAGGCCTAGATCAAGGCCAGTCTGAAGAAATTCCATTATGTTAGCAGTGGAAGGGTTAACTGGGTCTAAACACCTTCCCAAGGCGAAAGAGAAACTTGTCCCAGGTCTTCGTGTATATTGAGTTTGTTGAAGGCTTTCTGGCACTCAGGAGGGTAGATATGAATCCACTAGAGTAACTGAAACCTCCTCCTTTCAATTTCCATAGCTGAAGATCCAGTCTCTGCGGGTACGGATGAGTTATCCTTCCCTGTGTCAGAAGCTGGGGGAACGCTGGGATTCTGATGGGAGGACACAGGCTGAGGTGCATGGCTAGTGGAAACCATAGCCTCTTCAGCCAGTATGGTAAGATTGCCAGGATTTGTACTGGTTCCCTCAGCAGACGGAGAAGAAAGCCCGCGATGAGAGGGTGAGGAGGAAAGGAATACGCCCTTGTGAAGTCCCAAGGGCAAGAGAGGGCGTCCACCTGCTCCGCCTGTGGATGTGGCAGGCGAGTGAATAACCTCTTGAGTTTGGTATTTTCCCAGGTGGCATAGAGATCTACCTGTGGAGGCTCCCAGAGTTTGGAGATCTGGTGAAAGACATGAGGGTGCAATGACCACTCGTTGTTGCTGCCAAACCTCCTTGACAAGGTGTCTGCCTCCGTGTTCAGCCTCCCTGGGAGATACATCGCTCTGAGATCCACAAGATTCCTTTCCGCCCAGATCATTATCGGTTCCACCTCTCTCAGAAGAGTTCTGCTGTGGGTGCCACCCTGCCTCTGCAGATAGGAGACTGCTGCTGTGTTGTCCAGGCGTAGAAGTACTCTCTGTCCCCTGATATGAGATGTCAACGAAATCAACGATAGGAAAGCAGCTCTCATTTCTAGGATATTGGATACTATCCCCCTGGGGTGAAAAGACCATCTGCCCTGTATCCTGATATCATCGCAGTGAGCCCCCCATCCGTGTCCGCTGGCATCCGATGTAATCGTGATCCAGGAGTGGGAGACCAAGGAGTGCGATCTTGAGAGATTCTCCAGACTCGTCCACCAGCGCAGACTCCTGCGCATCCGAGAGGTTAATACGATCCTCTGTGTCTCCTTCTCCACTGTGCTAGGAATCCCACCTGGAAATGCCTCAGGTGCCAATGAGACCACAGGACCAGAGGTATACATGATGACATCTTGCCTATCAGGCTCAGGCACTGTGAAGTAGTCAAGTGAGAGCTTCTCATGATCTTGATCATTCTCTGGCTGATGTCCCATGCCTTCTGTTTGGGTAAGGACACTAAACCTTGTCCTGTGTCGAACATTGCCCCCAGGTAAATCATCTGCTGTGTAGGTGCCATCTGGCTCTTTTCATAATTTACCAGCCAGCCTAGCTCTGAGAGAGAGTGCAGTGGGATATCCCTATGGGCTATTAGCCGATTCGGTTCGTTTGACAGTAAGAAGATATCATCCAGATAATGGTATATCCTTATCCCCTTCTCTCTCAGGGGGGCTAGGGCAGATATCAACACCTTTGTGAATACCCGAGGGGAGGTACCTAGGCCAAAGGGTAGAGCTTGAAATTGCAGGTGGACACGACCTACTGCAAACCTCAGGAACCTTTGGAAGGAGGGGCGAATAGGAATATGCAGGTAGGCATCTTGTAGATCTATCGATATCAACCAATCTCCTGGTTGTACTGCCTGAATTATCGTGTGTAGTGATTCCATTTTGAACCTTTAGAGGTGGATGTATCTGTTGAGCCTCTTCAGGTCTATGACTGGTCTCCAACCCCCCTTTTTTTCTGTACTAAGAACAGAGTTGAATAAAAACCTGTAAATCGTTCTGATGGGGGGGACCGGTATTGCCACTTTCTGTACCTGTAGTGATGTTAAAAACTGGTTTAGGGCCAGTGCCCTTTGTGGAGAGGCCGGTGTCTCTGTTCCCTTGAAGGGGTTTTGAGGAGGATGCCGCGAAAAAGTCCATGAGTGCCCATACTGGATTGTGGACATTACAGGGAACAAGATAAGATAGCGCCCCGTCTAGGTCTTCTTAACAATACTATACAATGGGAATAGTAGAGTCCTATTCACCCAATTAGCCACTCATCCGAATTGAGGATGGGGTCCCTAGGGCAAAACACCAGATACAAAACTTTTTGTGTAATCACAAAAAGAGCCCATGGGCGGGACACTCAGGGCATTAACATGTAAAGTTTATTAATCTGAATAGAAAGAATTAAAAAGACATTTACCATTGATGCATCCTAAAAATGACAACGTTGTCAATAATCAAAGGGACATGGTCAGCCGGCTGCATACCACCATTCACCACCACACACCCTGCATTCACTCTCTACAGATAAATGGGAAGTAAACAATTTCCAAATGGTGGCGTCTAGGACCGCCTGTAGATGATATGACCCCAAAGTTGGCAGTGGTGATGCAGGGACCAATGAACCCCACTGTGAAGGCTCCCAGTCAATGATGGCCACACAATAGCTGACAATATTTAATCTGCACGTGCTAGAAGTGGTCTAGTCCGTAGTGGCTAATCCCACTATGAGTGTAGGCAGGTTATGTCATATGGTGAATAACATGCCCTTCATCTCCCACATTTGAAAGACCGATGCCAAGAACCGCAATATAGGAGCTAGTGTTCACAAACAATAAAGCTCACCGCTCTTCACCGACAGCGTCGGCATCATCTGTCTTGAAGCGATCTTGCTGGTAAGAGGTTCGGACTGCAGGGTACAGTTATCCCGGCTCACGGCCGTATCTTCGGATGCAAACGAAGGGCAGTGGGAGTGGTCGTGGAAGTCACGTGAAGGGGGCAAGGAGCCGATGTCACATGGGGGTGGTGGGGGGTGGCTGGCTGAAGCGTCCCTGACTGAAGGAATGACGCAAATGATTACACAAAGTTGTTTTGTATCTGGATTGTGGACATTACCCATGGATCTTGGCATATCCTGGCCCATACTGGAAGAAAATATTGCAGCCGAGCTCCCACCTGGGGGGGTCGACTCCCCTGGCGTCAAAAGGACTTCGCTCCTTCCTGGGAGCGGTGAGGGTTCTATTTCTTCTTGCTCTTAGGAAGGAGGCTTGCGTGCCCTTCCAAGGTCTTCTGTTGTCTCTGGCTTGTTGTGATTGTCTGAAGTCCCTGAAGCCTGACTGATGAATCTTGAGAGATAAGTCCTGGACTTTTGAAACTTCTTATCCTGTGGAATGAGTCCGGATTTTCCACCCGTTACTCGGGAAATGGCTTTTTCCATTTTATCCCAGCATTGAATTGGCCGAACACCGAATCGTGTCAATGGCTGTCTCTCCCACAAAGTCTGCTGCCAATCTGATTTCTTCTAAGATCGGGACTATATCATCCTTGGGGACACCTTGTTGTAAGGCTGTCTCCACATTTTTGGTCCAGACCCTGATAGCGTTGGAAATGGAGGTCAATGCAATGGTTGGTCTGCAGGCTGCGTCAGCCGCTAGGTAACTTCTCTTAAGATCTAGATTGATTCTTCTATCTATAGGATCTCTATCTCTCTATAGAATCTTCCATAGGAAGGGTTACATTCTTTGCTAAGTGTGCCACTGCAGCGTCCACTACTGGCATTGTACTGAAAGATTTAACCTCTGAGTCTGTTAACGGATATAGCTTGCAGAAATGGGCCAGGGAAATCTTCTTATCTGTCTTGCTCCATTCCTCCTGTATGATTTCCTTGATCTCTTCCATTAATGGAAATACGACTTGCTTCTTCTTAAGGAAAGGAAAATACACCTTTGATTTGGGCTGTGGCTCCGCTGCGTCTTCCCAGGCTATAGCGCCCTTCATGGCCTGAATAAGTGACTGGACCAGCTGAAAGTTGAAGCCAGAAGGCTCTGTATCATCTGTGGAGTCCTCAGATGACTCCTCTGGTAGTTGGTTTTCTGCCATCTGCCTGGAGGGAGGTAAAGGGATACTGGTGGCTGATGGCCCCGGAAAAATGGGACCTCTTCCCTACCTCTGGGTCTGGGGAGGTTGACTGCCCTGGTATTGAGGCTGCCAGTTCTGACAAGGAATCCTTCATCCTCTGCTTTAGTAGATCGACCACCTGCTGACCCTCCATCTCTCTATCTGCCGCATAGTCCCTGAAGCAGTTTTTACAGACCAACTTGTCTTGAAGCGGAGTAGCGCCACATGCCCAATACTTCTTTCTGGATGGACGAGGTGGAGACGGGGAGTAGCAAGATCTCCTTGATCTGGATCTTTCCCTTGATCTGTGTTGTGAGGAATGCGACCTTTGGTCGGGACTATGTCCATCACGATTCAGCTGGCCACCGCCACCACCCATCACGATGTCCTGAGGACTTTCTTGAGCGTTTTGAAGGGACAGGGCTGAAACAGACAGAAGCCTTGTTTACAAAATGGATTGCACTCTTTTTTTTTTTTATACTCACGCACAGATGGTCCCGTACCTATTGGATAAGCAAGGATCTTTACTTCTTGATGAATGACTCATGGCGAAATTACAGGAGAGGTGAATCAGCTGAAAGAAATATAGATAATAATTGCACACAGGGAGACCTACTAACTATCTCTATGAAGCAAGGCTGCTATGGCTTTAAATACCTGTGTAAACTCTGGCAAGAAGGTATTGCAGGGCAGCAGTCTGGTCAGATGCAGCCCTGAGCCCTTCTGGAGCCATGACCTTTAAATGCTGACAGGTGGGAGGGGCCAGCCCGCAGGCCACCCTCCCCCTGACAGCTTAGTACAGGGATATAGGCAGATTCCCCATTTTTCCCACATCCAATATGGCGGCTCCAGGACTTCCGCCCTGAGCCGTCGTCACCTCCAGTCGTGAGATCCCAGGCTGATCCATCCACTGGTTCACTTCCGCCCTCCTATCCCCCCCTCCTGAAGCCACCGTCGGCCAAAGAAGAAGAGGGGGAAATCCAGAGCAGAAATGAAGGGAGGTCAGCGGAGGGCAGCCCCCCTTCATCCAGGGTAACTGGGGGGGGGAGCAGTGGAAAAAGAAATGCCCCCCTGTCTGTCTAATAGTGGCTGCACTCACTTCTCTTTTCCTAATCATAGGATACACCCTCACACCTTCATATCAGACCTCTAAATCTTACCATCCTCCCATTTCCTAAGAGTTACTTCATGGAATGTGAAAGGCCTTAGGTCTCCCATCAAGCGGATGAAAGTCCTAAGACATCTAAAAAGGCTTGACACAGACATAGCACTCCTACAGGAAACACATCTAAAGCAATCTGACTTGCATCGCCTGAAAAAACTTTGGGTGGGAACAGTAATAGGCTCCGACGCATTAGGTCGCAAGGCCGGAGTAGCCATCTTAATCCACAAATCCCTCCCCTGCGAAGTACTCTCCTCCTGCTCGGTGATGCAAGGCCAGGTACTCACAACCCACGTTCGCTTGTCAGGCAAGGATATCCTGATAACCAACGTCTATGCCCCGAATTCCCCGGGCTCCCCTTTCTTCCAAGAACTGACCTTGAATATAATGAAATCACCCCAGACCCCCCATATATTAGGTGGTGACTTTAACTCTATCTCCCATCCAGGGGACGATAGATCATGCCCAAAAAAATTACACCCCGACCCCAACACCTTAACAACCACCCCACTAGCTAGTACCCTAGAATCCCTTCACATGACTGACGTTTGGCGACACCTACATCCTCTAGAGAAGGAATTTACTTTCTACTCTAACCCTCATAAGATCTTTACCAGAATCGACTATCTCTGCTGCACAGACTCATTGTTACCCCTGGTCAGAGACGCAGAGATTCATGAAATCGCGATCTCGGACCACTCCCCAATTTCCATCTCTTTCCAAGACTTGCTATCTCAACCCAACCCACATATATGGCGCTTCCCCCAATATCTCTCAAATAACTCCGACTTCCAGCAATACATCCACCTAGCCTGGTCGGAATACGCTTTCGCCAATGCACAACATCTAGAAAACCCAAACCTATTCTGGGACGCAGGCAAGGCCTTCCTCAGAGGTAAAATCATTTCCTACGCCTCCTCCTTTAAGAAACACTCGTTGTCAAAATTTAAAGCGGCCAGCACCCGTTTGAAACTAGCCCAAAGAAGACTATCTACTAATGACTCCCCCCATAACAGAACAGAATGGAATGCTGCCAAATTTGACTTTGACTCATGGGCAGACGTTAGAACTGGCCAAGCACTCATATCTAGAGGCACAATTCTGCAAGTTTTGGAATAAAGCCGGCAAGCTCCTGGCTAGACTAGCCAGGG
>BLSH010112698.1:22294-34749 GCA_018402905.1 Glandirana rugosa
ACATACATGTAGTAACACATTTTAACACAAAGAGTTCGTCCCACGGTACCGTAGGACCCCACGACAGACCTAAGGGGGTCCCCACAGCACTCGTACCCTGGGTCAAATATTGGTGAATTTCGCCTCAAGGTGGGTGTTTATATAGAAATATATAAAGTGTAGGAGATACGTACTACTTAGTGGAAACCTTTTTTTTTACATACGAGTGGGATTCACGGGACAACGATACACCAGTGACATTAGAAGGTGAAGGACTAGGCGCCGTGAGGTGTAGTGAAGGACGGAGCGGACCCGAGTACCCTCTACACTCGGAGAGGGATTCACAGGAAAACGATACACCAGGGACATTAGAGGGTGAAGGACTTGGCGCCACGAGGCGTAGTGAAGGACGGAGTTATAAACTGGGTCCCATGCTCACGACACCCCTGGGGGAATCCAGACAGCACCCCAGGATGCCATGGCACCCTGCTTGAGAAACACAATTTTACACAATGATGTACATACAGTACAACAAGCATGTTAAGGAAGACATCTACATCCAGCAACAGCTCAATGTGTTCACTGACAATCCAGCTGTGGTTTCCCTTTAAGAAATCACTCATCGTCCAGAAATAAAGAATTCATAGACTTTCTCCGCGCTGAAGAATTGGAATAAACTAATAATGATTGATCTCCTCCCCAGCTAATCGTGCCACTCTGCTAAATGCACTATTGATATCCATAATCCTTCCTCTTCACACTATTATGACTCAAAGGGCATTAATTGAATACCCAATTCTTTTTAATTTGATTTACGCCGCAGAGCAAGGAGACGGCGAGGAGGGGAGAGCCAACGTAAGTAATGTTTTCATTACCAGGGAAGTTACTTCAGGTGAGGGGCAGAAAATGATAAATTACATTCGGCATTCTTTATTTTTAACAATTAGCACCCAGGTAGGTGATGAACGACGCCGTGAACTCTCGTCAAGGAGACTTCGACCTTGATCCAGACAGGTGCTGCACTCCGCTTGGCTTGGCCAGGGTTCAAGACATATGTATGTACTGAGAGAACAACCATTAACCCCAATCATCCTCTCCGGCTGTCACATCTAGATCTCTCCAAAGGGCAGTCATTTACTACTCTATAGCTGTTAAAGGGAATCTATAAGCTTCTTAGAGAGTTAACTATAGAATTGCGATGGACGTAATTAGCTTAAAGCTGATGTTTCTCTAAAAAAAACATTTCCTCTACAGTTCTAGTTACATTATTTACCTGTAATGAAGGATGTCCCACAATGTGCAGGCAGCTGGATTCTGTAGAAATCTTCACTGCAGGGCTGCCCTGTCCTCTTCCTGATGCCAAGCCTCTGGCACTGTGGAATTAATAGCTTCAGATCCACAGGACCCGCTGCACTAAAAATGAATCCAATGGTGGGGAGAGTAGGAGGGGGCGTGTCCACAGTGAATCATCTTTGGTACAGCTGAGCGTGGATCCAATGGAAGTGAGGGAAAGGAGGGGTATGTTCCTAGTGGATCATTTTTAGTGCAGCTGAGCCTGGATCCAATGGAGATGAGGACAGGAGGGGGAGTGTCCCCAGTGGATTATCTTTCGTGTAGCTGAGCCTGGATCCAATGGAGGGGAGGGCAGGAGAGGGAGTGTCCCCAGTGGATTATCTTTCATGTAGCTGAGCCTGGATCCAATGGAGGGGAGGGCAGGAGGGGGGAGTGTCCCAAGTGGATTATCTTGAATGCAGCTGAGCCTGGATTCAATGGAGGAGAAGGCAGGGAGGGGCATGTTCCTAGTTATCTTTAATGCAGCTGAACCTGGAACCAATGGAGGAGAGGGCAGGAGAGGTCATGTCCCCAGTGGATTATCTTGAATACAGCTGAGCCTGGATTCAATGGAGAAGAGGACAGGAGGGGCATGTTCCAACTGGATTATCTTGAGTGCAGCTGAGCCTGGATTCAATGGAGGAGAGGGCAGGAGGGGGATGTTCCCAGTGGATTATCTTCAGTGTAGCTGAGCCTGGATCCAATGGAGAAGAGGACAGGAGGGGGGATGTCCCCAGTGGATTATCTTGAATGCAGCTGAGCCTGGATTCAATGGAGGAGAGGGCAGGAGGGGGCGTGGCCCCAGTGGATTATCTTGAATGCAGCTGAGCCTGGATTCAATGTAGGAGAGGGCAGAAGGGGCCATGTGCCCAGTGGATTATCTTGAATGCAGCTGAGCCTGGAATAAAGGAAGGAGAAGGCAGGGAGGGGCATGTTCCTAGTCATCTTTAATGCAGCTGAACCTGGAACCAATAGAGGAGAGGGCAGGAGGGGGTATGTCCACAGTGGATCATTTTTAATGCAGCTAAACCTGGGGACCCGAAGTTTATAACTACAGCTCAGGAAGTGCAGCAGCAGGAAGAGGACAGGGCAGCTAATTTTCTACAGAAACTAGGACCAACTTGTCCTCTTCCTGCTGCTAAACTTTCCGCACTGTGGGTGTTAATAACTTCAGGTCTATTGGCTCAAAGCAAGGTCCATAAAGACATGGGTGAGTGAGTTTGGGGTGGACGAACTTGGCTGGCCTGCACAGAGTCCTGGCCTCAACCCGATAGAACACCTTTGGGATGAATTAAAGGGGAGACTGCGAGTCAGGTCTTCTCATCCAACATCAGTGCCTGACCTCACAAATGCTCTTCTGGAAGAATGGTCAAACATTCCCATAGACACTCCTAAACCTTGTAGACAGCCTTCCCAGAAGAGTTGAAGCTGTTATAGCTGCAAAGGGTGGACCAACGCAATATTAAACCCTACAGATTAAGACGGGGAATGCCACTAAATTTCATGTGCATGTAAAGGCAGGCGTCTCAATACTTTTGGTAATATAGTGTATATACAGTAAATGAAGAGGAACTTTCAGAGCCCCTAGCATGAATTAGCTTTTTACTAAACACAACTTTCAATAAAATATTTTCTTGACTCTATATGTAGCACCTCCTAATGTGCTATTAGTGTACGCACAGTCAAATTTATGTTTTGGCTCTTGGCAAAATGAGTCTCTGAATCTGGGTCAAGTGTTTACTTCATTTCAGCTGGGTGACTCATGCAGGCAGGACTTTGGTGTCTTCCCCAGGTTCTGGAAGGTCGAAGAACTTTCTGGAAACTGGAGGGTGGAGGCTAGGTGGGTTAATCTGCATACTTAGGGTAAATCCCCAGGCAGTGGGATTGGCATGGGGTCTGAGCCAGCCCTTAAATATGGATGCGCCATGCTGGCAGGGATTCAGGTGGAAGATGGATTGCCGGGGAAACTGTTGGTGGCCCTTGAGGAGAACCCCTGCCCGGGGAGGGAGTTCTGCCTCGGGCTGTACTGGGAGTATTCTGGCAGCACCATGGTTTGGAAGAAATCTTGCGTAGGAAGCAGCGAGAGCAAAGAGGACAGTGTGAGTACGTCAGCATGGTCAGGAACTTGCAAAAGAAAAAGACTGTCACATATAGCAAGCCTTTCTGGAAGGCAGTGTTGGGCTTAAATCCTTTCTTTCCCTTGGCCTGGGAAATCTTCATTGGCAGCCAGGCGGGCTGGTAGTTTCTGCAGTCAGTAGAACTGGGATTGGTGTCTATGCTGGAGTTGGAGTCACTCCTGTATGCAACCTACAGCAATTCTGTTACTTTCAAAAAGGACTTAGAGCCCCTTAAGGAGCTTTTGCTTTATATCAGAGACTGTCAATGTTCAGGAAGAAAGACACTCCTGGAACGTGTGCATAGGGAGGAAGTTGTCCCTGGTTTTTGTTGCTATCAAGTTGGGAATTCATAATTCCTGTTCCCCATCCAAGCTTTATTACCCCTAATGAAACATAAAAAACAAGCTCAAAGACTGTTCCTTGTGTCTATAGAAAGCGTGGAGAATACTTGTTTCCTGGCTGTGCAGGAGTGGGGAACCTAACAGTGGCGGCTGGTGCTCAATATTTTGAGGGAACAGCAAACCAACACCACCCTCCCTCGGGAGACAGATGGGAAGGCAATGATAATCCCCCCTGCAGGAGATGGAAGGGAAGGCAACGATAACCTCCCCCCTGTGGGGGATGGACAGGAAGGCAACGAGAACCCCCCACGGGAGACAGGCAGGAAGGCAACGAGAACCCCCCCATGGGAGACAGGCAGGAAGGCAACGACAACCCCCCCATAGGAGACAGGCAGGAAGCAACGAGAACCCCCCCATGGGAGACAGGCAGGAAGGCAACGACAACCCCCCCATGGGAGAAAGGCAGGAAAGCAACGAGAACCCCCCCATGGGAGACAGGCAGGAAGGCAATGACAACCCCCCCATAGGAGACAGGCAGGAAGGCAACGAGAACCCCATAAGGGAAACGGATGGTAAGGCAATGACAATCCCCCCCCGTGCGAGACGGTTGGGAAGGCAACGATAATCCCCCCCCCCCGCAGGAGACAGACGAGAAGGCGGCAATAATTCCCCCCCCCCCGTGAGAGACAGATGGGAAGGCAACAATAACCCCCTGTGGGGGATGGACGGGAAGGCGGCAATTATCCCCCCCGGTGAGAGATGGACAGGAAGGCAACAATTATCCCCCCCCCCCGGGATTTGGACGGGAAGGCGGCGATCAGAGACCTCCTTACCTTAGGAGGCAGATGACGAGGATCCGGGGTAGGGCTGCTGCTCCTTGCTCTGGGGCCATTGCTTCTCCTCCTGGCCAAACAGGAAGTCCTAAGACTCCCTGGCCAATTGGGTCTCCGTACCCGCTTCCTGATTGGCCAGGAGGAGAATCAAGAAGACAACAGCGAATATTAATTTGCTATTGTCACACAACTGGGTGGGCTCAGGGTGCAGTGCACTGCGCCCCGAGCCCACCCTTTTTTGAAGCCAATTAGAGCCTCAGGCCCTAATCATGTGCTTCAAATAAAAAAAAGGCCACTGAAATCCATGTCCAGCACCCTGCATGTAGATAAGGGGCTGAGTGCATGGATTAGGGGGCGCCCTTAATGGACAGGCCGCCACTGGAGCCTAATCACCAGCAGCTCCTTGGGGAGTAGCACTACATATGCAACTTTCTTACAGTTTTCCTTCTTTTATTGAAATACGAGGCAACCTTTGACCCTTGTTCTTTGGAGAATGGCCAAACACCAACTGAACCTTCTTGCCCAAGTCTGCATGTTTTATTATTATTGAATTTCAACCACATGATTCGATGTTTGTGATTCACGTCAGCAAGCAAGTACACATAATAAAGTGGCCGCTGCATATATAAGAGTGCTAAG
The DNA here is from genome assembly GCA_018402905.1 of Glandirana rugosa. Taxonomy (NCBI): domain Eukaryota; kingdom Metazoa; phylum Chordata; class Amphibia; order Anura; family Ranidae; genus Glandirana; species Glandirana rugosa. The sequence goes on from BLSH010112698.1 coordinate 27,536, forward strand.
TGGCGAGCCATGAACACCCGATTTTTTGACTCACCTTATTTTCTGGTATCGGGGTTTACAGGCAGCTGTGAGCTCTCCCTATCGCCGTTCTGAAACACATTTCCAGGGACTTTGTAAATGAATTCAAAAGATTGACTGTTTATTTTGCATAATCGTTTTTACTGCTTCACAGAAGGTCAAAATTTTAATAGTGCGTTATCCGTCCAAGTAAAATGATTTCCTTTCAGCTGGACGTCCTGCGTCTCGCTGTTGCGGCCCGGATTTACCCAGGTGTATGCATCTGGTCACCAACATGAAATTCTGGCTTTGAATTAGAAAAACTCTGCTGGAAAGCTTTTATTAATAAAAAAACAAATTCAAGTCACTCATTAACTGTGCCGCTGTTTAGCAATATTACCGAGCGAAAGAATGAAAAACAACAGCTTTTTCACTGCCCAGTAAACAATTTTCCCGCAGTCTACATACAGGGGCAAACGTATAACAATAGGTACATTAATTTCTGCACCAGAGGAACTGACACTCTAATTAATATCTCACCACAGTCACACACTATTATTATTACACATTCATATAGCTCTGACATATACTGCAGTGCTGTACAGAGATCACTGAGCCAATCACATCAGTCTCTGTACCAGAGGAGCTTACACTCTAATGTCCCCTCCCCCCACAGTCACACAATATTATTATTACACATTCATATGGCTCTGACATATACCGCAGTGCTGTACAGAGATCACTGAGCCAATCACATCAGTCTCTGTACCAGAGGAGCTTACACTCTAATGTCCCCTCCCCCACAGTCACACACTATTATTATTATACATTTATATAGCTCTGATATATACCGCAGCACTGTACAGAGATCACTGAGCCAATCACATCAGTCTCTGCACCAGAGGAGCTTACACTCTAATGTCCTCTCCCCCACAGTCACACACTATTATTATTATACATTTATATAGCTCTGACATATACCGCAGTGCTGTATAGAGATCACTGAGCCAATTACACCAGTCTCTGTGCCAGAGGAGCTTTCACTCTAATGTCCCCTTCCCCCACAGTCACACACTATTATTATTATACATTTATATAGCTCTGACATGTACTGCAGTGCTGTACAGAGATCACATAGGCAATCACATCAGTCTTTGTACCAGAGGAGCTTACACTCTAATGTCCCCCCACAGTCACACACTATTATTATTATACATTTATATAACACTCACATATACCGCAGTGCTGTACAGAGTTCACTGAGGCAGTCACATCAGTCTCTGTAGCAGAGGAGCTTACACTCTAATGTCCTCTCCCCCACAGTCACACACTATTATTATTATACATTTATATAGCTCTGACATGTGTTGACTGCTTTGCAGACTGAAGATTACAACAACAGAAAGCCCAGTACTGGTTCTGTACTCATTGACTGCTTCTGCAGACTGATGATCTGGATAACAGAAAGTCCAGCACTAGCGTTGCACTTGTTAATGGTCTCTGCAGACTGGAGATTCAGGCAACAGAAACACTATCTGTGCACTTCTTGATTGCCTATTCAGACTGAGGATTTGGACAGCAGAATGCCCAGCACTAGCTCTGCACTTGTTGACTGCTTTTGCAGACTGAAGACTTTGACTGCAGAGTGTTCAGCCCTAGCTCTGCACTCATTGACTGCTTTTGCAGACTGAAGATTTGGACAACAGAGAGTCCAGCACTAGGTCTGTACTTGTGGATTGTCCCTGTGGACCGAAGATTCAGACAACAGAGACCCCAGCAAAATTACCAACATGGTCTCTGTGTTTATTGGGCAAATATAGGTGAACCTGCTCCATTATGCTTGTACGCCCCAGTATGATGCTTCATATATAACGCCCATTATTGGACTACCACTGATCATTCCAACTTGGAGATTCACGACTGATGCTAAATTGAGCCACCTATATTACTGCCATTTTTATGATCAGACTATATGATATGAGTTATTTTCCATCGGTGTTGCATTATTGTATCCCTGAGGTGTACCAATGCCCGGACGTTCCTCATACCACTGGCCATACTTCATTGAGTGGCAGTGTGCCTAGAGGATTTCCTGGGACATATACACCAAAGTGGGGCTATTCAGAATTTTAATTGCAATGATGGGTTCAGCATGAATGCCACCCCCGGGGGTGCCTGTTTTAGACAACGTTGTCAGCTATGTGTAACCAAATGTCATTTTTGTCTTTAGTGTCCTTTTCATAATAAAATAATTTTTGCATATATCATTACATGCTGCAGGGTTATCCCTCCTCCCTTGATTGGGAGGGTTTGGACCTTCCTTTCTGGTTGGGGGTCTTTCCCCAATTTTGGTATTTTAGTGGTTACTCTGGTCCCTTTGGTGAACCCCACCCTACCCTGGGTGTGACAGCAGTTCTGGGCTTGATTTCAACCTGTTCCTTGGTTTGGAGATCCGTGTCCATCCTCCCCCTTTTCCCATTTCCCTTTATTTTAACAGAGACCCCAGCACCAGCTGTGCGCATCTTGATTATCCATTCGGACTAAGGATGTGAATAGCAGAATGCCCAGCAGACTGAAGATTTGGACAGTAGAGTATTCAACCCTAGTTCAGCATCCATGGACTAAAGATTTGGACAACAGAGAGTCCAGCACTAGGTCTGTACTTGTTGATGCACCCTGCGGACCGAAGATTTAGACAATAGAGAGCCCAGCACCAGCTCTGCACTTTTGGATTGCCTCTGCAGATTGAAAACTTGGACAGAGAATGCCCAGCACTAGCTCTGCTTTTGTTGACTGCTTTTGAACATTCAGACAGCAGAGACTTGAAAACTAGCTGTGCACTTGTTAATTGCCTCCAAAGAATAAATATTCAGGGAGCAGAGAACCAAACACTAGCTGTGCACTTCTTGATTGACCATTCCCAGTGAGGATTTGGACAGTAGAACGCTTAATACTAGCTTTGCACTTATTGATTGCTTTTTGCAGACAGCATACTTGGACAGCAGAATATTCAGCACCAGCTCTGCATATATTAACTGGAGGGTTGGACAACAGAGAGTCCATCACTAACTCTGAACTTGTTTGATTTCCTCTTCATACTGAAGATTCAGACAACAGAGACCAGAACTAGCTCTAAACTTCTTGATTGTCACTTCAGACATAGGATTTAGACAGCAGGATGTCCAGCACTGTCTCTGCACTTGGTGAATGCCTCCTCAGACTGCAGAATAGCTAGCAGACTGCTTTTACAGAAAGAAGATTATTAGTTAGTTATTATTTCAAATGTTCTTTTTTATTTCCGAATTTCCGAAATTCGGAAATAAGAAAGAACATTTGAAATAATAATAAATAACTATTACATTATAGGTATTGGAATTTCTTTGAAAATTTGGCTGTTAGTGAACTTAAATATGAAATGTATCACTAACAGCCATATTTTCAAGGAAATTCTAATACCTATAATTTAATAGATATTTTTTAGTTAGTTATTATTTCAAATGTTCTTTGCTATTTTTAAATTTTCGGATTTCCGAATATCCAAATCTCTGAATTTCCGAATTTTTGAATTTTGGATTTTCGGCTGTTACGATTGAATAATTTCCGAATTACCACAATTGCTGAATTACCGCAAATTTACAAATTACCGCAATTAATGCAATTGCCGAAACACCACGACTTGCCGAATTACCGCTATTGCCGAATTACCTCAATTGCAGAGTTACCACAAATTTCCGAATTTCGAATCAGAAAAACAAAAATTCGGAAATTCAAAATTCGGAATTCATCCAAATTGCCGAATTTTGAAAAATTTTGTAAAAGTGAAATTCTGAACGAAACTAATTGCACAAGCCTAGTCCACACTAGCTCTGCACGTGGTGATTGCTTCTTCAGACAGAAGAATGCCCAGCACTAGCACTGCACTTGGTGATTGCCTCTTCAGACAGCAGAATGGCCAGCACTAGCTATGCCTTTGGTGATTGCCTCTTCAGAACTCATAATGTCCAGCACTAGCTCTGCACTTGGTGATTGCCTCTTCAAACAACAGAATGTCCAGCACTAGCTCTGCACTTGGTGATTGCCTCTTCAGACAACAGAATGCCCAGCACTAGCTCTGCACTTGGTGATTTCCTTTTCAGACAACAGAATGCCCAGCACTAGCTCTGCACTTGGTGATTTCCTTTTCAGACAACAGAATGCCCAGCACTAGCTCTGCACTTGGTGATTTATTTTTCAGACAACAGAATGTCCAGCACTAGCTCTGCACTTAGTGATTGCCTCACCAGACAATAGAATGTCCACCAGTAACTCTGCACTTGGTGATTGCCCCTTCAACCAACAGAATGTCCAGCACTAGCTCTGCACTTGGTGATTGCCTCTTCAGACATAAAAATGTCCTGCACTAGCTCTGCACTTGGTGATTGCCTCTTCAGACATAAAAATGTCCAGCACTAGCTCTGCACTTGGTGATTGCCTCTTCAGACATAAAAATGTCCAGCACTAGCTCTGCACTTGGTGATTGCCTCTTCAGAGAGAAGAATACCCAGCACTAGCTCTGCACTTGGTGATTTCCTCTACAGACAGCAGAATGTCCAGCACTAGTTCTTGCACTTGGTGATTGCCTCTTCAGACAGAAGAATGCCCAGCACTAGCTTTGCACTTGGTGATTGCCTCTTCAGACAGCAGAATGTCCAGCACGAGTTCTTGCACTTGGTGAGGGCCTCTGCAGACAGAACAATGCCCAGCACTAGCTCTGCACTTGGTGATTTCCTCTTCAGACAGAAGAATGCCCAGCACTAGCTTTGCACTTGGTGATTGCCTCTTCAGACATAAGAATGCCCAGCACTAGCTCTGCACTTAGTGATGGCCTCTTCAGACAGAAGAATGCCCAGCACTAGTTCTGCACTTTGTGATGGCCTCTTCAGACAGAAGAATGCCCAGCACTAGCTCTGCACTTGGTGATTGCCTCTTCAGACAAAATAATGCCCAGCACTAGTTCTTGCACTTGGTGATTGCCTCTTTAGACCCCTGGCGGCTGGCAAAATTTTAAGATGGGGGCGCCAGACCCCGCCCTTCCTTTTGACCCCTCCCACTTTGCATAAGCCCCACCCCTGATAGTTTCCACTCCTTGTGTCAGGAGTATACAGCCCAGCATCACCAGATAGGGTATACAGCATCACCAGATAGTGGTATACAGCATCACCAGATAAGAGTATACAGAGTCATCAGATAGGGGTATACAGAGTCACTAGATAGTGGTATACACTCACAGAGTCACCATATAGCAGTATACAGAGTCACCATATAGCAGTATACAGAGCTCCAGATAGCAGTATACAGAGCCCCAGATAGCAGTATACAGAGCCCCAGATAGCAGTATACAGTCAACAGATAGGGTATACAGAGTCCCCGATATGGGTATACAGAGTCCCAGATAGGGTATACAGGTTCCCAGATAGGGTATACAGTCACCAGATAGATGTATACAGGGTCCCAGATAGGTTATGCAGGGTCCTAGATAGGGGTATACAGGGTCCCAGATAGGGGTATACAGGGTCCCAGATAGGGGTATACAGGATCCCACATAGGGGTATACAGGGTCCCAGATAGGGGTATACAGGGTCTCAGATAGGGTGTACAGGGTCCTAGATAGTGTATACAGTCACCACATAGGTTATACAGGGTCCCAAATAGGGGCTCGCGGCACCCCCCCCCCCGAAGTCGGGACAAGTCCCGCACTTACCCCATCTAATAGGCAGGCTGGCATTGTGCAGAGATCGGCTTGCGGAGAGCATGCTGGAGCCTGGCTGGCAGTGGACTGTCCTCCTCTCCTCGTGGACGGTCTGCGGATGTCCTGATGGAGTGCTGCGCCTGCATGACTAATCACGCAGCCAGCACGTCCGCCATGGTCCCAGCCTCCGCCCCCAGGATCCAATGACAGAGAGTCATTGGCTCTGATTGTTTAGGGGGCAGCCAATCAGAATATGTGTGTGTGCCTATTCAGCGCACACACATAGTCTTTTATGACTGACCAATTGGAGCCGAGGAAAAAAAGAAAAGTCAATGTACCGGCGCCTCTTGCAGGGGGGCCGGGCTGACTTTTTTTTTTTTCCTTCTTGCCAGCAACAGGGAGGCGGCAGCCAAGCGCCCCTTATACACCAGCCGCCACTGCTTTAGACAGCAGAATGCCCAGCACTATCTCTGCATTTGTTCACTGCTTCTGCAGACTGAAAATCTAAAAATCAGAGATGTCAGTATTAGCTGTGCACTTCCTGATTACAGTTGGGCTAAACACCCCCCGGTTCAGTTCGCGCCAGAACCCTCAAACTTTGCAAAAGTTCGGCCCCGAACCCTATTAAAGTCTATAGGACCCAAACTTGACATATCAAAAGTGCCCATTTTGAAGGCTTATATACAAGTAATTTACCATAAAAAAGGGTATGGGGGTCCGGGTACTGCAGTACTTCGGGAGTAGTGATTTTAATAATGCTTAAAGTGAAACAATAAAAATGAAAAATTCCTTTAAATATCGTGCCGGGGGGTCCCCTTGGTCTGCCCATAAAGTGGCGTATCTGTACCATGTAAAGAACCTGCTACAGCAAAATTGACATTTATAAAGAACAAAAATGATATTTAAATTGCCATACAAAAATGTTAAAAAGAAATGGCATGCCCCCCCCCCCCCCCAATCCATAACAGGCCTTTTGAGTCTGGTATGGATTTTAAAGGGAACCCCACACCAAAATGAAAAAAAAAAAATGATTGATACCAGTCCCTTATCCGAGCATGCAGCCTGGCAGGTCAGGGAGGAGCGAGTGCCCCCCTCTCCTGAACCATACCAAGCCACATGCCCTCAACATGCTCACCCCAAAGCACCTTGTCCCCATGTTCCCGACAACCCTGGACTGTGGATGTGGGGGTCTGCGGGCAGAGGGCTTATGGGAATCTGTAAGCCCCCTTTAACAAGGTTGACTCCAGATCCTGCCCTCCCTCCCTATGTGGCACATAGTACTCCTACCCATTCACCAAAATGTGTCAAAAATAAATAAACAGGAGCAGTTTTTGACAATTCCTTTATTAAAAAAATAAAAAAAACCCTGTACCCCGATCTGCCGTCAATCAAGACGGCCCAGACGTGGGGCATTTGTATTCAGCCCCCATTACTCTGATTCCCCTAACTAAAATCTAGTGACACCAATTGCTTTCAGAAGTCACCTAAT
>BLSH010112698.1:36301-65533 GCA_018402905.1 Glandirana rugosa
TTAACGGGACATAAACCGAGGTAGGTAGAAGGGTAGTTGACACTGGCCGAAGGGACAGGGACGACTTCTTTTCGTAGGGGTGTGGTACTACGACGGTGGTGGTACAAAGTGCCACCCCTACCCCACAAGTCCCACTACACGTCACAATCAAAAGGTAGTGTGTGCCGCAAAACGAAAATCCGGTTTTTTAACTTAAAACCAGAGTAGACTCGTCTCGGGGAAGAAGGTGTACAAACGACACAGGGGGGGTACCGAAGAGTGTTTGACATTTACCCTGAAGAATACCTAAAGAAAGTGGTTACCGAAAGAAGAACGGTGAGAAGGTATTTCCCGTCTAAACACCTCCCGTGCGAATCTGTCCACAGGACAACTATTAGTCGTGCCCTCCACAAATCTGCCCTTTATGGAAGAGTGGCAAGAAGAAAGCCATTGGTGAAAGAAATCCATAAGAAGTCCCATTTACAGTTTGTGAGAAGCCATGGGGGGGACACAGCAAACATGTGGAAGAAGGGGCTCTGCTCAGATGAGACCAAAATTCAATTTTTTGGCCTAAAAGCAAAACGCCGTGTGTGATGGAAAACTAACACTGCACATCACCCTGAACACCCCATCCCCACCGTGAAACATGGTGGTGGCAGCATCATGGTGTGGGGATGCTTTTCTTCAGCAGGGACAGGGAAGCCGGTCACAGTTGATGGGAAGATGGATGGAGCCAAATACAGGGCAATTTTAGGAGAAAACCTGTTAGAGTCTGCAAAAGACTTGAGACCGGGGCGGAGGTTCACCTTCCAGAAGGACAACGACCCTAAACATCCAGCCAGAGCTACAATGGAATGGTTTAGATCAAAGCATATTCATGTGTTAGAATGGCCCAGTCACAGTCCAGACCTAAATCACATTGAGAATCTGTGGAAAGACTTGAAAATTGCTGATCACAGACGCTCTCCATCCAATCTCACAGAACTTGGGGCATTCTGCAAAGAAGAATGGGCAGAAATGTCCTCTCTAGATGGGCAAAGCTGGCAGAGACTTCCCCAAAAAGACTTGCAGCTGTAATTGCAGGGAAAGGCGGTTCTACAAAGTATTGACTCCGGGGGGCGCCATACAAATGCCCCCCACACTTTTCACAGATTTATTTGTATCGTTTATCATTTTCCTTCCACTTCACAATGATGAGCCACTTTGTGTCGGTCCATCACATAAAATCCCAATAAAATACATTGACGTTTTTGGTTGTAAAATGACAAAATGTGGGGAATTTCAAGGGGTATGAATACTTTTTCGAGGCACTGTAGCTGTCAGCGGGGAAGTCCGTTGACAGCTGATGACTCATCTGTCATTAAGGACGCATCAGCCGCTCCTTAACAACCAGCTATGCACTATGCGGCATGCAGGGCATTGTGGGGTGCTTGGCTGGCGCACATCCCACCGAGTGACCCACAAATTCGGGAGCCCCCTGAACAGGGCCTATTCAAAAAAACATTTTTTTTTCTGTTCCCTTCATATAAGGACCTTCTACAGATTTAACTGACATCTGATATCTGTGGCTAGACATAGAGGTATCCCCCCGGCCACTAAACCCCATGCTTCCCACCACCGCTCCACCGATCGAAGGGTGCTGGCTCCAAAACGCCCCGTGATCCACTAGTAATTGTAAAGAAAAAAAGCAAGGAGGGAGCAATTCGACTTCCAACAGGCCAAAATGAATGTAGTGATAATATCCGATGCAAGGAGAATCCACCTGCTCGCCCTACGCGTTTCACTCCATCGGGATACTTTTGTTCCAATGTACATTATTCAGCTCTTTATTTACTCGGTGTGTTTATGACTAAAACGCTGCATAAATCGCTGTCAGGAGGCCAAACCGCCCACTAATCACTGCGTACAAAGCTGTCTTTGTCCAGAGACACAGTACCCAGCCAATCTAAGGGGCTGGGTACCATGTGATCACTGTGATTGGTCATCACAACAATCACATGGTACAGTTTACAGTGCTGATCCCTCCCCTTCCCCTTACACCATGGGAAGGAGAGAGGTCACTACTTATGGATGGGTACAAAATGAATCGTGGCTGCCGATCCGTTCATTCTGTTTGCAGTGACATAAGGATCCTTTTGGGTTTTTTTTTAACCCTTTCCTGCCTCCCCTCCTCTCCTACACATACTGTTCCTAGTGACCTGGAAATTAACCCCTCACCCCCCTTACCCTGCCCATCTGAACAGTAACCCCTTCACCTCCATCCTTCCACTGTATGTGACCAGTACATTAACCCCTTGACTATCTCCACCCTTCCTCATGTTCCTTGTGACCAGGAAATTAACCCCTCCCCTCCCTTATCCTGCGCACCTGCACATAACCCCTTCACTGCCATCCTGCCACTGTATGTGACCAGTACATTAACCCCTTCATTCCCTCCTTCCTCCCTTCTGTTCCTAGTGAACCGGAAATTAACCCCTCACCTCCCTTACCCTGTCCACCTGAACATTAACCCCTTCACCTCCACCCTGCCACTATATGGGACCAGTACATTAACCCCTTGACTATCTCCACCCTTCCTCATGTTCCTTGTGACCAGGAAATTAACCCCTCACCCCCCTTACCCTGCGCACCTGCACATTAACCCCTTCACCGCCATCCTGCCACTGTATGTGACCAGTACATTAACCCCTTCACTCCCTCCATCCTCCCTCTGGTTCCTAGTGAACCGGGAATTAACCCCTCACCTCCCTTACCCTGTCCACCTGAACATTAACCCCTTCACCTCCATCCTGTCACTGTATGTGACCAGCACATTAACCCCTTCACTTCCTCCTCCCTCCCTCCTGTTCCTAGTAAAGTATAAATTAACCCCTTGTCTCCCTTATCCTGTCTACCTGAACATTAACCCCTTCACCTCCATCTTATGGGACCAGCACATTAACCCTTTCACTTCCTCCTCCCTCCTTCCTGTTCCTAGTGACCTGGAAATTAACCCCTCATCTCCCTTACACTGTCCATCTGAACATTAACCCCTTCACTCCCTCCACCCTATGTGTATGATCTGTAAAATTAGTTTTTAGTGGCAGCCTGGTGATGTCACTGGAGCATGCAGACTGCGAGAGCCATGGGAGTGACATCATCGCGGCTCGGCCAGTCAAACAGCTGAAGCCCGCTAACCCGGAAGGAAGACCGGGTGAAGATGGAAGCCCTGTCTGCGCACCGCTGGAGGGCTTCGTTCTAAGGGAAGTCTTTCATAATGTGCAAGTATGTGATGCATACTAGCACATTATGCTTTTATCCAGCAGTGGACCGTGATTTTGTCATTTTTTATTTTTGCGGTTTATTACCGCGTTAAGTGCTTCTGACCTATAGCAAGTGCTAAAAATGTGATTAGTGGGCGGAGCCAGATGAACGGAGACGAGAATCATTGCGATAAAACGTTGTATAATGTAACTGAGAAACAGAGAAAAAAATCCACCGCAAGCACAACGGAAGCAGGGACTTTATATTGCTGTTATCCCATCACGGCGTCATTAAATCATAGACAGTGACACCGCCGCTCATCAGAAGCAAATCAGCAGCGACTCTTCTCTGCTCCAAATGACTGCGATTTCCACCGCGCCACCAGGCTCATATAAATAATATATTTTCCCAGTAACCCCCGGTGCATGAAACCATTTTATTACACAATGTCCCGCGCTCAGACGGCGCCCGCAAAGTGACAGAAAACCAAATGAAGAATTTAATAAATAAGTGGGACGGAATCCTCCGGAGCTGAGAAAATTGAAAGCAGATTTGACAGTGAATAAGAAGTTCTAGCAGATTTTCCAATTGTTCCTATCAGGCGTGAGCGCTATTGAAAAACTGGATCCAGTAAATAAGCAGGTTGGATTGCCTCCTCTGATGACTCACCGGGGAAATAAACGCCGGCGCGCAACGACGTTTCTCGGTAAATCAATACAGCGAATATGAAAAAGAATGTTTGTACAAACACTGCGCAGCGCGGCGGAATGCTAAATCATCGTTCGTGTTACCGAGGAAGATTGTAATGCTGCATGAGTGCCAACACAGCTACAGCAGCTAAACCCTGATAGATTGCAAGCTCTTCCACCTTCTGTATCCTCCCTTATATCCTAATAGATTGCAAGCTCTTCTTCTGTATCCTCCCTAATAGAGTGTAAGCTCTTCTACCTTCTGTATCCTCCCTAATAGATTGCAAGCTCTTCTACCTTCTGTATCCTCCCTTATATCCTAATAGATTGCAAGCTCTTCTTCTGTATCCTCACTAATAGATTGTAAGCTCTTCTACCTTCTGTATCCTCCCTAATAGATTGCAAGCATTTCTACCTTCTGTATCCTCCCTTATACCCTAATAGAGTGCAAGCTCTTCTACCTTCTGTATCCTCCCTAATAGATTGTAAGCTCTTCTACCTTCTGTATCCTCCCTTATACCCTAATACAGGGATAAGCAATTAGCGGACCTCCAGCTGTTGCAAAACTACAAGTCCCATCATGCCTCTGCTTCTGGGTGTCATGCTTGTGGCTGTCAGAGTCTTGCTATGCCTCATGGGATTTGTAGTTCTGCAACATCTGGAGGTCCACTAATTGCATATCCCTGCCCTAATAGATTGTAAGCTCTTCTACCTTCTGTGCCCTCCCTTATACTCTAATTGATTGTAATCTCTTCTACCTTCTGTATCATCCCTTATACACTACTAGATTGTAAGCTCTTCTACCTTCTGTAACCTCTCTTATACCCTAATAGATTGTAAGCTCGTCTTCCTTCTGTATCCTCCCTTATACCCTAATAGAGTGTAAGCTCTTCCACCTTCTGTATCCTCTCTTATACCCTAATAGATTGTAAGCTCGTCTTCCTTCTGTATCCTCCCTTATACCCTAATAGAGTGTAAACTCTTCCACCATCCATATCCTCCATTATACCCTAATACAGGGGTAGGCAACCTCAGCACTCCAGCTGTGTTGAAACTACAAATCCCATCATGCCTCTGCCTCTAGGAGTCATGCCTGCAATTGTCAGTCTTGCAATGTCTCATGGGACTTGTAGTTTCACCACAGCTGGAGGGCCGAGATTGCCTACCCCTGCCCTCATAGATTGTAAGCACTTCTACCTCCTGTACCTTCCCACATGCCCTAATAGATTGTAAGCTCTTCTACCTTCTGTATCCTCCTTTATACCCTAATAGATTGTAAGCTCTTCTACCTTCTGTATCCTCCCGTAAACTCTAATAGATTGTAAGCTCTTCTACCTTCTGTATTATCCCTTATACACTAATAGATTGTAAGCTCTTCCACCTTCTGCATCCTCCCTTATACCCTAATAGATTGTAAGCTCTACCACCTTCTTTATCCTCCGTATATATACCCTAATAGATTGTAAGCTCTTCTACCTTCTGTATTCTCCCTTATATGCCCTAATAGATTGTAAGCTCTTCTACCTTCTGTATACTCCCTTATACCCTAATAGGTTGTAAGCTCTTCTACCTTCTGTATCCTCCCTTATACCCTAATAGATTGTAAGCTCTTCCACCTTCCCTATCCCCCCTTATACCCAAATAGATTGTAAGCTCTTCCACCTTCCCTATCCCCCCTTATACCCTAATAGATTGTAAGCTCTTCCACCTTCTGTATTCTCCCCTATACCCTAATAGATTGCAAGCTCTTCTACCTTCTGTATTCTCCCTTATACCCTAATAGATTGTAAGCTCTTCCACCTTCCATATCCCCCGTTATACCCTAATATAGTGAGGGGCCGAACACCCTTCCCCCACCGGTTTGCGCCAGAACTCCTGAACATCGCAAAAGTTCTGACCCGAACCGCAAACCCCATTGAAGTCTATGGGACCCGAATTTGAAAAATCAAAAGTCCTCAAGTTCTGACCCAACCCGCGATCGCCTTCTAGAGAGGAAGAAGAAGAAACCGCAGATGTAAACACGCCGGTTCTCCATTCTGTCAGGGGACATGACAGTGATCTACTGATCCCTGCAATCGGGATCAATTAGATCTGTCATGTCATGGCCAGCCCAGCCCCCTCACAGTTAGAGCACTCTGAGGGAACACAGTTAACCCCTAGATCGCCCCCTGCAGGTTAACCCCTTCCCTGCCAGTGACATTTACACAGTAATCAGTGGCTATTTTTAGATCGGATTGCTGTATAAATGTGAGTGGTCCCAAAAAAATGTCAAAAATGTCTGATCTGTCCGCCGCAATATCGCAGTCCCACTAAAAATCGCAGATTGCTGCCATTACCAATAAAAAAAAAAAAGAAAAATCGTAAAAACGCCATAAATTAATTCTCATGGTTTGCAACTTTTTCACAAACCAATCAATATTTTTTTTACCAATAATATGTAAAAGAATATATATCAGCCAAAACTGATGAATACATTTATTTTTTATATATATATATATATATTTTTTGGATATGTATTAAGTAAAAAAATACAGTTTTTTATTAAATGTAGCTCTTTTTTTGTTTATAGCGGAAAAAAAAACACAGAGGTGATCAAATACCACCAAAAGAAAGCTCTATTTGTGGGGAAAAAAGGACATCAATTTCCTTTTGGGTGCAACGTCGCACGACCGCGCAATGATCAGTTAAAGTGACGCAGCGCCAAATCGCAAAAAATGCTCTGGTCAGGAAGGGGGTAAATCCTTCCGGGGCTGAAGTGGTTAAAGTGAAACAACAAAAATGAAAAAATAGTGCCTGGGGGTCCCCTTAGTCTCCCTGTATAGTGGGGCATCTGTACCATGTATAGAACCTGCTGCAGCAAAACTGAGATTTGTAAAGAAAAAAATTGACATTAAAATTGATTCTCCCTGCAAGCTTTCTTTAATAAACCCCTGTTTGGGGAGCCAGTCTGCATGATGAGGCCACAATTTAGTTTAATGAACAAGATTAGAGATTTTTTGGATAAATTCTGGTGTCTCTTTGGCAGACTTTGGATGGAAATAACAACGTTTTGCACCCAGTGAGCAAGCCTTATGTGAAGAAACCAAATTATAGTACACTCAGGCCAAGATTAACAATTTTTTTTGAGATAGAGTCTGACTTTGGATAGAAGAAACAGGTGCAGAAAAATTGGGCTTCGGGTGTTGGTGGTGCCTTTACACCGTAACCCTATAGAGGTACTCCTGATGAAACAAGAACTGACCTTGCTGTGAAAAAATGAAGTTTGATGCTCCAGTCAAACAGGTGCAGATAAATTGGTCTTTGGTGTTGGTGGTGCCTTTACACTGTAACACTATAGAGGCAGTTGCTAATCCAGGACTGATTCATTTTGACAAATGTCAGCCGGTCAACAGAGTCTGTGGACAGATGCGCACCTTTATTTGCCAGGAAACCTCCAGGAGCACTGAATGCCCATTCTGAAAGTACCGGTAGTTGCAGGGCAGTCCAGCAGCTCAATTGTATACTGGGCAAGTTCTGGCCAGTGGTCTGTTCTCATGACCCAGAAACCCAGTGCATTGTCTAACGGAAAGCTCTCCATGTCCGTTTGTCCCCTAGATAATCCTCCACCATATGATGCAGACAGTGCCAAAGGGATCTTGAAGCTGATAGCCCTGGGCGCAGAGGACAAAAAAAAAAATTTGAAATGCATCACTGAGGCAGCCCTATCCTCCATTGCTCCTCTTCTGACCAACAAAAGCCTCAAAACTAGCTTTTCCGTGAGACTGTAACCTATCTGAGTCTGGAAAGGTGTTACATAAACTACTCTTTAAGGTGTCCTCAAGAGATTTCTTCCTGTGCTCCTTCTGCAAGGGAAGGATGAGTTCAGAGACTTTCCCCTTGTAACGGTGATCAAGGAGGGTTGCGAACCAATATTGATCCTTCTCCTTGATGCCACAAATTCACTGGGTCACTGAGGATTACAGTATCTGGAACTACCTCCTCCCAGCCATGTACTACCCCCAAGGGTTCTGAAAACCATCTCTAGGTTTTATGTATGTCTTCCTCTGCTTCAATGCCTCCAAAAATGCCAGAATCCTCCTCTCTCTCCTCTTGTGTGTTCCGTGGCACCGCAAGAATGGTGTCTGCAGAAAGCTGGTCTTAAAGAGGAGGTCCGAGGGCTAAAAAAAAAAATTAAAAGTCAGCAGCTACACATACAGTACACATACAGTAGCTGCTGACTTTTAATATTAGGACACTTACCTGTCCTGGGGTCCAGCGATGTCGGCACCCGCCGCCGATCTTCGGATCGGGGGATGGGTGCAGCCGCCTCCATCGCGGGTAAGGGAACCCGGACGTGTAAGCAGTACAGCTTCACGCCGGGCACCTTACTGCGCATGCGCGAGCTCTGCCGCGCTCTGCTACTGGCCAGGCGGCCAGTAGCAGAGCGAGCAGGGAGGAGGGAGCCGGGCTTCTGACGTCAGCGGCCGCGTCCGCCGGCCAGAGCTCCCGGAAGTGTGGAAAAGGACACCTGTCTAAAGACAGGTGTCCTCTTCCCCCTCCCCCCGAAAGGTGCCAAATGTGACACCTGAGGGGGGGAGGAATCCAACCAGCGGAAGTTCCACTTTAGGGTGGAACTCCGCTTTAAGTTGAAAGGAAGTCCTCTTCCTCCCGCTGCTCTGCTTTGAGTGCCCTGTCCATAATGCCATGCAGAGTCTGCTCCAGCAGGAACACAACAGGGATTGTGTCACTGATGCATGCATTGTCACGGCTCACCATCCTTGTGGCCTCCTCAAATGGTGACAGTCAGTGCATGCATCCTTTATCAGCAGCCATTGGCGTGGGGCCAGCCCTGAGCCTTTAGTTGTACCATACTCACACAGGTACTCGTTTATGGCCCTCTGCTGCATGTGCACCCACTGCAGCCAGGGCCGTATTTAATATTGATTGGACCCTGGGCAAAAATTTTCTTGGGCCCCCCCATGCAATTTCACTCTCCACCTGCTCTGAGACATATAATAAATAGCAACTAGACTCAAAATTGGTTTACTGAATCAGATTGGCAGTGATTTTGATTGGTTGCCAGAGGTTACAGCATATCATTACCACTTACTGACTGGTTGCTAGAGGTTACAGCACACATTACGGCTCGCTGATTAGTTGCTAGAGGTTACAGCACATGCTTTCTGCTTGTTAGGTTGCTAGAGATTGCTGTACATCAAAACTGCTCACTGATTGGTTGCTAGAGGTTACAGCACATCATCTCCTCACTGCCTGCACACCATGGACTGGGGAGCGCAAAGTCGCTTTCCTAACACCACAGAACTGTGCTGCCCTTTAGCAGATACACAGCAGTGGCATCAATTATTAATTACACCCCCATGCATCTGCTGACATGTGCTGTGGAATTTCAAGCATGCCTTTGTCTCTCCGGTGGGCAGCATCCAGTATAGGTGATGGTGAATATGACTTCGGGGGGGGGGGGGGGCATGATATACATATGAATGCCACCTTTGTTTACTTATCAGCGCAGCTGGAAACCACAATTTACATATGAATGCTGCCACTATTTACATATCAATGCTGGTTATTTCCATGTAAACATGGGGTCAGCAGGTGAGTCATCTGTACACAACAATAGGGCAGAGTTGGGCAGCTATAGTAGCAGCACTTAGATATCGGGACACAGCACAGGTCTAAAACTTCAAGGGACAAGGGAATTTAAACCAGGATAGTTGGCAAGTATGAGGCAGCTGCTTTGGGCCCCAAAACAATGACAGGGCCCAGGGCAGCTGCCCCTTTTGCCCTGCCTTAAAGACGACCCTGACTGCAGCATTGCCAAAGTTGAGTTCCACCTGGTGGGCATGTCACAAATCAGGCGGTTTATGGGCAGGTGGAATCCCCACTGAATTTCAGTCAACCGAACACTGGCTGTGTATGAACATCTGTCACGAACCTGGTGGTGGAGTCTGTCTTGTGCAGGGAACAACTGCTCTTGCGCACCCGATTCAAGGACCCCTGGTGGAGTAGACAGAGGGCCAAGAGTGCGGGATGGTACGAGGGCTGGATGGTCACTGATGATGTAGTGAGGTTCCAGAAGACGTGCAGATAGAAGAGTGGTCGTGCAGGCTGGGTCGGCAACGGGCAGGCAGGAAGGTACAAAGGATCAGGCAGGCGGGTAGTCAGGTCCAAGCAAAGGTTCGTTCAACGGGCGGGCAGCAGAGATACAGAGGAGTAGACAAGCGGATGGTCGTGGATAGCCGGGGTCGGTGCAAGGCAAGGAAGCAAATAAACACAGGAACAGGTGGAGGGAGCTGTGGCTCACAGGTCACGGACGCTGTAGAACGAGCAGCACCCATTGCAGGAATCTCCAGGTTTAAATAGCGCCATTTTCGGCACGCGGGCCCGCACAGGCGTGCGCGAACGCGCACGGGAGCGCGCGAACGCACACAGGCGCGCGCACCACCGCGAAAACAGCCAGTTTTGCTGGCATAGTGTCCTTTTTCCTAACAACACCTGAAATGGCTACAGACTCTTCTGGCCTGCTTTAGAAGATGCACCACCAATTTGAGGATAAGTGCCAGGCGTGTCATCTTTCCCTGTCAAAGGGCGGACAGAAGGTTAGTGCCATTATCGCACACCACCATTCATGGCTCAAGCTACCGTGGTGTGAACCACAGCTGAGCCTACCCTTCCAGAGCTGAAATAATCTCTGCTCTGGTGTGGCTCCTGTCCCCTAGACAGACCAGCTGAAGCACTGCATGGCACCTTTAAGCCTCACTTGTTGAATAGCTCCTTGAACACTTAGAGGGTACTGATGTTTCATAGGACAATCCAGCAGAGAAGGGCATGGAGGAGGTGGAGGTGGGGGTGGAGCTGCCAGATCTCGCATCATCACCACCAACTGTATGGAGACGTGGCAACAAAACAAATTCCAGCACTGAGCCCTGTCCTGCATCCTTCCTCATTGCAAGCAGAGTTACCCAGTGTGCTGTGAACAAAATAGAGTGTCCCTGACCATGCTTGCTGGACCACGTGTCAGCAGTAACATGGACCTTTCTGCTGACTGCCTTGCCCAACGATGCCACAACATTGCCTTCCACGTGATGGTACAGAGCTGGAATGTCCTTATGTGAAAAGAAATATCCACTGGGAACCTCCCCTTGTGGTACAGCACAATTTCAAAGAAGGGGGCCAGAATCCACCAGAGGGAAAGGAAGGAGTTTTAAAGCCACCAAGTTTGACAAGCTGGAATATAGACGCTGGGCATGTGGGTGGCAGGGAGTGTATTTTTTTTTTTTTTTGTTGCAGCAGCTGGGGCAAAGAAGTTTGCCAGTTATACTCTACAGATGGTGGTGTGTTGCTGGCAGACGCGCTGCAAGGACCTGTGGCGCCCTTCGCTATACCATCATCCCTGTCAGCGGAGGCCGCTGAGAGGTCATGAGATATAGCGGGGGGTAGACATGAAAGGTGAGGAGCGAGGAGGAGAAGAATTGTGTCCCATGTGTGTCTCTCAGGTGCTCTTGCCAATGGGCTGAGTGATGGGAGGTTAAATGCCTTGTCAAGCATGTGGTACCCAAATGGTTGGTGTTTTTACCACGCTTGATGTGCTTGAGGCAAAGTTTGCAAATTGCATCAGTGCAATGGGCTGCACATGTGCTAAAAAAGGCCCAGACAGCTGAGCTGTGGGGAGATAACAGCTCCACAATGTGATGGAATAGGGTGGCTGCTCTCTACTCTTCCATGATGGCCGCCTCTGGAGGACAACCTGCCTCGTTGGGGCTGTTTCTCCCCCTCACTTTCCTCCACTGATCTATCTGGCACCCAAGTCATGTCAGTGACCTCATCATCATCATCTTCTCCATCCTCATCATCACTGGAGCCAACATGGCAATACGCTGTGGCTGGGGGAACATGACTGTTAATTTGTTGTTCATCAGTGTTCTCCCCTCTCTGTAGGCTCATGTTCCTGCCTTACTCAACCTCAGAACCAACATCTGGATACAGTAATGGCTGTGCATCGGCAAGGAGAAAGTGGCTGACCTGTGTTTGCCCCAATTGGCAAAGCCTTGCACCCGACCAGCTATCAGGTGCCTTGCGTCATCTAATTAGGGCCCCAGAATGCACTGTGAAGAGCTTTGAAAGGCGCTCGGCAGGTGAACATCCCGCTGAACTTTCCTCAAATTCTGGTGTTTATCAAACGGGCCCAACTCTACCCTAATAGATTGTAAGCTCTTCCACCTTCTGTATTCTCCCTTATACCCTAACAGATTGTAAGCTCTTCTACCTTCTGTATTCTCCCTTATACCCTAATAGATTGTAAGCTCTTCCACCTTCTGTATTCTCCCTTATACCCTAACAGATTGTAAGCTCTTCTACCTTCTGTATTCTCCCTTATACCCTAACAGATTGTAAGCTCTTCTACCTTCTGTATTCTCCCTTATACCCTAATAGATTGTAAGCTCTTCCACCTTCTGTATCCTCCCTTATACCCTAATAGATTGTAAGCTCTTCTACCTTCTGTATTCTCCCTTATACCCTAATAGATTGTAAGCTCTTCTAGCTTCTGTATTGTCCCTTATACCCTAATAGATTGTAAGCTTTTCTACCTTCTGTATTCTCCCTTATACCCTAATAGATTGTAAGCTCTCCTACCTTCTGTATTCTCCCTTATTCCCTAATAGATTGTAAGCTCTTCCACCTTCTGTATCCTCCCTTATACCCTAATAGATTGTAAGCTTTTCTACCTTCTGTATTCTCCCTTATACCCTAATAGATTGTAAGCTCTTTTACTGTCTGTATCCTCCCGTATACCCTAATAGATTGTAAGCTCTTCTACCTTCTGTATTCTCCCGTATACCTTAATAGATTGTAAGCTCTTCTACCTTCTGTATTCTCCCTTTTACCCTAATAGATTGTAAGCTCTTCTACCTTCTGTGGTCTCCCTTATACCCTAATAGAGTGTAAGCTCTTCTACATCTGTATCCTCCCTTATATCCTAATAGAGTGTAAGCTCTTCTACCATCTGTATCCTCCCTTATATCCTAATAGAGTGTAAGCTCTTCTACCATCTGTATCCTCCCTTATACCCTAATAAAGTGTAAGCTCTTCTACCTTCTGAATTCTCCCTTATATCCTAATAGATTGTAAGCTCTTCTACCTTCTGTATTCTCCCTTATATCCTAATAGATTGAAAGCTCTTCTACCATCTGTATCCTCCCTTATACCCTAATAGATTGTAAGCTCTTCTACCTTCTGTATTCTCCCTTATACCCTAATAGATTGTAAGCTCTTCTACCTTCTGTATCCTCCCTTATACCCTAATAGATTGTAAGCTCTTCTACCTTCTGTATTCTCCCGTATACCTTAATAGATTGTAAGCTCTTCTACCTTCTGTATTCTCCCTTTTACCCTAATAGATTGTAAGCTCTTCTACCTTCTGTAGTCTCCCTTATACCCTAATAGAGTGTAAGCTCTTCTACATCTGTATCCTCCCTTATATCCTAATAGAGTGTAAGCTCTTCTACCATCTGTATTCTCCCTTATATCCTAATAGATTGAAAGCTCTTCTACCATCTGTATCCTCCCTTATACCCTAATAGAGTGTAAGCTCTTCTACCTTCTGTATTCTCCCTTATACCCTAATAGAGTGTAAGCTCTTCCACCTTCTGTATCCTCCCTTATACCCTAATAAATTGTAAGCTCTTCTACCATCTGTATCCTCCCTTATACCCTTATAGAGTGTAAGCTCTTCTACCTTCTGTATCCTCCCTTATATCCTAATAGATTGAAAGCTCTTCTACCATCTGTATCCTCCCTTATACCCTAATAGAGTGTAAGCTCTTCTACCATCTGTATCCTCCCTTATACCCTAATAGATTGTAAGCTCTTCTACCTTCTGTATCCTCCCTTATACCCTAATAGATTGTAAGCTCTTCCACCTTCTGTATTCTCCCTTATATCCTAATAGATTGTAAGCTCTTCTACCTTCTGTATTCTCCCTTATACCCTAATAGATTGTAAGCTCTTCTACCTTCTGTATTCTCCCTTATACCCTAATAGATTGTAAGCTCTTCTACCATCTGTATCCTCCCTTATACCCTAATAGATTGTAAGCTCTTCTACCTTCTGTATTCTCCCTTATACCCTAATAGAGTGTAAGCTCTTCTACCATCTGTATCCTCCCTTATACCCTAATAGAGTGTAAGCTCTTCTACCATCTGTATCTTCCCTTATACCCTAATAGATTGTAAGCTCTTCTACCTTCTGTATTCTCCCTTATACCCTAATAGATTGTAAGCTCTTCCACCTTCTGTATTCTCCCGTATACCCTAATAGATTGTAAGCTCTTCCACCTTCTGTATTCTCCCGTATACCCTAATAGATTGTAAGCTCTTCTACCTTCTATATACTCCCATATACCCTAATAGATTGTAAGCTCTTCCACCCTCTATATCCTCCCTTGTACCCCAATAGTTTGTAAGCTCTTCTACCTTCTGTATTCTGCCTTATATCCTAATAGATTGTAAGCTCTTCTACCTTCTGTATTCTGCCTTATATCCTAATAGATTGTAAGCTCTTCTACCTTCTGTATTCTCCCTTATATCCTAATAGATTGTAAGCTCTTCTACCGTCTGTATTCTCCCTTATATCCTAATAGTTGGGTTTACTTCTACTAGAGCTCAGCTTTGCATTCATTGATAGGTAAATATTGTAACATGACTGCTGTTATTTTATTATAATTTTATGATTTTATTTCTATTTTTATGATTTTAATTCTATATGAGGTGCGATGCTCGGTCATTTATCTCTCTGTTGTATTGAAGTGATATTCCTGCAAAGCCCGGGAATTCAGTCTCCCCATTGCGTTCAAATAAACATTAGATCAAATTCTGATGTTTGCGGCAGATAATCCTAACGCCGGCAAAAATGGCATTTTCTCGTAAGATTTAATGTTCCTTATCGAGCCGAAGAGCCGGGCCGTCTCCCATTTAATTCATATTTGCATGCGACTCAGCGGGATAAAGGAGAGCTGATCTGTGCTCTAATCCATTATGGGAATTTGGGGGGGGGGGGGGGGTTGTACACAAAAATAATTTCTCTTTTTAGAAGTGCTTGTATCATTTGCACAATTATAATATCACAGAGATAAAGTTTATTTTATTCATCCTTCTTTAAAATAAATAAGTCATTTAAAAAATGTTGCAAGGGTCTACTAAAAATAGCCATTTTAGTAAATTAAAAAAAAAAAACAAATTATAAATAAATAAAGTTAAATATAAATAAAATTAAAATGAAATGAAAATTTAAAATGTAAAAAAAAATAATAAAAGAAAAACGTATTAAAAAAATATATAAAAACTATAAAAAATAAATGAAATAATAAGAATATATAAATATATATATATATATATACAGTTGTGCTCATAAGTTTACATACCCTGGCAGAATTTATGATTTCTTGGCCATTTTTCAGAGAATATGAATGAGAACACAAAAACTTTTCTTTCACTCATGGTTGGTGTTTGGCTGAAGCCATTTATTATCAATCAACTGTGTTTCCTCTTTTTATATCATAATGACAACAGAAACTCCCCAAATGACCCTGATCAGAAGTTTACATACCCCAGTTCTTAATACCGTGTGTTGCCCCCTTTAACATCAATGACAGCTTGAAGTCTTTTGTGGTATTTGTCAGTGAGGCTCTTTATCTTCTCAGATGGTAAAGCTGCCCATTCCTCAGTTCCTGGAAATTCTTGGGCTGTCTTGCATGAACTGCATGTTTGAGATCTCCCCAGAGTGACTCCATGATATTGAGGTCAGGAGACTGAGATGGCCGCTCCAGAACCTTCACTTTATTCTGCTGTAGCCAATGACAGGTCGGCTTGGCCTTGTGTTTTGGATCATTGTCATGTTGGACGTCCCATGCGCAGCTTCCTGGCTGATGAATGCAAATGTTACTCCAGTATTTTTTGATAACATTCATCTTGCCATCAATTGTGACCAAATTTCCTGTGCCTTTGTAGCTCACACATCCCCAAAACATCAGCGATCCACGTCCGTGTTTCACAGTAGGAATGGTGAACCTTTCATCACAGGCCTTGTTATCTCCTCTCCAAATGTAGGGTTTATGGTTGTGGCCAAAAAGCTCGATTTTGGTTTCATCACCCCAAATGACTTTGTGGCAGAAGGTTTGAGGCTTGTCTCTGTGCTGTTTGGCGTATTGTAAGCCGGATACTTTGGGGCATTTGCATCATAATGGCTTTCTTCTGGTGAATCGGCCATGCAGCCCATCTTTCTTCAAGTTTCTCCTTATTGTGCATCTTGAAACAGCCCCACCACATGTTTTCAGAGAGTCCTGAAGTTATTTGTGGGTTTTTCTTTGCATCCCGGACAATTTTACTGGCAATTGTGGCTGAAATTTTAGTTGTTCTACCTGACCGTGGTTTGGTTTCAACAGAACCCCTCATTTTCCACTTCTTGATTAGAGTTTGAACCCTGCTGATTGGCATTCTCAATTCCTTGGATATCTTTTTATATCCCTTTCCTGTTTTATACAGTTCAACTACCTTTTCCCGCAGATCCTTTGACAATTCTTTAGCTTTCCCCATGACTCAGAATCCAGAAACATCAGTGCAGCACTGGATGAAAGATGCAAGGGTCTGTCAGGAGTCCAGAAACTCATTGACCTTTTACACACACACTAATTACAAGCAAACAGATCACAGGTGAGGATGGTTACCTTTAATAGCCATTCAAACCCCTTTGTGTCAACTTGTGTGCATATAATCAGGCCAAAATCACCGGGGTATGTAAACTTTTGATCAGGGTTATTTGGGGAGTTTCTGTTGTCATTATGATATAAAAAGAGTAAACACAGTTGATTGATAATAAATGGCTTCAGCCAAACACCAACCATGAGTGAAAGAAAAGTTTTTGTGCTCTTATTCATATTCTCCGAAAAATGGCCAAGAAATCACAAATTCTGCCAGGGTATGTAAACTGACGAGCACAACTCTATGTATATTAATAACATAAAAAATTAAGCCAAAGAAAACTGAATATATTTTGGGTAGAGAGAAAAAAAATGACAATAAAATGTGAAAATATTCACGGTGCCTTGAAAAGCTGAATTACAGAAGTTTAAATCTTTGTTGTGAAATAAAATTGTATGATTGCACTAAATTGACATTTGAGGTTAAAATGGAGCCGCTATTATTTCCTTTTTCCATTATTTCTAAGCAAAGTTTTGACAAGTAGGTGAAAGAAAATTGCGCAAAAGGAAAAAAGCCGCAAGCACACTACCTGAACCAGCAGTAACCAAAATATAAAAAGACAGCGCTGCGCTAAGCAATCATTGGTTAATTCAAATTATACAAAAAATGCGTTCAGTGAAAATACATAATAAACCCCTATGGATCTGCTATAGGTGCACTGCTGGATATTCAAAATACAAATAAATGTATAAAATAACACAGGGAAAAGAAAAAAATGTGAAGAAAATGTAACAAATATGGAAAAATATATAAATAAGTCTACAATAAGAAGTCCCAAGGTGGTGAAAAAACTTTAATACAGCTGTTCCTTAGTGGGGTGTAGTAATTCCAATTTCCACAGATCACCACCGCCACCACCGACAGAAGAGAAGTGGATATCTGCTTACCAGAAAGGTTGGATTCACATGACCGTACGGCCAGTGAATCAATCAAGCTTGTGTGAGGTAAACCCAACAGATCTCCACCGTGTAGTAGAACTTGAAGGAAATTTCTCCAAGCAGCTATTGCACTTAGCCCGCAATGGGAGGGGAACAAGCCAGGCTATCCGCAATCTTCTCCAGTTTATATAGCTATTCCGCTCAGCCCACAGCAAGGGGAACGAGAAAACCAGTCCACGATATTCATAACATCAATGGGTTACATGTGGTGAAAAAATAGGGCAAGACTCCAAAAAGAAAACACCCTTTATTGATACAGGGGTGCACATTGAACATAAAAAGCCGGCGTACAAAAATAGTTAAAATCAGATTAAAAAAACGACTGTGATCAGCACCCAGGCCTCACCCAACGCGTTTCGCCCTATTGGGCATCCTCTGGGGCATGGGGCTCGCCTGCCAACATCACAATATATATACCACATCTAATATTCATCTTTCCAAATTGAGTTTAGCGCCAAAACAACGGTGTCATGGGCGTTTCCGCCCAATGGACCGGAAATAGCACAGGCGTGCGCCCCACGCCTCGTTCTGGGAACACATATACCCATCAGATCGCTGATAAACTGAAGTGGCCCCAATAATGCGTCACATCCAGCCCAAAGCTGATGTGATCTCACCATCGCGTCACATCCGCTTGGAAAGATAAACAGAGAACCAGGAAGGGAGCCTAGAGGATGTGGTGACCGGATAAGCGTCTATCAATTCCGGCCAAAGCTAACCTCAGGGCGGAAGCATAGACGCCATCAAAGGGAGGAGAGACCAAAAAAGAAGCAACACACTCACATCCTCACT
Source organism: Glandirana rugosa (assembly GCA_018402905.1). Taxonomy (NCBI): domain Eukaryota; kingdom Metazoa; phylum Chordata; class Amphibia; order Anura; family Ranidae; genus Glandirana; species Glandirana rugosa. Next base: position 54,695 of record BLSH010112698.1, read on the forward strand.
GACAAAATCCCTAATTTGGCTCTCTAAAATCCTATTTATGGCCAAATGGGAGGAGGATGTCGTCTATGCTCAGAACAGACCTGAATTGGTGTTCTGGGCTAGATACATAGACGACATCCTCCTCCTATGGAATGGATGTGTTGAGTCACTCCATTCCTATATGGGAGAGCTCAATCAGAATGACAGAGGTATTGTCCTCTCCTTTGCGGCCAGTTCTACGTCCTATAATTTTTTGGATTTGAATATTCGTGTTGATGGTAGGTTGGTCACCAGTACTTATTTCAAATCCACCAATAGAAACTCATACATTCCAACGGATAGTTGTCACCATAAGAACTGGCTGCGTTCGTTTCCACGCAGCCAGTTTCTTAGCATCCATCGGAATTGTACTGACGTTCCAGATTTTGATATACTAGCCATTGCAATTCGTGACAAATTCATTGAGAAAGGTTATCCACGTGCTGATCTAGATGAGGAGATCTCACGGGTCTGCCAGATTTACAGAAATCAATTATTTAAGGCCAATATCAATAATCGTCCCCCGAAAAGATTGCGTTTTTTTCCATGATCTCAAAGGGTTTTTCCCTTGTGGCAAATGCAAAGTGTGTCGCATTAATACGTCAGGTAAAACCAAAGCGCGTTCTTTTGCATCTAACGTCACCGGGAGGCAATACCCTATCAAGCCATTCATTACGTGTGCCACCACTAATGTTGTGTACTTGCACACATGCCCTTGTGGCAAGCGGATGTGATGCAATGGTGGGGTCACGTCCACTTTGGGCCAGACGTGACGCATTATTGGGGCCACTTTTGTTTATCAGCGATCTGATGGGTATATGTGTTCCCAGAATGAGGCGTGGAGCGCATGCTGGCGTAATTTCCGGTCCATTGGGCGGAAACGCCCGTGACACTGTTATTTTGGCGCTAAACTCAATTTGGAAAGATGAATATTTGATAGGGTATTTATAGTGTGATGTTAGCACGCGAGCCCCATGCCCCAGATGATGCCCAATAGGGCGAAACGCGTCGGATGAGGCTTGGGTGCTGATCACAGTAGTTTCTTTATCTGATTTTAACTATTTTTGTATGCCGGCTTTTTATGTTCATTGTGCACCCCTGTATCAATAAAGGGTGTTTTCTTTTCGGAGTCTTGCCCTATTTTTTCACCACATGTAACCCATTGATGTTATGAATGTTGTGGACTGGTTTTCTCGTTCCCCTTGCTGTGGGCTGAGCGGAATAGCTATATAAACTGGAGAAGATTGCGGATAGCCTGGCTTGTTCCCCCCATTGCGGGCTAAGTGGAATAGCTGCTTGGAGATATTTCCATCAAGTTCTACTACACGGTGGAGATCCGTTGGGTTTACCCCAAACAAGCTTGATTGATTCACTGGCCGTACGGTCATGTGAATCCAACCTTTCTGGTAAGCAGATATCCACTTCTCTTCTGTCGGTGGTGGCACTGCTGATCTGTGGAAATTGGAATTACTACACCCCGCTAAGGAACAGCTGTGTTAAAGTTTTTTCACCATCTTGGGACTTCTTATTGGAGACTTATATATATGTATATTTTTCCATATTTTTTACATTTTCTTCACATTTTTTTCTTTTCCCTGTGTTATTTTATACACTTATTTGTATTTTGAATATCCAGCACCTATAGCAGATCCATAGGGGTTTGTTATGGGTTATTATGTATTTTCACTGAACGCATTTTTTGTATAATTTGAATTAACCAATGATTGCTTAGCGCAGAGCTGTCTTTTTAAAGTTTTGACAAGGACTGAATCACTAGGATTGGGCCGAACACCCCCCCCCCTCCCCCCCGGTTCGGTTTGCACCAGAACATGCAAACAGGCAAGAAATTTGTCCAAACATTCGAACGCCATTAAAGTCTATGGGACCCGAACATGAAAAATCGAAAGTGCTCATTTTAAAGGCTTGCATGCTATGCTATGGCCCTAAAAGTGTATGGGGATCCGGGTCCTGCCCTAGGGGACGTATCAATGAAAAAAATGTTTTTAAAGCAATCGTTTTTTCAGGAGCAGTGATTTTAATAATGCTTAAAGCGAAACAATAAAAATGAAATAATCCTTTAAATAATGTGCCTGGGGGGTCCCCTTAGTTTTCCTGTAAAAGGGCGCATCTCTGTGATGTTTAGAACATAGCCAGAGCAAAATGATATTTGGGAAGGAAAAATTGTCATGTAAAATCTCGGCTGTAATTTTATTGCCGGTTTCCGGCAATATAGATAAAAATCACTGAAAAAATTTGTGTGGGGTCCCCCCCCCAGTCCACACCAGGCTCTTCGGGTCTGGTATGGATTTTAAGGGGAACCCCGTGTCTAAATTAGAAAAAAAAATTGACGTGGGGTCCCCACGTACCAGGCTACATGCCCTCAACATGTTGATGGGGACAAGAGCCTCTTCCCCACAACCCTGGGCTGTGGTTGTGGGAGTCTATGGACGGGGGGGCTTATTGGAGTCTGGAAGATCCCGCCCCCCCATGTGAATTAGTATCGGGTATATCGTACCCCTACTACTTCACCAAAAAGTGTAAAAAAAAAATAAAATCACAGGAGACAATTAGGGACAAGTCCTTTATTAAAAAAAAAAAAAAAAAGAATAAGTGTCCCCCATTGTAATCCATCATCAATCACAGCGAGCGACGACCCGCAAAAAAAAAAAAAAGCCGCAACAGCTCCTCCTCCATGGGAGGGCTCCCGCCGACTGACTGCTTTTTTCTTTGACAGTTTATTTTTATGGAAGGGCGGGGCCACCCGGTGATGTAAGCGTGTTACCCGCCCCCTCTGACGTCACATGACGTCAGAAGGGGCGGGGTCACTCACTTGCGTCGCCGGGTGGCCCCGCCCTGCCATATAAATAAACTGTCAGAGCAAAAAGTGTGCAGACGGCGGGAGCCCTCCCAACGGGGAGGAGCTGTGCGCAACGTCTGCGCGCAGTGCATTATTTGGAGCTCCACAGCTGCGAGGTCGCTGCGAACGCCCCATAATGTTCTAAATTCGACGAACGGGCGGATGCACTTACGTTTGGCTCGAACCGCAGGCCCATCCCTATGGATCATTAACCAACACCTTGAGGCCTACGATAAATGTCTATAAACGTTATCAAAGGGCACCAATGGCTGAACGGGCCTACAAGAGCCGATTTTTGAAAACATGATTTAAAAATAGTTTTAGGCCTGAAGATTAGAGTTGAGCGGACACCTGGATGTTCGGGTTCGGCCCCAAACTTGACCCGAACTTGACCCCGAACCCCATTGAAGTCAATGATGACCCGAACTTTTGGGCACAAAAATGGCTCTAAAAAAGTCCTGGAAAGGGCTAGAGGGCTGCAAAAGGAAGCAAAATGGGGGTAAGGAGTAGGACAAGTGCCCTGCAAACAAATGTGGACAGGGAAATAACTTAAAATGAGTGTTGAGCAAACCCGGACTGTAACGTTTGGGTCCGTACCGAACTTTCGGGTGTCCGTGACCCGGACCTGAACACGGACATTTCAAAAAATGTTCAAGTTCGGGTTCGGTCCGGGGTTCTGCTATTTTACTCCACGTGTTGAGAAGCTGCAGGGCAGCCAATCAACAAGCGTTTCACTGGTTTGCCCTTAGAAACCATCACAGCCATGCCTACTAATGGCATGGCTGTGATTGGCCAGTGCATCATGTGACCCAGCCTCTTTATAAGCTGGAGTCACCGTGCTGCATGTCCCATGCTCTTGGGTTAGTGTAGGGAGAGGAAGCTGCCGGCGTTTTTGTGAGGGAGAGATTGCAGACATTTTAACATCTGATCCTGCATCCTGAGATTACTACTGCTGTTGCTCTGAGGGACAGATTGCAGAAATTTGAGATTTCACATACTGCTGCTTTGAGTGACAGATTGCAGATCAAACTCTGCATAACACAACGATCGCTACGATCGTACACAACGATCAGATTGTGGGAGTCATTTGAGATTTCACATACTGCTGCTTTGAGTGATCTGACTGCACTAGGTAGAGGCTTCTGCTTAGAGGGACAGATTATTGTTCAAAAATCATTGCCTACTCCTATAGGGCCAGCTGCAGCTGTAAGTGCCACATTAGTGTTCAAAAATCATCTCCTAGTTTATTTGATTTTAATTTATTTTCCCTATCTCTTACCCCCATTTTACTTCCTTTTGCAGCCCTCTAGCACTTGCCAGGACTTTGTTACGGCCATTTTTGTGCCTAAAAGTTCGGGTCCCCATTGACTTCAAGGGGGTTCGGGGTCCGGGATAACGTTCGGGCAACATTCGATGCCGAACCCGGACTTTTTTCCAAAGTTCCTTTGAACCCTCCGAACCCGAACGTCCAGGTGTTCGCTCAACTCTACTTAAAATCACATAAAAAAAAAAAACTGGAGGAGGCGTTGGATGTGGAGTAGGAGGTTGAGGAGGCGGTGACCGTGGCGGTGTAGGTGGAAGTAAACCAGCAATGTTGACGCACTTTTTAATTTTGTGCAAGAAATGCACAAAAAAAATAAAAAAATTACTATGTAGCACTATTTTTTTAAAATATTTTGCACTAAAAAAAAAAAATTTTTTAATTTGTCTAAGAGCAATATAAAAGCAGTATTTAACTCCTTCAATACCGGGCACTTAGAACACTTCCCGCCCAGACAAATTTTCACCTTTCAGTGCTGTTGTGATTTGAATGAGAATTGCGCGGTCATGCGACGTTGTACCCAAACAAGATTTTTATCACTTTGTTCTCACAAATAGAGCTTTCTTTTACTGGTATTTGATCACCTCTGCAGTTTTTATTTTTTGCGCTATAAATAAAAAAAAAATTTTCTTTGTTTCTGTCATAAAACTTTGTATAAAGTACATTTTCTCCTTCACTGACGGGCACTGATGTGGCTGCACTCATGGGCACTGATAGGCACTTAGGAGGCAGTACAGATTGGCACTGATGAGGTGACACTGATAAGGTTGCACTGATGATGGGGCACATATGTAGCACTGATGGACGGCACTGATAAGCAACACTGATGGGCACTGATACGTGGCACTGATATGCGGCACTGATGGACACTCATAGGCGACACTGATAGGTGGCACCTGGCACTGATGGGCACTGATAGGTAGCACTGCTGGGCACTGATAGGTGGCACTTTTAGGTGGCACAGGTGGGCACTGATAGGTGGCACAGGTGGTCACTGATAGGTGGCACTGGTGCATACAGCACTGTTAGGGATGGCACTGGCAGGCATCATATATGGGCCATCCCTACAGTGCACTAAATTGCGCTTACCTGGTGGTCTAATCCAATGCAGGGGCAATTATTTAATATGATAAAAGTAGATACATTGATATATTTTTACACATACAACTGGCCCATTGAGAGCAACCATAATGCTGATGCGTCCCGCCATGAAACGTTTGACTCCCCGCGTCTACACGAATCTGATGTTGGTTAACCACTTCAGCCCCGGAAGGATTTCCCCCTTTAGGACCAGATCACTTTTTGCGATTCGGCGCTGCGTCGCTTTAACTGACAATTGCGCGGTCGCGCGGCGTTGTACCCAAACATCCTTTTTTTCCCCACAAATAAAGCTTTCTTTTGGTGGTATTTGATCCCCTCTGCGTCATTTCTGATCGCCGCTATAAACAAAAGCAGAGCGACAATTTTGCAAAAAACCCAAATTTCTTACTTTTTGCTAAAATACAAATCCAAAAAAATATATAATTTTTTTCCCCCCATCGTTTTTGGCCGATTTATATTCTTCCTCGTATTTTTGGTAAAAAAAATTGCAATCTTAGAAAGTATTATTTTACTGAAAGGGTGGTTGATGATTGGAATAAACTACCAACAGAGGTTGTGAGACAGTCAACAGTAAATGGCTTCAAACATGCTTGGGATAAACATAAATCTATAGTCAGACAACAAGGTTAATGTAAAAAAAAAAAAATATATAAAATAAATAAATAAATAAATAAAAAGGGGCAGACTCGATGGACTACTCAGTCTTTTTCTGCCGTCACTCTTCTATATTTCTATCAATCGGCGTTTATTGATTGGTTTGCGCAAAAGTTTCCGCGTTTACAAACCATGAGAAGAAAGTTCTGGGGTTTTTCAGGTTTTTTTTATATATTTTACTAGTAATGGGGGCGATCTGCGATTTTTATCGGGACTGCCATATTGCGGCGGGCATGTCGGACCATTTTGACACTTTTTTGGGACCATTGGCATTTATACAGCGATCAGTGCTATGAAAATGCACTGATTACTGTGTAAATGCCATTGGCAGTGAAGGAGTTAACCTGGAGGGGGCGCTCTAAGGGTTAACTGTGTTCCCTCAGTGTTCTAACTGTATGGGGGCTGGGCTGGCAGGGGGAGGGGAGTGATCGCAGCTCCCATATACAGGAAGCCTGCGATCACAGCCCTTCCCCCTCTGTCAGAACGGAGATCCATGTTTACATACACCGACCTCCGTTCTCTCACTGAGCGGGTCGCCCGTGGAGATCGAGTCCCCCCTACCCGCTCCCTGCCCCCCCCAGAACACAGTGAGCATGCGAGCGCGCCTCAGGCAGCGCACGCATGCTCACAATACTCGTTATCGCGGCCGCTGTCAGGTGACAGCGCTTCGCCATAACGAACCACGTTGCCGCGTCAAGCCACGGCGGGCGGGCGGGCGTCAAGTGGTTAAAGCGCGACATGTTTGGTATCGGTTTACTCTGTGTAAAAACCTCATCTTTTATATTTTACAAACAAAATCAGGTTATTTTTTTATTTTATTTTTTTGTGTATTTTCCCCCCCCAAAAAATTGCATTTGAAAAAGCACTACGCAAATACCATGTGACAAAAACATTTGCAAAGCCCACCAATTCATTTTTTAGGGCTTCTGCGCTAAAAAAAAAAATATATAATGTTTGGGCGTTCTAAGTAATCTTGCTGATTGTAAACAAAAAAGTGCCAGCAAGGACCTGGTCTGGAAGTAGATATACTAATACACTGAATAACCAAAAGTATTGGGACGCCTGCCTTTACATAGCTTGTGAGGTTGAAAAAAGACACAAGTCCATCCAGTCCAACCTATGTGTGTGTGCATTTATGTTAATATTACGTTCTGTGCACCCCTGTATGTTGTGGTCTCTTAGGTGCCCATCTAACAATTTCTTGAAATTATCGATGCTCTCTGCGGTAGCCACTGCTTGTGGAAGAGAATTCCACACCTTTACCGCTCTTACAGTGAAGAACCCTCTACGCCAGGGCTTGACAAATTTGTTTTGACTCTAGGAGCCAGCTAAAAAAGTTAGGAGACAGTTTTTTTATTAGCGTAGTGTTGGGTTGCCAGAGCCCGGGATAAGGCGAGTAATTTGCGCCCCCCCAACCCTAACTTACAGCAGAGCAGCCAGTCACACCGTTCCATCAGGGTTATAGGCTGGCCAGAAACAGTGACACTAAAAAAATCTGTTATAGGGGGAAAATCCTTATTATGCCGAATGCATTGTGACTGTGGCGTATAAAACATTTTTACCGCCCAACTGCACATCTAAACAAAGCCTTAGTGACATTTTAAATAAAATACAAAAAAAAAAGGTGAAAAGTATTCCAGTGCTGCTGATCTTCTGCAGCCACTTCCTTCCTACATGCGTCTCCCCACCGGTGACTTTTCATTGGTCTGGTGGGTTTCCAGTCACCATGAAATACTGGAGCCCCGCTGCACATAAAGAGTGGTAATTGTTGATGGTACACAGGGCTTAATCACAATTTTGTTGCTTAGAATAAAGATCACATTTCTCGCGGTGTAACATTCACATTATACAAAAAAAGAACAAAAAAATGGGCTAACTTTACTGTTTAGATTTTTTTAAAAATTGTTATTATTCATTAAAGTGGATTTTTTCCCAAAAATTGTGTTTGAAAGACCGCTGCGCAAACACCGTGTGACATAAAATATTGCATCAACCGCCATTTTATTCTCTAGGGCCTCTGATAAAAAAATATATATATATAATGGTTGGGGGTTCCAAGTCATTTTCTTACAGAAAATACTGGATTTTTACTTGTAAGCCACAAATGTCAAAAAAAAAGGTTTAGTCTTTAACCACTTCAGCCCCGGAAGGACTGTAGGACCAGAGCACGTTTTGCGATTCGGCGCTGCGTCGCTTTAACTGACAATTGCGCGGTCGTGCGACGTTGTACCCAAACTAAATTTGCATCCTTTTTCTCCCAAAAATAGAGCTTTCTTTTGGGGGTATTTGATCACCGCTGCGTCATTTCTGATCGCCGCTATCAACAAAAAAAGAGCGGCAATTTTGCAAAAAAAAAAAAACAAATTTCTTACTTTTTGCTAAAATACAAATCCAAAAAAATATATATAAAAGAACATTTTTTTCCATCGTTTTTGGCCGATTTATATTCTTCCTCATATTTTTGGTAAAAAAAAATTGCAATCGGCGTTTATTGATTGGTTTGCGCAAAAGTTGCCGCGTTTACGGATGATGAGAATTCATTTCTGGGGTTTTTATTATTTTTTAATTTTTTACTAGTAATGGCGGCGATCTGCAGTTTTTAGCGGTACTGCGATATTGCGGCGGACATGTCGGACCATTTTGACACATTTTTTGGGACCATTGGCATTTATACAGCGATCAGTGCTATGAAAATGCACTGATTACTGTGTAAATGCCATTGGCAGTGAAGGGGTTAACCTTCAGGGGGCACTCTAAGGGTTAACTGTGTTCCCTCAGTGTGTTCTAACTGTATGGGGGCTGGGCTGGCAGGGGGAAGGGAGTGATCACAGCTCCCATATACAGGAAGGCTGTGATCATCGCCCTTCCCCCTCTATGAGAACGGAGATCTGTGTTTACATACACCGACCTCCGTTCTTTCACTGGGGGGGGGAGCCATCGCGGGTAGCCGGCGGAGATCGAGTCCTCCCTACCCGCTACCTGACCCCCCCCCCCCCCGGACACAGTATGACTGTAATTTTTTTTTCTTCCTAACAATAAACAAATATCCCGGGCAGAGAACGGCTCTCTCCTAGGGCCGGTTCACGCAGGGGCGATCCGACTTGCAGGGCGACTTTGCTAGGCGATTTGAAAGCAACTTCAGCGCGACTTTGGGAAACTTATAACACAACTCGAGGCGACTTTACAACACGACTTCATGTCAGGCGACTTTGCTGTGGCCAATCAGAGAAGAAAGGGAGGGGGTTGCCCTAAAATAAATTCCTATTCTTTTCACTGTGAAGTCACTTCTGTTTAGATGGGGAATCCGACTTGGAGGCGACTTCCATTGAATTCTATGGGCACAAGTCGGATAGAAGTCGCCTCCAAGTAGTACAGGAATCTCTTTTGAAGTCGCCTTGAAGTCGACGCGACCTCAGTAGTGCACATAAAGACGGCTCCCATTCACTTCAATGGGATTTCTTGTGTCAAGCGACCTGGGGCGACTTGAGGCGACTCAAGTCGGATAGCAAGTCGCCTCTGTGTGAACCGGGCCTCACTGAATCAGAGACGCTGTATTTTAACATGGTGAGAAGAGAGAAGGAACGGCTGTCGCTCGCCAGGATGCGATTTCTGGTCGTCATGGCGATCTGGCGCCTGAGGATTGTCGAGGCCTGCTCTATGCCAGGGCTTCTCAACCAGGGTTCCATGGACCCTTAGGGTTCCTCCAGAGGTGATCAGCGGTTCCTTGAGCAGATAAGCTCCCACTAACACCATTGATCTTTTTAGCCATCTGTAAGGGGGGAATTCTTCCCAATGACCACAAGTCTTAGGAGCATTCTTCCCATTGACCACAAGTGTGGGGAGCATTCTTCCCATTGACCACAAGTGTGAGGAGCATTCTTCCCAATGACCACAAGTGTGAGGAGCATTCTTCCCATTGACCACAAGTGTAAGGAGCATTCTTCCCATTGACCACAAGTGTGAGGAGCATTCTTCCCAATGACCACAAGTCTTAGGAGCATTCTTCCCATTGACCACAAGTGTGAGGAGCATTCTTCCCAATGACCACAAGTGTGAGGAACATTCTTTCCATTGACCACAAGTGTGAGGAGTATTCTTCCCATTGACCACAAGTGTGAGGAGCATTCTTCCCAATGACCACAAGTGTGAGGAGTATTCTTCCCATTGACCACAAGTGTAAGGAGCATTCTTCCCATTGACCACAAGTGTGAGGAGCATTCTTCCCAATGACCACAAGTGTGAGGAGCATTCTTCCCATTGACCACAAGTGTGAGGAGTATTCTTCCCAATGACCACAAGTGTGAGGAGTAGAGTTGAGCAAACCTCTGGAAGTTCGGGTTCTGCTGGTCCGTCCGAACTTCGGGTCAAAGTCCGGGTCCGGGTCCGGACGGAACCCGAACGATCGCACGGACAACGAACCCCATTGAAATCAATGGGACCCGAACTTTTATGCACAAAAATGGCTGTAACAAAGTCCTGGAAAGCCCTAGAGGGCTGCAAAAGGAAGTAAAATGGGGGTAAGGGTAGGGCAAGTGCCCTACAAAAAATGGGGACAGGGAAATAACTGTAAATATTTAAAAAAAAAATAAAAACATAAAAAAAGCAAAAATGGAGGTGAATGTGGATCATCTTCAAACTGTGTCTGAAAAGTATTAATTAACGGTAGAAGCCATATAACTGTTCTAAAATCATCTTCAAACTAGGGCAAGTGCCCTACAAATAAATGGGGATAGGGAAAATAAATTAAAATCAAGTAAAAAAACGGGAAGGGGGGTGGATGTGGAGTAGGAGCCTAGAGGTTGACTAGGCCGTGACCGTGGCAGTGTAGGTGGAAGTGGCGGTGGTAGAGGAGTAGGAGGAGGTAGCCAACATGGTTTTTTTTGTATTG
>BLSH010112698.1:71810-84162 GCA_018402905.1 Glandirana rugosa
ACATTACCGTCATGGTTGCTGAACCCCCCCCCCCATTTCCCAACTTCACCATCTCCCCATCTTTTGTAACCAGATTCCCATCCTCATCCTTTATGGGGCCAATATGATCTGGCCTCCCTTTTGTACTATTTACATACTTATAGAATTTCTTGGGGTTTATTTTACTTTCCTCCGCTATGTGCCTTTCGTGTTCTATCTTAGCTGCCCTGATTGCTCTCTTACATATCTTGTTGCATTCTTTGTAAAGTTGGAATGCTGATAATGACCCCTCAGACTTGTATTTTTTTAGGCTTTTTCCTTTGCTTTTGTATGCAATTTTATGTTGGATTTAAACCACTCAGGACTGTTAGCTTTTTTGAATTTGTTTCCCATTGGAATGCACTGGCCAATACCTTTATTTAATATGCTCTTAAAGCATTCCTGTTTTTCCTCCATTTTCTTTGTTCCTAGGATTTTGTCCCATTTAATATCTTCTAGTAAAGTATTGGGACGCCTGCCTTTACACGCACATGAAGTTTATGGCATCCCAGTCTTAGTCCGTAGGGTTCAATATTGAGTTGGCCCACCCTTTGCAGCTATAACAGCTTCAACTCTTCTGGGAAGGCTGTCCACAAGGTTTAGGAGTGTCTATGGGAATGTTTGACAGTTCTTCCAGAAGAGCATTTGTGAGGTCAGGCACTGATGTTGGACGGAAAGGCCTGGCTTGCGGTTTACACTCTATTTCATCCCAAAGGTGTTCTATGGAGTTAAGGTCAGGACTCTGTGCAGGCCAGTCAAGTTCCTCCACCCCAAACTCGCTCATCCATGTCTTTATGTCTTTATGCACTTGCTTTGTGCAGTGGTCCAAATCATTTAGTGGTGGAGGGGAGATTATGGTGTGGGGTTGTTTTTCAGGGGTTGGGCTTGGCCCCTTAGTTCCAGTGAAGGGAACTATTAAGGCGTCAGCATACCAAGCCATTTTAGACAATTTCATGCTCCAAACTTTGTGGGAAGAGTTTGGGGATGGCCCCTACCTGATCCAACATGGCTGCTCACCACTGCACAAAGCAAGGTCCATAAAGACATGAATGAGCGAGTTTGGGGTGGAGGACCTTAACTGGTCTGCACAGAGCCCTGGCTTCAACTCGATAGAACACCTTTGGAATGAATTATTGAGGAGACCGCGAGCCAGGCCTTCTCATCCAACATCAGTGCCTGACCTCACAAATACGCTTCTGGAAGAATGGTCAAACATTCCCATAGACACTCCTAAACCTTGTGGACAGCCTTCCCAGAAGAGTTGAAGCTGTTATAGCTGCAAAGGGTGGGCCAACTCAATATTGAACCCTACGGACTAAGACCGGGATGCCATTAAAGTTCATGTACGTGTAAAGGCAGGTGTCCCAATACTTTTGGTAATATAGTGTATATTCTTACAGATGCAACCAGCCCTTTGAGAGCAACTATATTGCTAACGTGGCCTGCAAGTTTGAAACCCCTGGACTACATGAATCTAATATCGGTTAATAAGAAAATGCCAAGCATCCTCAATGACTCTCAACTTAAATTTCTCAAAATATGGGAACCATGGCTCACTTAGGTCTTACCACCCCGGAATCCCCCCAGCCTGAGTGTTCTATAAGTCATCCGATCTCTTGACCCGGGGGTGATATATACTAATATACATCTTCCCCTCCTTTGTACCTTCTTTTCCCCCCCAATTTCAGGCTCCAATGGCGACCCAAACTGCCCGTAGGCTCTGGCTGCCCTGTGTAGGTGTCTGAAGGAAATGGATGTCGGAGACTCAACAATGACTGCTCTATATGTTTTCTCGATTGTTTTAGCCCCTGCGTGGGCGCACCGCTTGTTGTTTCTTCTTAAAACAATAAAAAGAACTGAAAGGAGAAACTCAGTCATTTATTTGTACAAAACAGACTATTGACACTCGCACATCAATAAAAGAATGTTACATTGTTTCGGCACTTAATTGTAAGCATTTTCCAAACAATTGTTCAAAACATTAAACCAGTAAATTACCTATGATGGTTGCCGAAACACACAGAGTAATTTATGTACATAAGGAACCAATGAATAATACTTACAGTATCTCACAAAAGTAAGTACACCCCTCACATTTGTGTAAATATTTTATTCTATCTTTTCATGTGACAACACTGAAGAAATGACACTTTGCTACAATGTAAAGTAGTGAGTGTACAGCTTGTATAACAGTGAAAATTTGCTGTCCCCTCAAAATAACTCAACACACAGCCATTAATGTCTAAACTGCTGGCAACAAAAGTGAGTACACCCCTAAGTGAAAATGTCCAAATTGGGCCCAAAGTGTCAATATTTTGTGTGGCCACCATTATTTTCCAGCACTGCCTTAACCCTCTTGGGCATGGAGGTCACCAGAGCTTCACAGGCTGCCCCTAGAGTTCTCTTCCCCTTCTCCATGGCGACAATCACGGAGCTGGTGGATGTTAGAGACCTTGCGCTCCTCCACCTTCCACTTGAGGATGCCCCACAGATGCTCAATAGGGTTTAGGCCTGGAGACGCTTGGCCAGTCCATCACCTTTACCCTCAGCTTCTTTAGCAAGGCAGTGGTCGTCTTGGACGTGTGTTTGGGGTCGTTATCATGTTGGAATACTGCCCTGCAGCCCAGTCTCTGAAGGGAGGGGATGCTCTGCTTCAGTATGTCACAGTACATGTTGGCATTCATGGTTCCCTCATTGAACTGTAGCTCCCCAGTGCCCGCAGCACTCATGCAGCCCCAGACCATGACATCCCCACCACCATGCTTAACTGTAGGCAAGACACACTTGCCTTTGTACTTCTCACCTGGTTGCCGCCACTCACACTTGACACCATCTGAACCAAATAAGTTTATCTTGGTCTCATCAGACCACAGGACGTGGTTCCAGTAATCCATGTCCTTAGTCTGCTTGTCTTCAGCAAACTGAGGGCTTTCTTGTGCATCATCTTTAGAAGAGGACGACAGCCATGCAGACCAATTTGATGCAGTGTGCGGCGTATGGTCTGAGCACTGACAGGCTGACCCCCACCCCTTCAACCTCTGCAGCAATGCTGGCAGCACTCATAGGTCTATTTCCCAAAGACAACCTCTGGATATGACGCTGAGCACTGCACTCAACTTCTTTGGTCTAGATGGTGAGGCGCTGTTCTGAGTGGAACCTCCCCTGTTAAAACCACCAATGTAAGGGACATTCTTCCCACTGATCACCAATGTAAGGAACATTCTTCCCACTGATCACCAATGTAAGGGGCATTCTTCCCACCGATCACCAATGTAAGGAGCATTCTTCCCACTGATCACCAATGTAAGGGACATTCTTCCCACTGATCACCAATGTAAGGAACATTCTTCCCACTGATCACCAATGTAAGGAGCATTCTTCCCACTGATCACCAATGTAAGGAACATTCTTCCCATTGATCACCAATGTAAGGAGCATTCTTCCCACTGATCACCAATGAATTGGTTTTGGTCAGGTTTCCCCAAGACCTGAAATCATTTCATGGTTTATTTTTCCATAAAAATATTGAGAAATGCTGCCTTAAAATGTCTTCTCTCATGAAAAACAACCGTTAGCATTTCTTGGTCTGGTGACCGGTTCACTTGAAGCTGCAAATCTCGATGAAGATGTGGAATATTCCGGTGCCCGGGGAGGTCTCCTCATGACTCGGAACGCACATTTGTGAGTTTATTTGTGAATGTCAGATGGCCTTTCAGTAACGAAAGACTGACATCGGGAGAGCGGAATATTAAATATATCCACTTGTAAATACACACTGCAAGGGAAATATATACACCGTATACCTCTGGGTGCCCGCTCATGAGTTTAATAACACGGACAGAGAATCGCCCTGGAGGTACAATAAATAATAAAATATGACATTTTAATCCTGATAGGCAATGGGGAAAATAATTGCCAGCCAAGCCTGCAGAGATCTCCGGGGTGGAGGGGAGGAGAGGCCACAGATAATGGAATGGAAGGAATTATATACTGGATGGACGTAATTAAATGGAAGAAAAGAGAGTTCTCGGCTGTCTAGAAATCCACCGATTGGGTGAAACATTGAGGCTGTCAGTGCTCCCATTAATGTTACAATGTAACACATTGACAATGCAACCATTCTGGTCTCCTATCTGCAATGCTTGGTGCCCAGAGCAGCACTGAGAGCCCTCCCTGGTCTCCATAAAGCTGTGGTTCTCAACTCCGGTCCTCGGGACCCACTAACAGGCCAGATTTTAAGTATTACCTTGGGGAGATGCAGACTAGAATACTGCAATCACTGAGCAGCAAATGATATCACCTGTGATGCATTTCAGTTATCCTGCAAACCTGGCCTGTTAGTGGGTCCCAAGGACAGGAGTTGAGAACCACTGCCATAAAGGGTTCTGACGGCCCCCAAATCTACCTCTCCACCCCTCAATTTCCTCCATCAGTCTCCTCACGTTTCACTAACTTACTAACAGACGTATCTGCCTGGAGGTCACACCACTTCCTCAAACTCGTCTTCTCCAAAACCAAACTCATAATATTTCCTTCCCCTCGTGCCTAGGGTTGCCACATCATCCCTTTAATCCAGGACACATATGAATGACACAGGTTCTGAGGCCAAGTTAATGCTGATAAGGCACCATATGAGTTTAATCATCACCTTAATCAGCCACAGAACCTGTGCAATTAATATGTGTCCTGGATTAAAGGGATGATGTTGCAACCCTACTCGTGCCCCTTCCCCCTGACTTCTCTGTCAAGAGCAATGGCACCACCAACCACCCATCCCCACATGTCAGGGTGCTTGGTGTTATCCTGGATTCTGAACTCTCCTTCTGGCCCCACATCCAATCACTTTCTAAGGCTTGCCGCCTCAATCTCCGCAACATCTCCAAAATACGTCCCTTCCTAACCAATGAAACCACAAAGCTCCTGATTCACTCCCTGCTCATCTCTCGCCTCGACTACTGCAACTCCCTCCTCATTGGCCTACCTCTCCAAAGACTATCCCCTCTCCAGTCCATCATGAATGCCGCTGCCGGACTCATCCACCTTACAAACCGCTCAGCGCCTGCCCCCCCCCCCCCCCCTCTCTACCAATCCCTCCATTGGCTGCCACTCGCCCTACGAATTAAATTCAAAATGCTAACAATAAGTTACAAAGCCATCCACAACTCTGCCCACCAAGCCTGGTCTCAAAATACCAACCTAACCGTCCTCTATGTTCCTCCCAAGACCTCCTGCTCTCCAGCTCCCTCATCACTTCCTCTCATATTCGCCTCCAGGACTTCTCCTGAGACTCTGCCAACCTCTGGAATTCCCTACACCAATCTGTCAGACTGTGCCCAAATCTATCCACTTTCAGGCCATGCCTGAAAGCTTTTCTCTTCAGAGAAGCCTATCCTGCCACCACCTACCAACTACACTTTTATGTTCATCAGCTCATCCCCCACAGTTATTACCTTTCGTATCACTTGACCCTCCCTCCTAGATTGTAAGCTCCAACGAGCAGGGCCCTCTGATTCCTCTTGTATTGAATTGTATTGTAAATGTTCTGTCTGCCCTAATATTGTAAAGTGCTGTGCAAACTGTCGGCACTATATAAATCCTGTATAATAATAATAATAATGATTATCGCCCAACTGTGAAAAGTGTTTAAAACTAAAAAACAAGACTCCTTCAAGAGAACACTTGTTAACTCTGTGTAATCCGTGGCCAAACTTCTACACTCTTGAGACTTATGCACTCCAATCACAACTTCAGTTAGAGTTCACCTCTCCCTGGGTGTGCAGCATTTCTGGTATCATGGAGCTGATCCACCAACTCAGCATTCCTCTCATCTCACTCCCAGTGACTCCACTTGTTTTCCTCCTGGGACCCCCACTGAAACTCTCGGGACTCCCAGGCTAGGTCCCTAGGCAGACGAGTAACTCAAACCTTCAGGGCCCCGGTGTAAGAAATTATGAAGGGCCTCCCTGACCCTTGGTCACGGTCCATCCCTCTTTTACGGGTCCCTTTATTACGGTACGGCAGCGGGGCCCTTTCACAAGTTCTGCAGCGGCCTCCTTTCTGCCATCTTTGGGCCTCCCCATGGTGGTGAAATGCCAGGGCACGGTCACAATAGCAACCTTTGCAATCCTGATAGTTCCCTCACTGCTGTCAGTAGTTTTTAATTTTTATTTTAATTTTATCTTTTTTTACCATTTCATTTTATTTATTTTACAGTTTTATTTTTACAATGTTTTACATTTTTTTAGGAGCCCTGTTGGGGGGCTTTGATGAGATATCAGGGGGTCTAAACAAACCTCAGCCCTCAATCTCCATCTATGTAGCCTCAGCTGTACAGAATGAATGGACAGGAAGACCTGTGCACCGAGCCTCCTATTCATTCAGAAATGGAATTATAGTAAAAACAGTTTACTATGCTTCAGCTATGAATGAACCAATTGGTACCAATCACTGACTCTGTCCATTCAGAAAAGGAAGGAGCCAGTTAATGACAAATTTACTGACCCGTTCCCATCTCTCCATCATGACACATCTTCTACAGCAGCTGGCAGGAGAGAGGAGGAGGGGAAGACAGCAGCTTTGTGGGGGGGGGGGGGGGGCAGGGAAGCACACAGGGACCATGGGAACAGCAGAAGACAAGTAAACTGGATAGAGGAAAATGGAGGAGATTGGTTCCTCTTAATGCCAACCCCACCATCCCTCCTATCCAGGTGTACAAGGGAGGCACATGGGCCTCCTGAACCATGGGGCCCAGTTGCAATTGCAACCCCTGTCGTCATGCATAACAGCCCTTTACTTCTAGAGCCCCTGTCACCCCTGCCATGTCACCAGCTTTCTGGCTGGTTGGATGCTTTAGCACGTGGTACAAATATGGTAGTCCTTAGCATTGGCAATATGTCTTTCCTAGGGCAGATTCTCTGCTCTCTAGAAATCTGTACTGTATCTTGTCTGACATCTCTTGTCCCCTTGAATAAGCCCTGTTCTTTTGATACGCCTTGCATGCACACTTTTAATAACTTCAGACTGGGCAATAGAACTGACTATTATTATAGTATATTATATAATATATTATAGTTCTATTACTGAAGTAGATGAAAGTAGTACAGAAGCAGTTCTCCAAGACATCTCCAACACACGTTTCTGACAAAGTCCTCTAAGTACCCCTGTTATAATGCCTCATGAGGAAGTCATACATGAATTAGGTGTGTAGCACCCCCTAGAGTGCTAGGATTTTTGTTGTTAGTATAGGTGACTTTCAGGTTTGGCTGAAATGTGTATTTTTCTGCGTCAGGGTAGGTAGTGACTCAGGTAGGCTGGATGACTCCTCAGCAGCTTCTCTCGTAACTCCTCCCTGCTAGCTGGAAACTTGGAGAAAGTTCCAGAAGCAGATAGGAGGAGTTCAGAAGGAGCTAGCTGGAGTATTCTGGAGTATTCTGAGGTCCCTGACCAATCCCCAATGGAAGGGGTGGCAGGGGGCAGGTCCCTTCAAATACTAAGAGTCAGCCCAGCAGGGGCAGTGTGGAGTTTATGTGGAAGCTGGAGATGGAGTGTTAGGCTGTCGTGCCCTTGGAGGGAGCTCCCCAGTCTGAGGGGGGTGACCTTGGTCCTGGGCTCAGGTGTGGACAGGACCCTTTCAAGACACACAGAGGTGTCCTGACCAGGAGGCATAGGAGCAAGAAGAGGACAGCGGGAGGACACTGCCAGGCAAGTCTGCAGGAGGAAAAGGAACAGCCAAGAGGGCTGGTGAGTGAAACACAGTCAGGAGGACTGGGAGGCACGCCTGACAGGACCGGGATGGAGCAGTCTGGGATGTATGTAGAGCCAGTTAGGAGGACTGTGGTGGCACGGGCAGGAGAAAGGGGCAGCTGCAGCCAGGAGGGCTGGCAGTGCCTGAACAGGTGGTACTGGGAGCAGTAGCTACAGATAGGACAGCTAGCACCAAACACTTCTATTGTTTGGCTACACCCAGTGGTGGCCAGTCCATTAGGGGCGCATGGACGCCACCCCCCCATGCATGCTTCTGGCCCCCTAATCTACATGCAGGGATTCCAATGTGGGGGGGGGGGTGGCACATAATTAGAGCCAGAGACTCTAATAGGCTTTAAAAAAGGGTGGGCTAGGCGTGAAGAGCACTGCACTCCGAGCCCACCCAGTTGTGTCACACTGATCCTCCTTCCTGCCAATCAGGAAGCCAATTAGCTGAAAGGACAGGCAATCCTATTGGATGCCAGGGAGGAGGAGGGAGGAGATGCAAGCTGCCATGATGCAGAGGAGGAGGAGACCACCGCCCATCGCCCATAGGAGTGCTGCCCACCTGGAACCTAGATGGGGTAAATGCGGGGGTTAGATGACTGCCCGACTGCGAGACCCCCGGGGGGGGGGCTTGTCATCAGCTTCTAAGCAATGCCTGGACTTGACTGGGCTCCCTAGAGATGGTGAGGAGGATCCAGAGACAGAGGTTTCCTCTGGGTGGAGCTGCGATTGGCCTCCCTGGGCAGGCATGCTGGCTGCAAGGTCTGCGGTGTAGCCTGTGGAATGCGAATGGCGGCGGCCGCTGCCATTTTCTTGTAGGAAGGAATCCGTACAGCCTGCATGGCGGGTAGGTGTCTCGATGCCACCGGGACATATGGTGAGGTCTGGGTGTGTTGTGAGAGATGGATGCGCGCGGTGAGAGCCGTGGTCGGGTCGGAGTACAGCCATCTTCCAGCGCCTTTGCCATGCCCTGATCCAGTGTCCTTAAGCGTGGCAGGCTTGGGAAAAGCGGCTCCGGTGTCCTCTTCTGGAGCAGCTTCCGCCGTGCATCTCCTCTCTGCTCCTCCTGGTGCTAGGCATCCAATAGGATCGCCTGACATTTTGGCCAATCGGGAAACAGGTCTTAGACCTGATTCCTGATTGGTGGGGAGGAGATTTAGTATGAAAATAGCGATTATCGTAACACAACTGGGTGGGAACACTGCTCCCCGAGTCAACCCTTTTTTGACGCCTATTAGAGCCTTTGTCTGTAATTAGGTGCTTCAAAAAAACACACACCCCATTGGAATCCATATTCCGGCGCTCTGATATGTAGATCAGGGGGCCGGAGGCATGGATGGGCAGGTGGCGCCCATGCACCCTCTATGGACGAGCTGCCACTGGTAATGGCTATATCTGGCTCTGTCTCCCTCCCATCTGCCTCTGGGTACTAATGACCTATTTATATGGAATTGGCTGTAGGGGGCAGTAACCTACTGAAAAGAGAGGGAAAACATGGCCAGCAGTGTTAACCCTTCCTTCACAGGATCCGCCAGCTCAGCAAGTCAACCAAGGGCAACAGTGCACTTAAACCTACATTGTAACAAATGATTATTATATATAAACACAGTGAGAATAACTGGACCCAGAGTTTGTAGCCATGAGAAAGAAGCACAAGTGTATTTGTCACTCCTGCAGTTGTGCAGGAGCTTTGTTGACCTAGCACACAAGAGCTGTGCTGGAATGTAAACCGAGCTGCGCATGCACAGCTCAGTGCACATTCTAAGGAAGACTGTGAGCAGACAGGTAGGTTCATGCTATTTCAGAAGAGACATTGTATGCCTCTTCTGCAATAAAGAGCCTTCCTGCTCTATTTCGAGACTTTAGCTCGGCGTAACGTATACAGTATGTGCAACAGTAAATGGGTGCAACAGCAAAAGGGTGGGCAGCTGATGGTCAGCCAATGTTTCTGTGCTGAGAGCATGCTGCAGAGAAGGAGCCTTGGTCCCTGTGTGGAAGCAGTTGTCTCTCTGCAGAGGTCCAACACACACCCTACTGAGTCAGACCTATAGCTGTGCAGTCAACAAACAAGTAGAATGCTCTGCTGATTAGAGAGGTCTAGCTGGACATGCCAGACTTCTGCAAAGAAATCAGAGAGCAAGGGCCCCACTCTGCAGCATTCTTCCTACTAAGTAGAACCCTTTAGCTCTCCAATTGGTGAAGCTCATGTTCCCTGCTGATTAGGGTGATTTAGCTCTGACTGAACAGGAGGAGTGTCGGCCCTCTGCTGAGAGACCGCTGCTTCCACACAGAGACGTGTGTAGCATTGGAGTCAATATAGACCCCCAATGTCTCCCCGCTACACTAGCTGAGGGATGACAGCTGTAATCTCAGAAGTGACGTGATACATTCGTCCCGAGTTCCTGCTGCTTTCACCGGGGAAGCTTTTTTTTTCCCAAAGCCCTGAGCTCCCCAGAGGAACAGGAGAACTTGGAAACCAGAGCAGGTGCCTTCAGCGGGGAAGGGGGGTGGCACACTTTGAGAGCCCCATAAAAGTGATCAGGTGGCTTTAGAGCCACCTGGGTCACTTTTATCAGGAAGACCTTCATGGCCTCTTAAGGCCGGTACCAAGCTCTAAGCAGCAGCAGCCATGAGCTTGATTTAACCCTTTGTCTACCGTGCCTTTTATACATGCACCCTGGCAGTCAAATGGTTAAGGGGTGTATTTATAAAACAAACCCAACAAAAAAATTGAGTAGCTTTTTATCCAGTGAAATTGCATGTAAATTCACGGGGTAAAATCGGTCTTAGGTTACATTCTCTACAGATTAAATGTCATTAATTAAGAAAATTGTGTAAATTGGGAAAAAATGCCACCCTATGACCACTAGATGGAGTTTAGATGCATACCTATTTCCTATTTTACTCAGTGCCTTCTAGTGGCCTTAATATGGTAAAAAAATTCCACCATATGGCCACTAGATGGAGTTTAGATGCATGCCCATTTCCTATTTTACTCAGTGCCTTCTAGTGGCCATAATGTGGTAAAAAATACCACCATATGGCCACTAGATGGAGTTTAGATGCATGCCCATTTCCTATTTTACTCAGTGCCTTCTAGTGGCCTTAATGTGGTAAAAAATTCCAGCATATGGCCACTAGATGGAGTTTAGACACATACCTATTTCCTATTTTACTCAGTGCCTTCTAGTGGCCTTAATGTGTTAAAAAAATACCACCATATGGCCACTAGATGGAGTTTAGAGGCATACCTATTTCCTATTTTACTCAGTGCCTTCTAGTGGCCTTAATGTGTTAAAAAAATACCACCATGTGGCCACTAGATGGAGTTTAGATGCATGCCCATGTCCTATTTTACTCAGTACCTTCTAGTGGCCATAATGTGGTACAAAAAATACCACCATGTGGCCACTAGATGGAGTTTAGACGCATGCCTATTTGCTATTTTACTCAGTGCCTTCTAGTGACCATAATGTGGTAAAAAAAATACCACCATATGGCCACTAGATGGAGTTTAGACGCATACCTATTTCCTATTTTACTCATTGCCTTCTAGTGACCATAATGTGGTAAAAAATACCACCCTATGGCCACTAGATGGAGTTTAGACGCATACCTATTTCCTATTTTACTCAGTGCCTTCTAGTGGCCTTAATTTGGTAAAAAAATTCCACCATATGGCCACAAGATGGAGTTTAGATGCATACCTATTTCCTATTTTACTCAGTGCCTTCTAGTGGCCATAATTTGGGAAAAAATACCACCATATGGCCACTAGATGGAGTTTAGACGCATACCTATTTCCTATTTTACTCAGTGCCTTCTAGTGGCCATAATGTGGTAAAAAAAAATACCACCATATGGCCACTAGATGGAGTTTAGGCGCATACCCATTTCCTATTTTTACTCAGTGCCTTTTAGAGGCCAGAATGTGGTAAAAAATACCACCATGTGGCCACTAGATGGAGTTTAGAGGCATACCTATTTTTCCTATTTTACTCCTCGCCTTTTAGTGGCCATAATGTGGTACAAAAAATACCACCATGTGGCCACTAGATGGAGTTTAGAGGCATACCCATTTCCTATTTTACTCAGTGCCTTCTATTGGCCTTAATGTGTTAAAAAAATACCACCCTATGGCCACTAGATGGAGTTTAGACGCATACCTATTTCCTATTTTACTCATTGCCTTCTAGTGGCCATAATGTGGTAAAAAAAATACCACCCTATGGCCACTAGATGGAGTTTAGACGCATACCTATTTTTCCTATTTTACTCCTCGCCTTCTAGTGGCCATAATGTGGTACGAAAAATACCACCATGTGGCCACTAGATGGAGTTTAGATGCATGCCCGTGTCCTATTTTACTCAGTACCTTCTAGTGGCCATAATGTGGTACAAAAAATACCACCATGTGGCCACTAGATGGAGTTTAGACGCATACCTATTTCCTATTTTACTCAGTGCCTTCTAGTGACCATAATGTGTTAAAAAATTCCACCATATGGCCACTAGATGGAGTTTAGATGCATGCCCGTGTCCTATTTTACTCAGTGCCTTCTAGTGGCCATAATGTGGTAAAAAA
>BLSH010112740.1:0-42436 GCA_018402905.1 Glandirana rugosa
GCTATAAAAATGCACTGATTACTGTGTAAATGCCATTGGCAGTGAAGGGGTTAACCTGCAGGGGGCACTCTAAGGGTTGACTGTGTTCCCTGGGCGTGTTCTTACTGTGTGTGGACTGCCCTAGCTGGGGAAGGGAAGTGGTCACAGCCTCCATGTAGAGGAAGGCTGTGATCACAGCCCTTCCCCCTCACAGAACGGAGGTCCGTGTTTACTTACGCGAACCTCCGTTCTTTCACTCCGGAGGGGGCATCGCGGGTGGCCGGCGGAGATCGACTCCGCCGCACCCGCTCCCTGGCCCTCCCCGAACACAGTGAGCGCGCGGGCGCGCCTCCGGCGGGGCGCGTGCACTCACTAGGCTCGGTCCCACAGCCGCCGTCATATGACGGCGATTTGCGCAATAGAGCCACTCTGTCGCGGTCAATTGCCGACCAGCGGTCGGCAAGCGGTTAAAAGCAAACATGAAACATGGTCAGAGTCTGCAGCATCCTTCGCAAAATAACCACCTCCTTTTACACAAGCTGAAGGTCCTCACTCCAATGGCTCTGCCAGCACAACTGCAACATTCATTCAGAAGAATCTGAGTCTGATCTGCCACCGGAGGGACTTGTACTTCTCAATGGAACACAAGAGTGGTGACCCCAGCTCACTTGTAGTCCATTGACACTTACTTCGTCCCTGTAACAGAAGGTTCATACCTTGGAATAGACCAGTGGCTGCAGAAAGAGTCTACAGAAACCAATGATAGTGGTTGTAATGCTTTCAAACCCTTCATGCACAAAATAATAAATAGGATTTCTTTTTTTTCAATTAATATGGGTGCATTTATTATTTTTTTCTAAAAGGTGAGCCTAGCCTTTAAGAACCACGACATTCATGTATTTCAAAGAATTGTATTGTTGTGATAAATGGTATATGTGAAAAATATGAGCTAAAAACGTTTTTAAACCACAATAAATGTTCAGTATACCATCTCTTTCAAAAACTCGTCCCTGTATAGCAGGGGTGCCCAACCAGTGGCCCAGGGGCCACATGTGGCCCGCAGAGCCCTGAGATGTGGCCCCCATTGTCCATATTCCCATCACGCATGTTCCTGGAACTAGCTCAAAAGTGAATTGGGTGCTACAGCGACAACCAGCTGGTTACTGGTATCAGTATAGCATGTCAATATTAGCCAGCACACCAAGGATCCTCGATTTGTCCAAATGGTTTTTATTAAAGGGTGATCACATCATAGTGTAGTGCAATGTTTCAGAGCCGTGCAGGACCCCTTCGTCAGGCACATGCTATGATGTGATCACCCTTTAATAAAAACCATTTGGAGGAAATCAAGGATTCTTGTTGTGCTGGCGAATATTGACATGCGATGCGCTCAGATGTGGCCTGTGACCTCCTGCTCTGGGAAAGCAGGTTGACAAGCCCAGATTGTGGGTTGCCAACCCACCATTCCAAAGCATCAGTGTTGTGAATGAAGCCAGGGGTAGAGGAAGCAAGTGGCTGTGGAGAAGAGCTGCATCAGCCAATGCTTCCTGTATAGCACTGACTCCTGTCACAAGTGGAGTGGTACCAAAAGCACTCCGCCTGGGACAGCAAAAATTGGCGATACCTGAATGGAAGACTGTTATTAAAGGTAAGTTTATTACTAAAATCACAGTGTATATATGGGCATATCTGTTCTGCGTTGGTTACTGGGCTGCTTTCAAACTGATTCCCAGGTGCAGCAAAGTGCAGCTAACCTGCAGGAAAGCCACAGGTGCACTGCGCTGCACCTGGGAATCAGTTTGAAAGCAGCCCAGAAAGCCACTTTCACAAGACCCAATTGGACCCTCCATCACCTCTATGAAGTGTCAGATGTAAACAGACATGTATCCATTTACTACAAACAGAAAAAAATGCGCAACCCCAAATTGTGAAAAATATAGAAATAAAACACAGTTCTATAGCAATAAATGATGAGATCAAAAATAAAAAAAACATAATATAAATAAGTGAATCCACATAAAATGACATGTGCAAAAAGGGAAATACATAAAAAAACAGAAATCTTAAACTTGTCAAATTCATAAAGTGCAAATCCAAAATGGTAGTGATATGCAATCGCCCAGAACACTTTAAAGTGACATGTGCAAAGAAAAAATTATTTGAAAATAATGACAATAGATGTGTCAAAGTTCATAAAGTGCAAAGTCCAAAAGTGTATTGGTAACAACAAATCCAGTGAATCCAAAAAAGGTAATCAAAATGATCAAAACAGGGTGCAGAATTCTTCCACCAAGTGGCAGGCAGATAGCCTCTGCAAGCTTAAGGGGAATAGTAACAGCAGCAGCTCCAGGTTCAGGGAATATTTCGTGATATCACCTATAATAGAGGATAAAACAGCGCTTGTAGTAATAAAATCGCCGGCTCAGGAAGTTTGCCCAGGCTATCAGGTCACATGGGACGCGCTCTCATCAATCCGTAGGACCGCCCGACATGTTTCGTCATAAATGACGTCATCAAAGGGTACCGGCAAACTTCCTGAGCCGGTGATTTTATTCCCTGAACCTACAGCTGCTGCTGTTACTATTCCCCTTAAGCTTGCAGAGGCTATCTGCCTGCCGTTTTAGTTTACCTATAGATAGGTAAACATTTACCTCTGATAAGAGTCTTTACATCTAGAGTGTGCGGTGACACCGGAAGTTAATTTAACCTCTGCATTTGGTGGAAGCTTTCTGCACCCTGTTTTGATCATTTTGATTACCTTTTTTGGATTCACTGGATTTGTTGTTACCAATACACTTTTGGACTTTGCACTTTATGAACTTTGACACATCTATTGTCATTATTTTCAAATAATTTTTTCTTTGCACATGTCACTTTAAAGTGTTCTGGGCGATTGCATATCACTACCATTTTGGATTTGCACTTTATGAATTTGACAAGTTTAAGATTTTTGTTTTTTTATGTATTTCCCTTTTTGCACATGTCATCTTATGTGGATTCACTTATTTATATTATGTTTTTTTATTTTTGATCTCATCATTTATTGCTATAGAACTGTGTTTTATTTCTATATTTTTCACAATTTGGGGTTGCACAATTTTTTCTGTTTGTAGTAAATGGATACATGTCTGTTTACATCTGACACTTCATTGAGGTGATGGAGGGTCCAATTGGGTCTTGTGAAAGTGGCTTTCTGGGCTGCTTTCAAACTGATTCCCAGGTGCAGCGCAGTGCACCTGTGGCTTTCCTGCAGGTTAGCTGCACTTTTCTGCATCTGGGAATCAGTTTGAAAGCAGCCCAGTAACCAATGCAGAACAGATATGCCCATATATACACTGTGATTTTAGTAATAAACTTACCTTTAATAACAGTCTTCCATTCAGGTATCGCCAATACTTGCTGTCCCAGGCAGAGTGCTTTTGGTACCACTCCACTTGTGACAGGAGTCAGTGCTATACAGGAAGCATTGGCTGATGCAGCTCTTTATGTGGATTCACTTATTTATATTATTTTTTTTTATTTTTGATCTCATCATCATTTATTGCAATAGAACTGTGTTTTATTTCTATATTTTTCACAATTTGGGGTTGCGCATTTTTTTCTGTTTGTAGTTCTGTTTGGATGGTTTCCTATTAATTGCAGCACCTTTCACCAAAGTTTTTCATACACATTATTTTCTAGTCTAATCTTTTTATTATTATATATTATTTTACATTAGTGCGGTAAATTTATCACTACTTTTTTGATGTATCCATTTACACCCACCTACCCCCAATCCGATACGCTAAAAGAGGGGATTCGTTCCCTTCCGATGGGATGTTGGAAAGGATCGAAGGGCCTATAGAGTAGAGTGGGCCGTGCCCATTCCACTCTGCATATGAAGTGTGGTTACTGACTTTTCATCCACCCACACCGCTCATTTTGGCCCACGAACGGTTATCAAGTCGCTTAAGTGACCCTCACTCTTTAAAAGGTGGGCGCCCCTGCTGTATAGTCTAGTTCAGAATAGTTAAATTGACAGGCCATGTTACCTTCTTTGCAGGCTGATGAAAGGAAGAGCAAAAGCATTCATGTGGCTCTAAGAGTGCAGTTGTCCAGAGGGGATGGCTGGGACTGGTGTCTCACTGGAACATAGTCAGTGGGACCTGCAGATGGATCAGCTGAGATGGCAAGCAGAGATATGGTCAGCAAACAAGAAAAGGACCAGTTCAGCCAGAAACATAGTCAATAAATTGGCCAGGGTCAGTACATGTGGCAGCAGGAACACTGTTGAAGGCTGCACTGCTCTGGTGCTACTGGGACTGGTGTGGCAGCAATCAGGAACACCGTTGCTGCCTTACACTGAGACGTGTGTAGCGGTGATCAGGAACACTGATGCTGGGTTACACTGGTCTGGTGACACTAGGACTGGTGTGGCGATGATCAGGAACACTGATGCTGGCTTACACTGGTCTGGTGACACTGTGACTTGTTTAGTGGCGATCAGGAACACTGATGCTGACATACACTGTTCTGGTGACACTGGGACTGGTGTGGCAATGATTAGGAACACTGATGCTTGCTTACACTGGTCTGGTGACACTGGGACTGGTGTTGCGGTGATCAGGAACACTGATTTTGGCTTACACTAGTCTGGAGACACTGAGACTGGTGTGGCGGTGATCAGGAACACTGATGGTGGCTTACACTGGTCTGGTGACACTAGGACTGGTGTGACGGCGATCAAGAATACTGATGCTTGCTTACACTGGTTTGGTGACACTGAGACTGGTGTGGCAGTGATCAGAAACACTGATGTTGGCTTACACTGGTCTCCCTTCTCCCTTCCCACGTGTACTCACGGCAGTCTCCAGCAGCTTCTCGTTCCTCTCTCTAATAATGTGATAAGGGGAGAGAGGAAGGAAAGTCTGCTGGCTGTATATCTCCTCCTGTAGGCTGGAGGGAGCAGAAAGCCCAATGCTCACTCCAACAAGTGTTGGCAGCTGCTCCTTGGTGACAGTGAAATCGCGATCACTCCTGTTAGTGAGGAGCAGCTCCAGGACTGCGCCTGACTGGCCCACTGAGCCATCGGCCCACTGGGAAACTCCCGGTAGTCCTGATGGCCAGTACATGCCTGGGTGACACTGAGACATGAAAACTGTTGCTGGCTGCACTGGTCTGGTGTGACAGCAATCAGAAACACTTTCTAGCTACACTCATCTGGTTACACTATGTCTGGGGTGATGGTAATTGGAGACACGGTCTCGTTCACAAGTGAGGTTGAGGGGCACTAAAACCTTGTGTTTGAGCCATGGTTTTGCTAAGCCCCAACCGCTACCCCCTTTACTTTCAGAGGCAGTGGCCAGAGATATCTATATGCTCTAGCAGCAATGCTTTGCTTTATGAAACAAGATATAAGATCTTGGTCTAACAGCGCTTATCCTATGGTGCAGAAATAAAGTGAGTTAATTGGGTGTAAGTGCAGTTGCTGCTGTAGCCCAGTTTCTTTCCAGTGGGTAAAAATAAGTGATTATGTGGACAAAGTGCTTTGTTGTCCCAGCAGCGCTTGCCAAATAGTGCTTCCCCTATTTTTCTCTAAAATTGCTGCCTCACATGTTCATATACAAATGAATATTACATACAGAGTTATTAAACATACAACATAAAACATGAACATAGGCGGCTATCTTCCGGCTACTTGCCGGTATGAAAAACTTTTATATATGTGCTGTGCTTTGTACAAAAATTGGTTAATATACAGTCCGTGTTTTCAATAAAAAAGTGCCAGTGCAGTCCAGTGACAGTTTTACTCCAATCCTTTTCTCAGAAAATAATCTTCAAATTCTTTCAATCATAAAGTGCTCGTGCCGTGCTTAAATGTTGAGTTCTGAAAGTAATAACTCAGGGTACTAGACCCTGCTTACCAGATCTCTTTGACTCTCCAACCATACGGTGTGGAGAAGTCATACGCGCTTTAGGTTTATAATCCGACCTATGGATATTGGTGTCCTCTGCTTCCTCTCCCTCTCTCCTCGGTCACCATTCCATATGCAGATGAAGAAAAGAAAAACTCATCGTGTACCTCTTTAAAAGTTTATTGCCAAACTTCACAGTTCAATCATAAAAACAAATGCAGATACTGTGATCGTTCCGAGACCGCGAACCCTGATGCGCACCTTCCCTTCCTGCTTGCGGGTCAACAGAACGTGGCCTCTCGCACCTTGCG
The DNA here is from genome assembly GCA_018402905.1 of Glandirana rugosa. Classification (NCBI taxonomy): domain Eukaryota; kingdom Metazoa; phylum Chordata; class Amphibia; order Anura; family Ranidae; genus Glandirana; species Glandirana rugosa. The sequence continues at coordinate 6,185 of BLSH010112740.1, forward strand.
TTCCATATAATCCGACCCATTAAATGAGTAGCACCTCTTTGCTGAAATGGAACCTCGCTATCTTTGCGAGGTTCCATTTCAGCAAAGAGGTGCTACTCATTTGATGGGTCGGATTATATGGAACGCAAGGTGCGAGAGGCCACGTTCTGTTGACCCGCAAGCAGGAAGGGAAGGTGCGCATCAGCGTTCGCGGTAAGCCAACATCAGTGTTTCTGATCACTGCCACACCAGTCTCAGTGTCACCAAACCAGTGTAAGCAAGCATCAGTATTCTTGATCGCCGTCACACCAGTCCTAGTGTCACCAGACCAGTGTAAGCCACCATCAGTGTTCCTGATCACCGCCACACCAGTCTCAGTGTCTCCAGACTAGTGTAAGCCAAAATCAGTGTTCCTGATCACCGCAACACCAGTCCCAGTGTCACCAGACCAGTGTAAGCAAGCATCAGTGTTCCTAATCATTGCCACACCAGTCCCAGTGTCACCAGAACAGTGTATGTCAGCATCAGTGTTCCTGATCGCCACTAAACAAGTCTCAGTGTCACCAGACCAGTGTAAGCCAGCATCAGTGTTCCTGATCATCGCCACACCAGTCCTAGTGTCACCAGACCAGTGTAACCCAGCATCAGTGTTCCTGATCACCGCTACACACGTCTCAGTGTAAGGCAGCAACGGTGTTCCTGATTGCTGCCACACCAGTCCCAGTAGCACCAGACCAGTGCAGCCTTCAACAGTGTTCCTGCTGCCACATGTACTGACCCTGGCCAATTTATTGACTATGTTTCTGGCTGGACTGGTCCTTTTCTTGTTTGCTGACCATATCTCTGCTTGCCATCTCAGCTGATCCATCTGCAGGTCCCACTGACTATGTTCCAGTGAGACACCAGTCCCAGCCATCCCCTCTGGACAACTGCACTCTTAGAGCCACATGAATGCTTTTGCTCTTCCTTTCATCAGCCTCCTGTACTTTCTGGCCGGTGAACATGACATTCCTGGGGGCAGCCACATGCCAGTATTCTAAGCTTGCAGGAACAAAGACTACTATAGATCAGTGGTCTCCAAACTGCGGCCCAGGGGCCGAAATGTGGCCCTTTGCTTGCCTTTATCTAGCCCTTGAGGCACTATTCCTCCCACTGATACAAGACACTATTGCTCTCACTGCCACTAACAATGGAGCATCATTTCTACCAGTAGAAATTCTGGATGAACCCTCTGTACACTGCTATACACCCTTTCTAGCAAACTATGCAATGAAAACAGGGATTGCGACATATTGCAATGCATGTATGGCTGTCATACTCTGCTCTGCCAATGCAAATGCTACTGTGGATACAATGCCAACGTGAGACAAACAGACAAAACGTGGGGGAGAGCTACTAAGTTCAAGTCTGGCCACTGACCTGCAATATAACAGAAACAAGATATACCCGTACTCAAACCCCAATAGCTTGTACATGAAAATAATACAGTATCTCACAAATGTGAGTACACCCCTCACATTTTTGTAAATATTTTATTATATCTTTTCATGTGACAACACTGAAGAAATTACACTTTGCCACAATGTAAAGTATTGAATGTACAGCTTGTATAACAGTGTAAATTTGCTGCCCCCTCAAAATAACTCAACACACAGCCATTAATGTCTAAATCGCTGGCAACAAAAGTGAGTACACTTGGGGCCAATTCGCCATTTTCCCTTCCCCATGTCATGTGACTCGTTAGTGTTACAAGGTCTCAGGTGTGAATGGGGAGCAGGTGTGTTAAATTTGGTGTTATCGCTCTTACTCTCTCATACTGGTCACTGAAAGTTCAACATGGCACCTCATGGCAAAGAACTATCTGAGGATCTGAAAAAAGAATTATTGCTCTATATAAAGATGGCCTAGGCTATAAGAAGATTGCCAAGACCCTGAAACTGAGCTGCAGCACGGTGGCTAAGACCATAACAGGACAGGTTCCACTCAGAACAGGCCTCGCCATGGTTGACCAAAGAAGTTGAGTGCACATGCTCAGTGTCATATCCAGAGGTTGTCTTTGGGCAATAGATGTATGAGTTCTGCCAGCATTGCTGCAGAGGTTGAAGGGGCGGGGGGTCAAGCCTGTCAGTGCTCAGATCATACATCGCACACTGCATCAAATTGGTCTGCATGGCTGTCGTCCCAGAAGGAAGCCTCTTCTAAAGATGATGTGCAAGAAAGCCCACAAACAGTTTGCTGAAGACAAGCAAACTAAGGACATGGATTACTGGAACCATGTCCTGTAGTCTGATGAGACCAAGATAAACTTATTTGGTTCAGATGGTATCAAGCATGTGTGGCGACAACCAGGTGAGGAGTACAAAGACAAGTGTGTCTTGCCTACAGTCAAGCATGGTGGTGGGAGTGTCGTGGTCTGGGGCTGCATGAGTGCTGTCGGCACTGGGAAGCTACAGTTCATTGAGGGAACCATGAATGCCAACATGTACTGTGACATACTGAAGCAGAGCATGATCTCCTCCCTTCGGAGACTGGGCTGCAGGGTAGTATTAGAACATGATAACAACCCCAAACACACCTCCAAGATGACCACTGCCTTGCTAAAGAAGCTGAGGGTAAAGATGATGGACTGGCCAAACATGTCTCCAGACCTAAACCCTATTGACCATCTGTAGGGTAACCTCAAACAGAAGGTGGAGGAGCACAAAGTGTCTAACATCAACCAGCTCTGTGATGTTGTCATGGAGGAGTGGAAGAGGACTCCAGTGACAACTTGTGAAGCTCTGGTGAACTCCATGCCCAAGAGGGTTAAGGCAGTGCTGGAAAATAATGGTGGCCACACAAAATATTGACACGGTGGGCCCAATTTGGACATTTTTACTTAGGGGTGTACTCACTTTTGTTGCCAGCAGTTTACACATTAATGGCTGTGTGTTGCGTTATATTGAGGGGACAGCAAATTTACACTGTTATACAAGCTGTACACTCACTACTTTACATTATAGCAAAGTGTCATTTCTTCAGTGTTGTCACATGAAAAGATATAATAAAATATTTACAAAAATGTGAGGGATGTACTCACTTTTGTGAGATACTCCATCTATCTATCTATCTATCTATCTATCTATCTATCTATCTATCTATCTATCTATCTATCTATCTATCTATCTATCTATCTATCTTGAATAGACTATGTGTTAAAACTTATTTAATTCACATAATTATTTAATTCACATAAGGGACATTGATAATTGGTCTCTCTTGGATAATTAGCCTGTTCAATAATTGCCTTCTTATTTGCAGATATATCTAAAAAAATGCTAACATATAAAATATCCTTAATCAAGAGTCTGGAAATTCAGCATTGGCAGCCAGTGACCTGAAATATCTGTCTCTGCCGATCTGCTCAGAAGCTAGAATTTTTACAAATGTAATTGCAACAATGCATAATATTTGATAATATATTTTTTTTACTTATGCCTACCATCTGATTTGTTAAAATTATGGACACGTTTAAAAATGGTTAGTAAAGCTGACATGCTGTATTTCTCTCTATAACGAGCAGTGCCTATAATACAATTAGTACAACATTGCAAGGCAACAAGTGCCATGGAATTTTAAAATATGGATTAATGCTTTAGCCTTGTTTCTAAACATATTTCAGTATAAGAAATTCATTTTTTTAACAATTATCTTCATACCAAGTTGGCTGCATGTCTCAGCTCAAGTATGCAAACGCTCACTCCTCCGAGGTCCATAACTCCCACAGAAAATTCTGCAAAGTTCTGGAACTTCAATTCCAGAGGCCAAAAAAAAAACATTATTCAAGGACAGACACTCCACTCAGGATTCACCCTCTCATGTATTTCACCTCCTACTGGGGTTTAATCGTAGTGGAGGCCAAATGTGGTAATGGGAGAATCCTGGGTGGAGTGTCCATGCTAGTGCTGAACAATAAAGTTGAATTTATCCTTTGACAATGACATCAGAACTTTGCTGAACAGTAAAATATTACTATACACTTTGATTTTTGAGACGAGCATTGCCTTAACCTCCTTGGTGGTATGATTATGTCAGATTTTTGCGTCTGAAAGCAGTACATTTTTTCACATAGAAATTTGGCGTTTTATATCGTAGGCCTATAATTCTTAGGAATAACTCACTTAAGACAAGAGTCTAGTAGACATCCCAGGTATGATAAAGTTTGAAATAACAAAAACATAAATTATAATATATATGAAAAAAATATATATATAATATAATAAATAACTATAAATAATTATCAAAAATAATCATATAATAATAAAAAAAAATATTCAATAATGTAATCTAGTCAAAAACACTGAAATTTGCTCAGTTGCAGAATTGTCGCTGTCGTCACCTTCAGTGTCTGATGATAAATTTCCCCACAAATCAGTATTACTCAATTCTGCAAATGATTCTTATTTACAAATATCGCTGTTTTCTAGCTGATCAAAAACCACTTTTGACGTAAAGGGATGCTTTTTATGTCATGGACGTTCTCAAGTTTCCAGGCAGAAAGAATGGCATATATAATGTAGAAGTGCATGCAGGGCACTGGGCAAACCACTAGGGACAAAGGGGATCTGTAATGATTTCATACAGTAATGTAATCTTACAGATGACAGTGTACTGTATGTTTACTGTGTGTTTCACTTTTTGAATTTCCCACCAGGCTCCGCCCCATGTGACGCGACGCTCGCAGGGAACGGAGCCCGGCACACAGAGGCATCGGGCGGAGGACACAGCCCGCAGACACATCAGGGGGACATTGCTGGATCCAGGGGACAAGGTGAGTAACCCAGCCTGGATCCAGCAATGCAATAACCAGTGTGGCTCAGGGTTACCACTATTTGCAGTGAAAACTCACGCCGAGCCACACTCGGGAATACCGTCAAGGAGGCTACAGCAGTATTAAACCCAAAAGCAAAAATGTATTATTTGCAGTTTACCAATTCTTGGATTTCATTGCTGTATTTGTTTCCTTTTTTAGACTTTCTTTCTTCACTTTTCATCTGGTGATTCAGCCAGTAAGTTGTTGTTTTCAACAAAAAAGCTATCTTGCAGTTACAGGGATGAGACAGACCATTCAAAGTGAAACTAAAGCCAAGAAGGCTGCCATCTGCCATCATAACTGAATATAATGTATTAGCTGAGGTTCAGCTTCAATTTGTTACTGAATTTAAATCTGCTAATACTTCTAACACCCCCTCCCATCAGACTGACAATGCTGCTGTCAAAATCTGCCCCCTGTGCTCATTCATCCAGAGTAGTGTCTGTATAATACAGGAAGTATGTTACTGGCCCGTCACCAAGGGAAAGCAGAGGGGAAAAAAGCCTAAAAACAGAAAACAAATGCAGCCACACATCTAATGATTGGTAAGCTGCAATATATTACATTTTTGGTTTGGGGTTTAATACCGTTTAAAATGCAGAGCTATAGGAATAGTGAACTTAAATTGATTAAGACTTTTCCCCATTTTTAATAAAAATGTAAAAAATTAAAAAAAAAAGGTGAAGGAAAATTTTAGGTTTGCACCCTTCCCTTGATCATGTTAACTGACACAGCTTAAATAGACATCTTGCATCACAAGAGTTACATTTTCTTATCTTAGCTTAAACATAAAGTACAATAAAATGCTATGATTAAAGCTAAACTGAGAAAAAAAAAGAAATAATTATACACATGATATACATACTACTGCTTTAACTGTCTGATTTTGTATTCCTGTCCAGACAGTTCTGAGATTTACACGGCTCTGCCTCACAGTTTCTTTGGGCAGAGATATAGGGGTTGATTTACTAAAGCTGGAGAGTGCAAAATGTGGTGCAGCTCTGCATAGAACCAATTAGCTTCCAGTTTTTTTTTTCTTTGTCAGAACTCAATTGAACAAGCTGAAACTAGAAGCTGAGATGGACCAGATTTTGCCCTCTCCAGTTTTACTAAATGAACCCCATTGTAACATACAGGAAAATCTCTGTGTGATATAATAAGCACCTCTGAGATAAAATGGGCTGGTCATCAATGCTTGTCATCAATCAACCATATAGCTTGTAGTAGGTACAAGGGGGGGCTGAAAAATTCTAGGCCCAACTGATAAGGGAATGACCTATAGTTATGAAATGTACATGCTATTTCATATATTCCCCCTCCCGAAGCAAAACACAACTGGCACATCATTTCTTTAACCCTTCTAAAAGAAATTCTGATGTGTGATCACTGAAATATTTCTCTGCCGATGCTATCACAGCTGAATCATTTGAAATTATGTTTAAGGTTTGAATACTGACAATTTTCAGATTGAGAAACCTCTCTGTAGATCTGTTTTTATAATACATCATGGGGGGGGGAGGGGAGTACAAATGAGAACCCCTGCAGAACATTGCCTAAATTGGTGGTACAATGCTAGCTGTCTACACATTTGTACAAGCTGGTTCTGCCTCAAATGACTTGCCCTTTAACAACTGAAACAGTTTTTTAAGCTTGCCATTAAAGAATACCTGAATTTCCTGAGATAGCTGGTTGATCCAGTGTAACGCGTTGACGTCATGTCCGGCGTCACCCCCTGCTCCTCCTAACCTCGGATGTCAGTGGCTGCGCAGGGCCACTCAGCACATGCCACATGGCGGTTTCTTTTCTTGTCCCTGATCATGCACGGACCGTCTATGGAGGTTTAGCGACACTGCAAGACTGGGTTGAGGCTGCACATCTTTCGAGACTCGGCCAGTTGGATTCCATTACTGCCACGACCGATACATGGAAGCATCTTCACGGAGAGAGAGATTGCTTTGAGCTACACGCTCGCATTTATATACTATGTTGATTGTCAATATGGACTTGCTTTTTCTTCCCAGCTGCTTCCGTCTTTACCTGCTTTTGACCATCTCCACCATGGTAGGCCTGTGGTGAGAGCACAGACTTACCCTCTGCAGCCTCCCCACCGTGTCCTCTCCACATTACCACTGATCCACATTTGGGTCCTTTTTTTCCTGGCCGGGACTTGCTGCTATCCCTGCTTATACACATCTCTAAGAGGATTTGGATGTGCATCTCATATATATGGACGTTGTTCCTTTGATTATGATACTTGGTGCTCCATGCCTATGACACTCTCAGCCCTTTCTATTGACCGAGGTCCCCATGCACACTTATGATTATTTCCACCATTAGTGGTTTATTCATTAATGATTGTGTGGTGGGATGGATGTGTGAGTGGGTGATGTCCGGACTTTTTAATTTGTTTTTTGTTCTTTGTATTATGTTGTGTTTTTGCGCAATCACACATTACCACTTTTTCCTGGTTCAGGATACGTATACTATGCTATTTTTTCGTGTGGTGACGGAGGGAACATGTATTTTTTATGTCCTACATTTGCTTATTTATAAATCTTCAATAAACTTTTTGATACTTTTTGTACTTGGGTGATAAGTCCTTTTTTATACCCCGGAGGCTATATTGTGGTTTCTTTTTGGACAGCCTCACGTGCAGTCCATTTTTTTCTTTTTATGCCAGTGTGTTTTTTACAACATGCCCCAGGCTTATATTGTTTTTCCTGAGTGGGTTTTGCTAATATTGACGTTGCTACCCCCACAGGTCCTCTACCTCTTATTCTTCCCCTTTCCCCATGTTGTTTTCATTAAAGAATACCTTACATCCTGCACTTTTGTGCTGTGGGTGCCTTGTTAAAATGTATTTTAGCCTTTTTAGCTTAGGAAAATTTAGGATTTTCATTACTAAAAACTTGTCCCCGTAGAACCCATTGTGGTTGCTTTTCACCATTTCTGCAAACTTTAGTAAGTAGTTGAGTTTTCCAACTAGTCCTGAGTCTCTTCACATCACAACCTCTGCTGGATGGTTCAGTTGCTTCTGTTCCCACCTTGAACATACTTCTGCCCCCCATGTGTTTGTGCTGTCAATTATAGTCAGTGTGCTATCACTCACCATGGGTTCCAACCCATAGTTTAGAAAACACCGGTGATATGTAAATACACATATATGTAGGCAGACAGATATCTAGAGCAGCAAACCATTCATGTAATTTATGTTTTAGTGTCTTGTCTTTAGTCGTCTTTCTCTGTTCCCCTCTATAATTCATTTTCCCTCTCACTCTTCTGTTTCACTTGTTTCTCTCACTGCTATTTCCAATTCCTCCACCGATATTTTGTGGCCACTTGATATCACACTTTCCATCACTGGTCTTCTCTCACTTCAGCAAACAAATTTTTTGGACAAGACATTGGACGGTAAATAGGTGAAGGCACCAATTTCTTTAAACATGTTAAATGTACTCTAGTGGTGATATGTCAATGTAGTTTTAAATCATCCCTTCATCTATAGTAAAAGTACAGGGAAGGGACGTAGCATGCTGCTGGTATTGTATTAACTGTAGCTAAATCCAGATAGAAGAAATCTGAAATTGTGGTTTCTAGGACATTATAAGAAACTGACAAAAAAATGCACACTGTGCAATGGGACAAAGGAGTGGGACTTTGAATGAAGAGTGTGGTGGTGCTGAAGTGACACTGATGGACATGGTTAGATTCTAGAAAAAAGCATTTTATTGATACAATCAATTCAATGGTTACAAAAACAGTCGCAATAGCGATCCATAAGAGTATATAGCAATTGACAATAAAAACACTTTACAATTCATGGTAGTGGTTCCCCATCCATCAGTATAATGATTGTTGAGCACATACAATTGATATAAGCTGCGTGACCTATAGCTTAAAGTTCCATGGGGTTGAACCCCTAGGTAGAAAAATATATGGCAGCAAATAGCCGGTAGCACATAGGGTACCCAGACACGGTAGATTTAGGCTCTGCGCGTTTCGTGTCTTCGAGAACGGCCACTCGTCAGGAGCAAACGTGTTCATGGGCTGAAAAATAGTAATGAGGTGATGCTGTTAGTCTATGTAGGATGGTGGAACTGGCAGCTCAGTAGAGCGGCCCCCACAGAACTAGTAAATCATACTCACACAGATGGCGTACTGGCAGTACAGGGAGGTGGCAGGCCACCAGGAACCATCACTGCCGGGAGCTGTGGTGGCAGATCGGGCAGGGGCACCCAAGCACAGGCGCCCAACAAGGGTGGGGACCGGAACCGGAGCAGGAGCACAAGTGGGCCATTGGTGTTGTATACTGTGGATGGAAGAAATGTAAATGGTAAAACAATGCAAGGTGTGTAATAAGTGAAGGGAAAGAATGAAATGAGGATTGAACCAGGATGAGGTATGGTGTGGGAATGTTCCGTTGCGTGGAGGGATGGGATGTGCAGGATTGAAACTAAGTAAAGTGAGAGTTAAGAGTGTGCCAGATAGTGAAGGAAATGTAAGAGGTGTAACAGTGGTGAAGAGGTTACCTGGTCAAGTGGCAGTGAGAGGGTTTGTGCCCGAAGCTCCGGCGACCGCCCCCCGCCCAAGGAGGGCGTCCATAAATAGGCGCCACCACCACAACACGCCACCAACGTCACACACGTGGGCAAAAAGAGGAGGAGACGTCCGTGCGCCAAAGTGGACGCACAGCCAGCGACGTCACCTCCATGATGGACCACGAGTATGGTAAAACCCGCCCGCACTGCGGCGTCACAAGGGCGCCACACATGCGGTGGGGTAGCGTGATGTTGACCCGCAGTGTCAAAACGCCCGCCCCCCAAACCCAATAGGGTGGGAGGTGTGGGGGGACCTGCAGTGAGCGTCACAGCCCCCGGACATCGCGAGGCCGGGCTCCACCAACCACCATGCTTGGCCAGTGCCCAAACTGTGGAAAAAAACGGAAAAAAAGGGGAAATATGTAATTGTACATGGTAATAGTAAAACCATGGCTGAGAAGATGTACTGGAATAAGCATCCATGAGGTCAATAGAGCAGACAGTAGGATGAACTAGTGTATTAAATTAAAGCAGCACCACAAACTTCCATCCCTATTAAGTAATAAAAAGAGGAAGGACAAGGGGAATGGGACTTTGAATGAAGCTAATAATGACCTGGTAAGGCTACAGCTTCCATCCCTAAATTAAACAAAAAAATGCACACTGTGCAATGGGACAAAGGAGTGGGGCTTTGAATGAAGAGTGTAGTGGTGCTGAAGTGACACTGATGGACATGGTTAGATTCTAGTAAAAAGCATTTTATTGATACAATCAATTCAATGGTTACAAAAATAGTTGCAATAGCGATCCATAAGAGTATATAGCAATTGACAATAAAAACACTTTACAATTCATGGTAGTGGTTCCCCATCCATCAGTATAATGATTGTTGAGCACATACAATTGATATAAGCTGCGTGACCTATAGCTTAAAGTTCCATGGGGTTGAACCCCTAGATAGAAATATATATGGCAGCACATAGCCGGTAGCACATAGGGTACCCAGACACGGTAGATTTAGGCTCTACGCGTTTCGTGTCTTCGAGAACGGCCACTCGTCAGGAGCAAACGTGTTCATGGGCTGAAAAATAGTAATGAGGTGATGCTGTTAGTCTATGTGGGATGGTGGAACTGGCAGCTCAGTAGAGCGGCCCCCACAGAACTAGTAAATCATACTCACACAGATGGCATACTGGCAGTACAGGGAGGTGGCAGGCCACCCGGAACCATCACTGCCGGGAGCTGTGGCGGCAGATCAGGCAGGGACACCCAAGCACAGGCGCCCAACCAGGGCCATTACCGTGTACAATTACTTATTTCCCCTTATTTTTCAGTTTTTTCCACAGTTTGGGCACTGGCCAAGCATGGTGGTTGGTGGAGCGCAGCCTCGCGATGTCCGGGGGCTGTGACGCGCACTGCCGGTCCCCCCGCCCCTCCCACCCTATTGCATTTGGGGGACGGGCGTTCTGACACTGCGGGTCAATGTCACGCTACCCCACCGCATGTGTGGCACCCTTGTGATGCCGCAGTGCAGGCAGGGTTTACCATACTCGTGGTCCATCATGGAGGTGGCGTCGCTGGCTGTGCATCCACTTTGGCACACGGACGTCTCCTCCTCTTTTTGCCCTCGTGTGTGACGTTGGCGGCGTGTTGTGGTGGTGGCGCCTTTTTATGGACGCCCTCCTTGGGCGGGGCGGTCGCCGGAGCTTCGGGCACAAACCCTCTCACTGCCACTTGACCAGGTAACCGCTTCACCACTGTTACACCTCTTACATTTCTTATTTCCTTTACTATCTGGCACACTCTTAACTCTCACTTTACTTAGTTTATATCCTGCACATTCCATCCCTCCACACAACGGAACACTCCCACACCATACCTTATCCTGGTTCAATCCTCATTTCATTCTTTCCCTTCACTTATTACACACCTTGCATTGTTTTACCATTTACATTTCTTTCTTCCACAGTATACAACACCAATGGCCCACTTGTGCTCTTGCTCTGGTGCCCGTCCCCGCCCTGGTTGGGCGCCAGTGTTTGGGTGCCCCTGCCCGATCTGCCACCACAGCTCCCGGCAGTGATGGTTCCGGGTGGCTTGCCACCTCCCTGTACTGCCAGTACGCCATCTGTGTGAGTATGATTTACTAGTTCTGTGGGGGCCGCTCTACTGGGCTGCCAGTTCCACCATCCCACATAGACTAACAGCATCACCTCATTACTATTTTTCAGCCCATGAACATGTTTGCTCCTGACGAGTGGCCGTTTTCGAAGACACGAAACACGTAGAGCCTAAATCTACCGTGTCTGGGTACCCTATGTGCTACCGGCTATTTGCTGCCATATATTTTTCTACCTAGGGGTTCAACCCATAGAACTTTAAGCTATAGGTCACGCAGCTTATATCAATTGTATGTGCTCAGCAATCATTATACTGATGGATGGGGAACCACTACCATGAATTGTAAAGTTTTTTATTGTCAATTGCTATATACTCTTATGGATCGCTATTGCGACTGTTTTTGTAACCATTGAATTGATTGTATCAATAAAATGCTTTTTACTAGAATCTAACCATGTCCATCAGTGTCACTTCAGAACCACCACACTCTTCATTCAAAGTCCCACTCCTTTGTCACATTGCACAGTGTGCATTTTTTTGTCTAATTTAGGGATGGAAGCTGTAGCCTTACCAGGTCATTATTAGCTTCATTCAAAGTCCCATTCCCGTTGTCCTTCCTCTTATTATAAGACACTGTTAGCATAATCTAAATAGTATTCAGGAATGGTTAAATGTCTAAACCAGGGTTTCTCAACCAGGGTTCCGTGAAACCCTAGGGTTCCTCCAGAGGTTGCTAGTGGTTCCTTGAGCAATGGTCAATTTCTACCTCTCAGATAAATTCCCACTGACATAATTGTTTTTTTTTAGCTATCTGTAAGGGGGTAATGCTTCCCAATGACCACACATGTAAGGAGCATTCTTCCCATTGAACATTACACTAATGTATCGTGAGTTGTAGTTTTTAATTTTTAGCAGGGGTTCCCCGAGACCGGAGAATTATTTCAAGGGTTCCTCTGTGTTGAAAAGGTTGAGAAAGGCTGGGGTGACTAACCTGAGGCCCACAGGCCGCTTGCTGCTATAAGTGCAGCCCAACACAAAATTGTAAACTTGTTAAAAATGTTGATTTTTTTGGATTTTTTTGTAAAAATGCATTTACACTTTGTGAACACATGCAGACAAAGAAACAATTGTCAGAGTCTCTTTACTGGACTATTATAAGTTTTATCTTCCCAAATCTTCCACAATCACACCTTATTCATGTCGTTGTTTTCGGCAGCACCTATATTCGTGAGCAACTATTTTCAAGGATGAAGCACACGGAGGGCAAAATTAGAACCAAAATGTCTGATGAGTACCTTTAGAATTCATTGAGCATTGCTACTTTATCTATCTAACCAGATATTGATGCATTAGTTTATCAAAAACAGTGTCAGATATCGCACTAGTGTTATGTATCCCTCTTTTACTTTTGTAATGAAAAATATGAGTTATATTACTTGGATTGGTACATTGGGGTTGATTTAGTAAAACTGTAGAGTGCAAAATCTGGTATAGCTCTGCAGAGAAACTAATCAGCTTCCAGGTTTTATTTTTGTCAAAGATTAACTGAACAAGCAGAAGTTAGAAGCTGATTGGTTGCCATGCATAGCTGCACCAGATTTTGCGCTCTCCAGTTTTAATAAATCAACCCCATTATCTACAGTTGTGCTCTTAAGTTTACATACTCTGGCAGAATTTATGATTTCTTGCCCATTTTTCAGAGGATATGAATGATAACAGAAAAACATTTCTTTCACTCATGGTTAGTGTTTGACTGAAGCCAATTATTATCAACCAACTGTTTTTTACTATTTTTAAATCATAATGACAACAGAAACTACCCAAATGAACCTGATCAAAAGTTTACATACCCTGGTGATTTTGGCCTGATAACATGCACACAAGTTGACACAAAGGGGTTTGAATGGCTATTTAAGGTAACCATCCTCACCTGTGATCTGTTTGCCTGTAATTAGTGTGTGTGTGTGTGTGTGTGTGTGTGTGTGTGTGTGTGTGTGTGTGTGTGTATAAAAGGTCAAATATTTTTTTTAACTGTGGTATTTGTGGATGAGGCTCTTTATCTTCTCAGATGGTAAAGCTACCCATTCCTCTTGGCAAAAAGCCCAGTTGTGGCTGAAATTTTAGTTGGTCTACCTAACAGTGGTGTGGTTTCAATAGAACACCTTATTTTCCACTTCTTGATTAGAGTTTCAATACTGCTGATTGCTATTCCCAATTTCTTGGATATCTTTTTATATCCCTTTCCTGTTTTATACAGTTCAACTACCTTTTCCAGCAAATCCTTTGACAATTCTTTTGCTTTCCCCATGACTCAGAATCCAGAAACGTCAGCGCAGCACTGGATGAAAGATGCAAGGGTCTGTCAGGAGTCCAGAAACTCATTGGCCTTTTATACACACACACTAATTACAAGCAAATAGATCACAGATGAGGATGGTTACCTTTAATAGCCATTCAAACCCCTTTGTGTCAACTTGTGTGCATGTTATCAGGCCAAAATCACCATGGTATGCAAACTTTTGATCAGGGTAATTTTGGTCGTTTCTGTTGTCATTAGGATTTAAAAAGTAAGCAAAGTTGATTGATAATAAATGGCTTCAGCCTTACACTAACCACGAGTGAAAGAAATGTTTTGTGATATCATTCATATTCTCTGAAAAATGGCCAAGAAATTATATATTCTGCCAGGGTATGTAAACTTCTGAGGACAACTGTATATAAGTGATTGCTAAGTTGTGATCTGCTTGACTTTTTATGCTTTTATTTTATGTGTGGCCCAAGACAATTCTAGGAAGGAGGTCTATGAAGATCAAAAGGTTGGACACCCCTGGTCTAAACTTTAAAGAATAGCTAGAACCAAAACTTTTTTTTTCATTTCTCATAAAGTAAAAGATGGTTAGAACCCCAATTATTTTTCCCCCATTTGCGTTTTGTTGCAGATATTTCCCTTCACTTCTGTCTCTGCCGTAAGAGAAAAACCCCCCTTAGACAACTTTCATTAGAACCAGTGCTCCCATGGGAGAATTTTCCCTTTCCACTCCACCCAAATCTAAGAGAGAAGTTTTAGATTTAGGTATACTTCAAGGTAACTTTGATATTTCTATGAACGTTGTCAAGATGATCTTGTGTCATTTAATTGTAAGTCGTAATTATCTGATGTCTACCTTATTGTTATCTTAATTTCGACAGGTGTCTTTGGCCACCATTTGTACAATCAGTCAGAGGCATTTTATCTCTTAGGATTTGGTGAACAAAGCTCACCACTCTCTCTGCTCTTTGCACTGTTTCTGTCAATGTATTTGGTCACTGTATTTGGAAACCTTGGAATTATATTGCTTATATTAACAAATGACCATCTTCATAGCCCCATGTACTGTTTCCTCTTCAACCTAGCATTTATTGATCTTTTGTGTTCACCAGGTATTACACCTAAAATGCTGGCTGACTTGATTTCAGCAGAAAAAAGTATATCTTACCTAGGATGTGCCTGCCAAATGTACTTCTTTATTGCCCTTGGGAGCACTGAAAGTTTTCTTCTTGCCGCAATGGTGATTGATCGATATGCAGCAATATGTAACCCACTTCTTTAACTAAGGATTATGACTAAAGAAAAATGCCTTAAGTTACTGAGTGGTTCTTACTTTGGTGGCTTTCTTCATTCTTTAATACAGACATGCTCCACATTTCGCCTTTCATTTTGTAGCTCTCATGAAATTGACCACTTCCTTTGTGATATTCCACCTTTACTAAAGCTTTCCTGTATGGACACTTCCACAAATGAGCTTATTCTGTCAATATTTGCATCCTTTGTAGCAGTTGGCTCTGTTATTGTAATAGTAATCTCTTATACTTCTATTTTACGTGCTGTTTTTAGAAGTCGTTCTTCACAGGGAAGACGCAAAGCATTCTCCACCCGTGGCTCTCATTTCATTTGCGTCATTCTTTTCTATAGCACAATCCTCTTTATGTATCTAAGACCAAGCTCAATTTATTCCTTACAACAAGACAAAATTATCTCAATCGTGTATACAATGGTCATCCCAATGCTGAACCCTCTTATTTACAGTTTGCGAAATCGAGAAATGAAGCTTGCTCTTCGGCATTTTATGAAAACTTTTAGAAATGAATAGTTTTAGAGGTGGTTGTGCTGAAAAAGAATAAGGTTTGCTGCATGGTTTTTGAATCTTAAGCAAATTTTAAGTGAGCAGCAAACTTAAAAAAAATGATAGGATCATTTTTTTTTGGGTTGTTCACACGACTGACCCTGCATTGTTAAAGAGTCAATACCATAAATGTGTTTTTTTGGGTTTTTTTGTTGTTTTTTGTACAGTTTTAAAGTATCCCTTTGTATAGTCTCCCCTAATAAGGGTACCCACAGTCAAGTTTTCATGCTTTTATTAGCTAAGTGATTTCATTCAATACAAAGATGTGTGGATTACAGTGAATTAAAATGGTAAACCCCTTAATTTTCTAATCAATTACAGAACTTATTAGACAGTAGATAGTCAGATGATTGGAACTGGATATCTAGAATTTCTGCACAACCCTGTTAATGTTTTTGAAATAATGTGTTATTTGGGGATAGAATGCTACCAAATACAACCCCCTCTGACGTGACTCGCACATGTGCAGTGGGGAGCTGGCCAGAAACTGCTAGTTAAGATGCCAGTGCTAGGGACCCAAAGCCCAGTGGAAAAGGGCTTGGGTGAGGACAGCGCTGGACCCCTGGACAGGTAAGTGCCCTTATATTAAAAGTCAGCAGCTACAGTATTTGTAGCTGCTGACTTTTAATTTTGTTTTGGGGGGGGGACTGAAGCTCCTATTTAAACAGCATTTTTTTCTTTGTGATTGTCAGTTTTGCTTCAGTAGGTTGTGTGCATTGTACAGATGTGACACTTCACAAGCAGGTTAAGGACAACCCCTTGGCATGTTATCTAACCACTTGCCGACCGCCCACTGTACATTTACTACATGTACATCAACCAGCCTGTTACAGGTTAGGGGCATGCTGCAGACACGGTGGATTGCAAAACCCGGTATGCGATCACATGATCACAATGTTAGCAAAGCTGTTATAAATGAATGCCATTCATAACAGCTGTGTGTCCTGCAGAGTGATCTGTGATTGGCCCACAGCTATCATATGGTACCTGGACCAATCACAGCATCCTGTACCATGTAGTTAACTGTAGCCAATCACAAGTCACTAATTTATTATTACATTTTTTTTAACATACTGCTACCAGTCAGTATCCCTGATTATCACCATACCAGTTATATGATGTGAAAAAAAAATATTTAATTTCTTAATTTTCCAAAAAATTGTGGGACTTTTTTTTACCAAAGACATGTAGCAGAATATATTTTGGCCTAGATTGATAAAAAAAAAGTAGATTTTATTGGATATGTTTTATACCGGAAAGCAGAAAATATTGTTTTCTTTTTTTTTCAAAAATTTTGGTTACATCGCAAAAGGTAAAGAACACAGTGGAGATCAAATATCAGCGAAATAAAGCTCTATTTGTGTTAAAAAAAATTATAAAAAATGTAATTTCCGTACAGTGTTGCATGGCAACGTAATTGCCAGTTAAAGGAGCACAGTGCTGAATAGCAAAAAATGGCCTGGTCATGAACAGAGTAAAACCTTCCTGAGCTGAGGTGGTTAAATGAGTTGTGCATTTTTAATGTTTTAATTTAAGCACTGTTAAAATCACTACTCCTCGCCAAATAGAATTTTTAAAAAACTTTTTGTTTTTTACTTTGGTACATGTTCTCCAGGGCAACGCCCAGCTCCCAAGCCATTCATTTGTTAATCCTTTATCTATTAGCACAAAAAATGACCATTACTATTTTTTAAAATTTGGCTCCTATTGACTTTCATTAGGTTCAGATTTGGTATTTCAACTTCATCAAATTTTGCCAAGCCCACCTCGAACTGAACACAAGTACGTTCGGCTCATCGCTATTGAGGAGTTTAACTGCCTGTGGTTTCTATGAAGTAAACAGTGGGTCATACTGTCTGCAATCTAGGTCTAAGAGGTATGTTATTGCATATAGCAATATTTGAAAAAGAAAAGTAAGTCTTTACTATTCTGCTCACTGCAAAGTTTTCTATGCCTTAGGGAGCTCATGGTCTGAGTGAGCACATGGCTGCAAAATAGGCCCAGATAGCAAGGATAACTTGCCACAAGTTTGTGACAGTATTGAATTATATTGCAAGTCTTGTAACTTGCTGCACATTTTAACTGGCATGTTGTACACTTGCAGAGCACTTGAAGCACAAGTTCTAGGTGACACTTTTCCAATTTGTAGCAAATTTGCGCGGCACCTCTCTAGCAAGAGCAAAGTTGCAGTGGTGAGTCTACAGCAAGAGCGCTGCAATTCTACAGCATGAAAATTCAGCCACAGTGACCCCTGTGGTGGGATGACTATTGCACAACATACATGAACCAGAACTTGCAGCAGACTTGCAGAATGTTTGCAAATAAATTTAATCTGGGGTCATGCAATGTGCACTTGCTGCAATTGTGCAACAAACCTCTGAATACTGGCAAGTCTAGCAATACCTTAGCAAATCATTTTCAAACTTGAAGCTCAATTGCTTGCTATCTGGGGATTTTAGCAGTTAGGATCAGATTAAGGCCTACTGTATTATTCTAATGTGTTTGCTCTCACTCATTAGTAGAAAAAATTATTTAGTAAGTATCTTTGCTTTTACTGGACATAAATCACCAAGATGGGGCGTACTTGTAGCAGGAAGAGATACCTGCTAGAGCCAAATTAAAATCAAGTTTTATTTGAAGCTCTTAAAGCAGAGTTCCAGGTAAAAGATGAACTCCTTTGAAAACATAAGCACACCCCCCCCCCCCTCATTTTTGGATATTTTTTTTATTCTTTCATACCTTTCTTGTATAT
This sequence comes from Glandirana rugosa, assembly GCA_018402905.1. NCBI lineage: Eukaryota > Metazoa > Chordata > Amphibia > Anura > Ranidae > Glandirana > Glandirana rugosa. The sequence goes on from BLSH010112740.1 coordinate 24,590, forward strand.
TTTCTTCGGGGTTTCTGTACCATGGTGCGGCGAGGTACATCACTTCCAAATTTGCAACTCGCACATGAGCAATAGGAAACAGGCTGTGAAGTAAGGATGCCGGCACCTGCATCTGGAGCCAATGGACATGTCGGCTTCGGGTGCCTACATCGCGGGCTCCCTCAAGAGGTAAGTGTCCTTATATTAAAAGTCAGCAGCTACAGTATTTGTATTTTTTATTTTTTTCACCCAGGCTTTAACCACTTGCCGACCAGCCACTGTATATATACGATGGCTCTCCTGCGCATACGTACGTACGACCCATACGACAGTCTGTGCATGTGAAACTGTGAGCACGCACGCATCCGCAGCAAACCGCAGGAGCACGCCCATGAACTCGGTATCCGCCGACGACTCGCAATCGCAGTACACAGAGGCAGAACGGGGATCTGTCTATGTAAACAAGGCAGATTCCTGTTCTGACGGGGGACATCAGTGATCAGGAACAGCAATCTCTTTGTTGTCCCAGGCAGCCCAGCCCCAACAAGGTTAGAACACACAATTAACCCCTTGATCTTCCCCTAGTGTTAACCCCCCTGCCAGTGTCATTTATACATTGATCAGTGCATTTTTTTAGCACTGATCAATGTATTGTCATTGGTCACCAAAAAGTGTCACTTAGGGTCAGATTTGTCCGCTGAAAATCGTAGATTGCTGCCACTACCAGTAAAAACATTTTTTGCTTTTTTGCGCAAACCAATCAATATACGCTTATTGCGGGGGTTTTTTTTACCAAAAATATGTAGAAGAATATACACTGGCCTAAACTGATGAATTTTTTTTTTTTTTTTGAATATGTATTATAGCAGAAAGTAAAAAATATTGTTTTTTCAAATACCACCAAAAGAAAGCTTTATTTGTGGGAAAAATAGGACATCAATTTTGTTTGGGTACAGCGTCTCACGACTGCGCAATTGTCAGTTAAAGCGACGCAGTGCTGTATTGCAAAAAATGACCTGGTCATTAAGGGGGTAAATCCTTCCTGGGCTGAAGTAGTAAAAGAGAATTATGAAACAAACAGAGCAGAACTGTCTGATAGTTTATCTGACCTGTGGAATAGAATTGTGCAATGCATAACTGTTACTGATGGGATATGCAATTATGCAGCTAAGCAGCTAACCAGTGCACATGCAAGGATAAAAAGAGATTATATAAGCTGTAAGAGCTTGTATGAATAATAATTTTCTCTTCTGTGAAGTATCAATACAGAAAAGTCTCTGCAAGTGTTACATAACTTCTCTGCCCTTCTGAAAGAAAGATACATCACTTTTTTTAGAGGCCAGGTTATGGGCAAATGACAAGATATGACTTTAGCATGAAACTACATCCTGTTACTCTACTTCCAAACAGCCTAAGAGATCCTATAGGTCAGTGCTCTCTTAACGGCATCCCTGGGGGTGGATACGGCCCTTTGCTTGCTTTTATCCGGCCCTTGGGGTATTATTCCCTCCACTGTCAACAACAGTGGGGGCAAAGTTCCTGCCACTGACAACGGCAACAGGGCACTATTCCTCCCACTGACACCAATGATGCAGCACCATTCCTCCCACTGACATCAACGATGGGGCACTATTCCTCCCACTGACACAAACAATGGGGCACTATTCCTCCCACTGACACCAATGATAAGACACTATTTCTCACACTAATACCAAAGAGGGGATGCTGTTTACTCCCACTGACACCAGGACATGTTCTGCTCCCGCTGGTCACAGTACGGCCCCCAGAAGTTTGAAAGACAGTAAACTGGCCCTTTGTTCAGAAAGTTTGGAGACCCTTCTCTAGATTAATAAGCTCTCACTCACAGTGATAATCAGAAAGATCCTACACTCAGTGATCTCAGAGTACTCATACTGAAACAGAAGCCCATGCTGAAACAGTAGCCCATGCTGAAACTAACATGGACATGTAGCACTACAAACGCTGCTCTGAAGATCTCCATGGGCAAGGATAAAAGGGTTGAGCACAATGCTGTCCTTTTAGAAAGCTTGCTACATGTGGCAGTCTCTCCGCTTGCAAATCCCTGGGTGTGCTGATGTACTCTCTCTGTCCCCCTTGCTCCCACTGCTTCTCAGGTAAGATTCTTAGTCAAACTGTGATGCTGAAAGGATCTTCCTAAGCCAGCCCAAGCCCAGCCTAGACCTAGGGGATCCCTCCTAGGCCACGACAGCCTCCTCGACAGTCCATCTTCCACCTGACTCCCCTGGTAGCATGACTCATCCATATTTAAGGGCTGACCCAGCCACCTTGCCAGGCCCTCTGCCTGGGGATTGGCCAAGTTCCCTCAAGTAAGCAGATCAACCCTCCTGGCCTCCGCCCACTAAATTCTAGAAGTTTCTTTAAACTTCCAGTTCCAGAGGGAGTGTCACGTACCTGTTGGTGGAGTCTGATTGTGCAGAGGGCAACCTCTCTTACGGTCCTGGTTCGGGAACCCCTGATAGAGGAAACAGGAGATTCCGGAGCACAGGGGGGCACGCGGGCTGGTGCGGATGCAGATGGTGTTGTGAAGATCCTCCAGGAGCTCGTGCAGATAGAAGAGTGGTGATGCAGGCCGGGTCGGTATTAGGCAGGCTAGTGCGGTACAAAGGAACAGGCAAGCGGTACGTCGGGTGCAGGCGGGGTCGCAAACAGGCAGGCGGCTGAGGTACAAAAGGGTTAGGCAGAGACGTGGTCGTAGGCAGGCAGAGGGTCGGTACAGGCAGAGTTCAATCAGAGGTCAGGCAAGCCGGGTCACAGATACAGGAAGACTGGGAAAACAGGTCACAGGAACTTACTAACACGCTGTAGATCCGACAGCACTTACTACAGGAAGCAGGAAGTTTAAATAGGGCTGCTCCTCAAGGAATTAGAGGAAAGAACAATCAAATGTTATTAACCCTCAGCACACTCTTCTAACATTGCCCCCCCCCCCAAGGGGCAGCCTCTGGATGCCCAAACGGATTCTCTTGGTTGGGTTCCTTCTCCAGAAGGTCCTGATCAGGGCCTCTGCATGTAAATTCTCTTCAGGCTCCCAAGAGCTCTCTTCAGGCCCGTAGCTCCTCCATTTAACCAGGTATTGGATGGTGCCACCTCTCCTCCTGCAATCCAGAATGGACTCCACCTCGAATTCTTCTGATCCATCAACCAATACTGGTGCTGGTGGACCTGTCTGTTGATCAGGAAAAGGGTCGGAGACTTTAGGCTTCAACAAGGACACATGAAAAACCGAGTGGATGCGGAATGACTCAGGCAGTTCCAGTTCATAGGCCACTTCATTGACCTTTCGTTTGATGGGAAAGGGTCCTATGAACTTAGGGCCAAGCTTCTTTGATGGGCATGCCAATCTCAAGTTGAGGGTGGAGAGCCATACCAGATTACCTGGCTCCAAGTTTAGTTCACCCCGCCTCTTCTTGTCATAGGTCTCCTTATTGGCCGCCTGTGTTCGTGCCATTGTCTCCTGCAGGAGTTTGTTATTGGAGAAAAAGAAATTCAGTAAGTCAGTCACAGCGGGCACCGAGTTTTCTGGGCAGGCATTGGATAAGAAGGCTGGATGGTAGCCAAAGTTAGCAAAAAAGGGTGACTGCTGGGTGGCCGAGTGAACCGAGTTGTTATATGCGAACTCCGCCAGCGGTAGGAGCGTAACCCAGTCGTCCTGGGAGAACGACGAGAAACAGCGTAGATATTGTTCGAGAGTCTGGTTGGTGCGCTCCGTCTGGCCGTTCGTCTGGGGATGGTATGCGGAGGACAGGGACAGGCCAATCTTCAGTGATTTACACAAAGACCTCCAGAACTTGGACGTGAATTGCACGCCACGGTCAGATACCACATCCGTTGGGATCCCGTGCAACCGGACAATCTCCTTAATGAATATTCTGGCCGTTTCTGCGGCTGAATGTGTGCTTTTCATAGGTAGAAAGTGGGCCATCTTAGAGAGTCTATCCACTACCACAAAGATGGTAGAGCAACCTTCGGAGGGGGGTAACTCCACAATGAAGTCCATGGAAATGTGGCTCCAGGGCCTCTCCGGAAAGGGGAATTGTTTAAGAAGGCCCCAAGCCCAAGTTTTACTCCCCTTACATCGGCTGCAGGTAGTGCACGATCCCACATAGGCCTTACAGTCCTCTCTAACTCGGGGCCACCAGAACGTGCGCTGCACTAATCCCAAAGTCTTGGGTGCCCAGCGAGGCGGTGGTCATGGCAGAGGTCTAAGACTGTGGTTCGCAGATGCCCCGGCACAAATATCTTGGTGCCATGCCAGAACAACCCGTCCTTGGGCTGCAGAGGAGTTCCCGGAAGGGGGTTTGGCCCCAGGGAAACTTGCCGGATCCATGACAACACGTCCTCCTGCAACAACAAGAAGCTTCCTGGAGACAATATAGTGTCAGGGGATACTGGAGCTTCCGGTATGTTGAACATACGAGACAAAGAGTCTGGTTTGGTGTTCTTCGACCCGGGCCTGTAGGTGATGTGAAAGGAAAATCGGGCGAAGAACAGCGCCCATCGGGCTTGGCGGGGTTTCAGCCTCCTGGCAATCCTCAGGTATTCCAAGTTGCAGTGATCTGTATAGATGAGAATGGGGTGTGCTGCCCCCTCTAGGAGATACCGCCATTCTTCCAGGGCAGCCTTGATAGCAAGAAGTTCCCGGTCCCCCACATCATAGTTTCTTTCAGCGGGGGATAGCTTGCGTGAAAAGAAAGCCACTGGATCAAGTAGCGCCTTAGTAATCTGCCTTTGAGAAAGAATAGCCCCGACTGCCACCTCGGATGCGTCAACCTTCAGAACATAGGACAGAGCGGGGTCTGGGTGCTTAAGGATGGGTGCAGAGGTGAATAGACTCTTAAGCTTCTCAAAGGCTGCTTGCGCCTCAGGAGTCCAGCGTAACGGGACACCCTGCTTGGTCAGGTGTGTGATAGGGGAGATGATGGAGGAAAATCCCCGGATAAACTTCCTGTAGAAGTTTGCAAATCCAATAAATCTCTGGATTCCCTTTCTGTCGACCGGGGCAGGCCAGTCCAAAATGGCAGAGACCTTTTGGGGGTCCATCTTGATGCCTCCGACAGAAATTATAAGTCCAAGGAATTGTATGCTTGCCTGCTCAAATTCACACTTTTCTGGTTTGGCACAGAGGCCGTGTTGACGGAGGCGACCCAGTACCTGTTTAACATGGGAACGGTGGAGCTCCAGGGAAGTTGAGAAGATCAAGATATCATCAAGGTAGGCGATGACAAAGAGGTCAAGAAAGTCCCGGAAGATGTCGTTTATAAAGTGCTGAAAAGTGGCTGGGGCATTGCATAACCCAAAAGGCATCACCAGGTACTCGAAGTGACCGAAGCGAGTACGAAAAGCCGTCTTCCATTCGTTACCTTCTCTGATCTGTACCAAGTTGTAAGCTCCACGGAGATCCAGTTTGGTGAACACAACAGCGGTCCCCAGGCGCTGGAATAGCTCTGGGACAAGTGGAAGCGGGTATCGATTTTTTACTGTGACCTTATTGAGTTCCCGGTAATCGATACATGGTCGCAGGGAATGGTCCTTTTTCTCCACGAAAAAGATGCCTGCCCCAGCCGGGGAAGTAGAAGGAGGGATAAAGCCCTTGTTGAGGTTCTCTTCAATATAAGTCTTCAGAGCGCTGAGTTCCAGCTCAGAAAGTGGATATATTTTGCCGAAGGGAATCTCTGCGCCAGGGAGGAGCTCAATGGGGCAGTCATATGGTCTATGAGGCGGAAGGGTCTCAGCCCCCTTCTTGCTGAAAACGCCCAAGAAAGTGTGGTAGATACTGGGGACGAGGTGACGGATGTCAGGCTCAGGGTCAAGATCCGGTGTTAGTAGAGCAGGGTTTGTCCCAGAAGCTTGGGGGAAGCAGTGCTGGTGGCAGTACGGGGACTGGAACTGAACTCTCCCAGTGTACCAGTCAATGGTGGGGTTATGGGCCTGGAGCCAGGGTAGTCCCAGGATGACAGGGAAGATGGGAGAGGCAATGGCATCAAGTGTGAGTATCTCCTGATGGCCGCCCAGCACCGTAGTGGTCGGGGGATGGTCTCCTGTGAGACCGGACCAGATTTTATGGTTGTACCATCAGCCAGGTGCACCGCCATCCTGTGGGTCTTGGGTTGCAGGGGTATCCCCTGTTGTGCAGCAAAAGTCAAATCCAGGAAACAGCTGCAGGCCCCAGAGTCTACAATGGCGGGAACGGTAATGGCTCCTCCGGGAAACTGTAGACACAGAGAGAGGGTGAGATGAGCTGTCCCGGCAGGTGCTGGTTGCGGGGAGGTAACTAGGCATTTTCCCACTTTGGCTGGGCAAGAGTGCACGAAGTGCCCCGGCTCTCCGCAGTAGAGGCAGAGGTGGAGGTTTCTTCAGCGCTGGCTCTCTTCAGACGTCAGTGCCGGGCGTGCCAAGCCCCGCTTCTGGGGTCCAGGCGGCCTCGGAGGAGGAGAGGTGGCTATGCTGGAACCAGTCAGGGTGCCTTTTGGCAACCCCCCGGTGGGAGGTAGCACCCAGGAGGGTCGCAGGTTCACATTGGCCCTTTCTGCTCTGCGTTCTCGAAGGCGTTGATCGATCTGGATGGCCAGATTGATAAGCCTCTCCAGGGAGACTGGCGCCCCCACACGGGCCATCTCATCCTTCAGGGGGTCGGCCAAGCCCCTCAGGAACTGGTGGCGCAGAGCAGCTTCATTCCAGGCTGTGTCGGAGCTCCAACGCCTGAACTCGGATACATACTCCTCTGCCGGACGGCAGCCTTGACGGAGGGCGTGGAGTGCGGCTTCGGCAGTAGCCGCCTGATGCGGATCTTCATATAGCCGTGCCATCGCTTGGAAGAACTGGGTTAAATCCGACACTTCAGGTGCCCCTTGCTCCAAGAGCCGGTGGGCCCATAATTGGGGCTCATCCCTAAGTAAGGAAATCACCAGCCCCACCTTCGTGGATTCCAGGGAGAAGGTGTGGGGCTGCAGGCTGAGATAAAGTTCGCAGGCGCAGCGGAACACTCTGAACTTCCTACGGTCCCCTGAGAACCGTTCTGGTAAGGGCACTGGGGGTTTCGTTGCTGGCAGGCCAGCCCCTGATGGGGCCAGCGAGGCATATTCCCGAAGCTGGGACTGTAGCTGGGTGTAGTCTGTTTGCAGGTGCTGCACGGCTTGAGAGAGACTGTCCAAATGCTGACATAGTACATGCAGCGGAGAGGGCCCCTGCTCAGACTCAGTCATGGCTGTCGGATACTGTCACGTACCTGTTGGTGGAGTCTGATTGTGCAGAGGGCAACCTCTCTTACGGCCCTGGTTCGGGAACCCCTGATAGAGGAAACAGGAGATTCCGGAGCACAGGGGGGCACGAGGGCTGGTGCGGATGCAGATGGTGTTGTGAAGATCCTCCAAGAGCTCGTGCAGACAGAAGAGTGGTGATGCAGGACGGGTCGGTATTAGGCAGGCTAGTGCGGTACAAAGGAACAGGCAAGCGGGACGTCGGGTGCAGGCGGGGTCATAAACAGGCGGGCGGCTGAGGTACAAGAGGGTTAGGCAGAGACGTGGTCGTAGGCAGGCAGAGTGTCGGTACAGGCAGAGTTCAGGCAAGCCGGGTCACAGATACAGGAAGACTGGGAAAACAGGTCACAGGAACTCACTAACACGCTGTAGATCCGACAGCACTTACTACAGGAAGCAGGAAGTTTAAATAGGGCTGCTCCTCAAGGAATTAGAGGAAAGAACAATCAAATGGTATTAACCCTCAGCACACTCTTCTAACAGGGAGGAACCAGAGACCTGCCTTTGTGTTTCATACAGTCTGACCTACAGTAAAAGCAAGCAAATATTTGGGGGGAACACCCTAACCCTTGCTCAACAATCACCTAAAAACCTCCAGATGTCAAGCCTTTTCTTGGACTAATCTCATCTGCTACTTCATTCTCTCCTTTAACACCCAAGCATCAAGTAGTAGATACCGCAACCTGATGATGGATAAATGTGACTTTGAAAAACCCGTCCTATAGAAGCACAATGGTGAGAGACAACCTAATAATTAATGTGTAAGTATTCAATTTTTTGCTGCAAGGAATGTTGTCTAATTTAAGTGGATCTCTTGCATACCTTGCCTTGTGTTGTGTTTTCAAAGTGACTGCTTTTGACATTAACTTTCAAAACTCCATGATTCCATGTATAGTGTTTGTCAAGTTGGTTTTCACAGATCATTTGACAGGTGATTAGCAACTCTATCTGGAGCATCTTAGTTCAAAATAGGCAGACAATTGAATCCAATTAGCTTTACATTATCCCTATTGAAGTCTAAAGCAGGCCATAGACAAGTCTAAAAACAAAAAAAATTGTGTTGATTGTCAAATCATTTGTTTTTCACATCAGTAGTGGGCCAGATGCAACAGGATTCTGGGGACTGAAAGCCATCTCTTAAAGTTTGACATATGTCTTTCTTCCTCTGCTTCAATACCTCTAAAACTGGCAGAATCCTCCTCCTTCTCCCTCTCCTCTTGTGTGTTCTGTGGCATCACAAGAATGGTGTCTGCATTAACAGGTTCCCGACCGCGCGCCGTCTTTTCACGGCGGCAGTCGGGGAGCCCTGCGTGAATCGCCGTAAATAAGCGGCGATTCGCATTTGGCCACCAGGGGGCGCACAACCGCCGCACTCCTGGGGAGTGTGCCCGCGGCTCGGGCAGACCCGATGTCCGCCGGCGAGCCGCGATGAGCGGCTACAGGGAAAAGAACGGGGAACCGCCGATGTAAACACGGCGGTTCCCCGCCCTGTCAGTGGGGCATGAGAGATCTACTGATCCCTGTCACTTGGATCAGTTAGATCTCTCATGCCCATGTTAGCCCAACCCCCCCACAGTAAGAACACACCCAGGGAACACACTTAACCCCTAGCTCTCCCCCTGCAGGTTAACCCCTTCACTGCCAATGACATTTATACAGTAATCAGTGGACATTTAAATTTCTGATCGCTGAATAAATGTCATTGGTCCAAAAAAAGTGTCAAAATGTTCCGACATGTCCCCCCCAATATCGCATTACCGCTAAAAATCGCAGATCTCCGCCATTACTAGTAAAAAAAAAAAAAAACCCCAGAAATTAATTCTCATCATCCGTAAACGCGGCCACTTTTGCGCAAACCAATCAATAAACACCAATTGCGATTTTTTTTTATCGCAAATATGAGGAATTATATAAATCGGCCAAAAACGGTGAAAAAAATGTTTTTTTATATTTTTTTTTTGGATTTGAATTTTAGCAAAAAGTAAGAAATTTGGGTTTTTTGCAAAATGGTTGCTCTTCTTTTGTTTATAGCGGCGATAAGAAATGACGCAGAGGCGATCAAATACCACCAAAAGAAAGCTCTATTTGTGGGAAAAAAAGGACGCAAATTTTGTTTGGGTACAACGTCGCACGACCGCGCAATTGTCAGTTAAAGCGACGCAGCGCCGAATCGCAAAAAGTGCTCTGGTCCTAAAGTGCCAAATTCTTCCGGGGGTGAAGTGGTTAAGTGGGCCTTGAGAGTAAACAAAGTCCTCCTCTTCCTCCTGCTGCTCTGCTTCTAGTGCCCTGTCCATAATGCCACACAGAGCATGCTCCAGCAGGAACACAAGGGGGATTGTGTCACTGATGCATGCACCACTTTAAATGGTGACAGTACAGTACATCCTTTATCAGCAGCCATTGGCATGAGGAAAAAAAGCAGAGCTGCCCTGAGTCTGTGCTTGTGCCATACTCAGACAGGTACTCGTTGATGGCCCTCTAATGCATGTGCAGCTGCTGCAGCATTGCAAAAGTTGAGTTCCACCTGGTGGACATGTCACAAATCAGGCGGTTTACAAGGAGGTTGAATTCCCGCTAAATTTCAGCTAACCGAACACTTGGCCCAACTATGCCAAAACATTGCCTTCCACATGGGCTGGAATGAAAATAGATAACTGGGAACCTACCATTGTGGTACAGCACATTCTGCAAATTCACAGAAGGGGCAGAATTCACCAGACGGAAAGGCAGGAGTTGTAAAGCCAGCAATTTTGACATGCTGGAATTTAAACGCTGGGCATGTGGGTGGCAGAGAGTGTATTTTTTTTTTTGCACTGCAGCAGCTGGGGCAGAGACATTTGCCTGCTATACCCTACAGCTGGTGGTGTGCTGCTGGAAGACGTGTTGCAAGGACCTGTGACACCCTTTTTATACCATCATCCATGTCAGTGGAGGCTGCTGAGAGGTCATGAAATATAGTGGGGTTAGACATGAGAGGTGAGGAGAAGAATTGTGTCACTTGTGTGTCACTTGTGTGTGACTTTCAGGTGCTCTTACCAACGAGCTGAGTGGTGGGAAGTTAAATGCTTTGTCAAGCAAATGGTACATAAATGGCTGGTGTTTTTGCCATGCTTGGTCTGCACAGATTGCAAATAGCATATGTGCTAAAAAAGGTCCACACAGCCGAGCTGTGGGAAGTGAGCCAGGAGATAACAGCTCCACAATCTGATGGAATAAGGTGGCTACTCTCTACTCTTCCATGATGCCTGCCTTTGTAGGACATCCTGCCTCGTTAGGGTTGTTTCTCCCCCTCACTTTCCTCCTCTACTCTATCCGACACCTAAGTCACATCAGCGACCTCATCATCAGCATCCCCTCCATCCTCATCATCACTGGAGCCAACTTGGCATTACACTGCGGCTGGGGGAACATGACTGCCAATTTGTTGTATCAGTGTTCTCCCCTACAGAGTTCATGCTCATTCTCTCCTCCTCTTCTGTTTTTGGCTTCCTTTTTTGGGGGGGGGGGGGGGGTACCTGGTTTTGACATGTCAAAGCTCTCAGAAAGCTGCGGTGCTTTTGACAAAGTGCAAAGGGCTCACGATTGTGCAAGGAATCACATGCGGCTGCCCACAGTAAACATGCTGTTATGGTCAGCAATTGTATTTTTTAATATAGGGCAAAGAACCGCTTTAAGTATAAGACTCTGCATTAAATTGTTACAGATCATTTAGTCACATAAGAGACTTTGATAATTGATCTGGGATAATTAGCTTGTCCAGACAATTGTTTTTTTTCATGTGCAGATACATCTAAAAAAAAAATTGCTAACATAAAATATCCTTTATTAAGAGTCTATAAATTCAGCAATTGCAGTGGCCTGATATATATCCGTTTCTGCACAAATATACAAGAAGCCATAATATATTGGGAATTAACTAAAATAAAGAATAAGAAGCTAGAGATTTGCAAATGTAATTCAACAAGACCTAATATTTAATTCTATTTGTTTTACTTACAATACCTACCTTCTGATGTGTTAATGTTATGGACAAGTTTAAAAATGGTTAGTAATCCTGACATGCTGTATTTTCTCTCTATAATGCACAGTGCCTATATTGCAATTAACTCAACACTGCAAGCCAAGAACTGCCACAGAATTTTAAAATATAGATTTGTGTTTTACCCTTGTTATTTTCTAAGCATAATTCAGTACACATAATTAGTACAATATCACAAACGTCACAATTTTTAAATCTTTACAATACCAATACAATACAATATAACCATACACATTTTGGTGAGATGGGATTAAAACAATCAAAAAGTTCTCATTCTAAACAATGCATAGCACAGTAAAGCCTTCTTAAAACAGAAGGTATTCACATGTCTCATTTAATCACATATCCCAAAAATTAGAAGATTAATCCTCATTTAAGGACAATGGGCAAAGCCAAATAATTGTTTTTATCCTTCTGGCCAGATGCACACCCAGAATTGCTGGTATATAATGCAAATATAGCCTAATATTATAGAGTCATTATAGATCATACAACTGTTCTAGTTTGGTTATCATCACTGCATGGCTTCTATGAAGTTTATCTGGCTCTACAATATTAGGCTATATTTGCTTTAATTCCTTCGCAACACAACCTGTATGGTTATACTCTTCTGTTTGGTCCCATGGTTTCTATGCACTGCACTAAGGGCAAAAAGCAATGGTTTGCATGGACCCACCCATCATCATAAAATGGGGAATAACCCTCTAATTTTTGGGATATCTGATGGAATGAGACATGTGAAGGCTTTACTGTGCAAAGCTAATACAGTAAAATACATCTTTAAACTGTGCTTAAAAAATAGTATTGTCTTTAAATATAGAACTGTTGAAATAATTTATCTGAGTTGATTAGGACTTTTCCTACATTTTTTTAAAACTGAAAAGAAGGTATTTTGCTTTTAAGAGAAATTAGAGGTTTACACCGTGACTTTATGAAGATCATGTTAACTAGCACAGATTAAACAAATCTCTTTCATTACACCATAAGACTGTTTTTTATCCTAGCTTAAACATAAATTATTGTGCATGTTGTACAATAAAATGCTGAGATTAGCCAAATTCAAGGCAAATAAATACACAGATGACATGCATATATGAGCACTGTTTTTCGTTTTCTCTCTATTCAGTTCTGAGAATTACACAGCTCTGCCTCGTAGATTGCTCAAGCAGATTCTAACATACAGGAAAATCTATGGGTGATAATAAAAGCACTTCTAAATGTTAAAATGGCCTGTTTACAAATAGTTATATAATCCATCATATAAACTGTCAAATAAACTATACCATGCATATGTGCACGTTGCAGCAAATGTTCCTGGGGAATTCTGTTTAGTTAGTTTTATCTATCTGAACTTCTACTGCCATGCCATGTCCTTTTTGTTTTTTTTTAATTTGAAGAATATCTTTTTCTCATTTTTTCTTTTACTTTCTCTATATCAACAAAGACAAAAATAATGTTTGCATTGCATTAGTAAAAACACATACACCCCCCAAAAATCCAGAGCCATTAATATCCGTAGATTATACCTAAGCCTGCAGTTCCAAGTGGATAACCCTGGGGACAGGGCCCTATTTTCACTAGATGCACACAAAGCATTTGACAATATAAAATGGGACTACATGTGGGAGACCATGAAGAGATTTGGGTTTGGACAGGCGTTCCTGTCTTGGACCAAATTGCTATACACTGCCCCTCGGGCCTCCATAAGAGTGGCTGGCAGACTTTCCCCTAGTTTTCCCCTGTATAGGGGCACATGGCAGGGATGCCCACTGTCTCCCCTGCTATTTGCTATAGCCATTGAGCCACTAGTGGCGATGATACGCTCGAACGCCTCTATCCGAGGATTCCAATGCGGAGATAGACAGGACAAGATTATGATATATACCGACGATACTATGCTCCTGCTGGGAGACACCCGGACGGCTCTGCAGTCCGCTATGGAGGATACTAACGAATTTAGGAGGTTCTCTGGCCTTCTCATTAATTGGTCAAAATCCTCCATTATGCCTATAGACAAGGATATAGACACTACCTAGCTGGCACATCAGGATATCCCTATAACATCTAAATTTATATACCTCAGAATTCTGGTAACCCTGAACTCACTAGATTATATACCCTTGAACCTAACCCCACTGCTCACCCGCATGAGAGACAGGATTAAAGTCTGGTCTCGATTAAAGATGTCGGTAGTAGGCCGTGTCAATCTAATAAAAATTATTTTCTTGCCACAGCTTTTATACGTACTACACAACACCCCCATGGTTATACCCCTTAAAGTATTTTGGGTAATTAACTCTATTTTTCGCACGCTCATATGGCATAATAAACCACCCTGAATTAAACTTGAGCAATTACAACATCCGAAAGAAAGAGGGGGGCTGGCACTTCCTAACCCATGGGCTTACTATCTAGCAGCTCAGTTGCAGCACATTACCAGGGGATTACCACACCCCACAAAGAAACTGGAGGCTTCAGAATATATAATATATCATGAGACAGGGGAAAAGAACGTTGCTATGGGGGCTTGAGGAGGAGCATGGAGAGGAGGCTTTACAGGGGGTATAAATGTGTTCCCTAAATGTGGCTCAAAGATTATCCCAACTCTACATTTTGCACCGTGTTCACTTTACACCAGCTACACTATACAAAATGGGGGTGAGGTCTGACCCTATATGCCCAAGATGCAATAGAGATCATGGGGACTTGATCCAACTGTTATGGAGATGTCCTAAACTTCATCTATACTGGACTAGGATCCTAGATACTATACATGGGGTGTTTCAGCTCAATGTTGACGGGCATCCGAAGCTTTGCCTCTTGGGAATAGTGGATGACCTACAGGGGGAAGAGGTGACTAAAAAAAATAGCTCGAGCACTGTTTCAGGCCAGGAAACTGCTGCTTAGACACTGGAAGGATGTTAACCCTCCTACATGGAAAGAATGGGTAGAAATGATGGGTGACATGCTTCGCCTAGAAAAATAAATATACCAACATAGAGGTAGTCCACTTAAATTTCAATCCCTATTGTCCTCCTGGTTGGATACCCCAGGTCTATCCCCAACAGACTTTATCCTGGATAGGCTACTATGTCGGTAGTAAGGGAAGCTTACTTAAGAGAATCTTTACTGCATGGAGTTGCTGAGTTTACAATGGATGGGAACACTATGTTAATTATAGGGAGTGATGTGGTTTTATTGATTCTGATGATTGCCATGCTGTAAGATAAGTCTAATGTACTCTGGAACTGTAATAATAATGTACAATTGTCACAATTTCTTGTTTAGTTTAATAAACTTTATTGATATAAAAAAAAACACATACACAGATCCACTAATGAATCATAATGTTTCTGTATTCATAATGGGGATAGAGGCCAGTGCAAATGAGAACCACTGCAGAACCTTGTTTAATTACTTCAGCCCCCAAAGGATTTACCCCCTTCCTGACCAGAGTACTATTTGCGATACGGCACTGCGTCGCCTTAACTGACAATTGCGCAGTTGTGCGACGTTGTACCCAAAAAAAATTACCATCCTTTTTTCCCACAAATAGAGCTTTCTTTTGGTGGTATTTGATCACCTCTGCGTTTTTTATTTTTTGTGCTATAAACAAAAAAGAGTGACAATTTTGAAAAAAAAAAGCTATATTTTTTACTTTTTGCTATAATACATATCCAAAAAATATATATTAAAAAACTAATTTGTTCATCAGTTTAGGCTGATATATATTCTTCTACATATTTTTTGTAAAAAAATTGCAATAAGCATATATTGCGCAAAAGTTATAGCATCTACAAACTATGAGAATTTATAGCGTTTTTATTTATTTATTTTTTACTAGTAATGGCAGCGATCTGCGATTTTTAGTGGGACTGCGATATTGTGGCAGACATATCAGATAGTTTTGACACTTTTTAGGGACCACTGACATGTATACAGCAATCAGTGCTATAAATAGCCACTGATTACTGTATAAATGTCACTGGCAGGGAAGGGGTTAACAGTAGGGGGTTATCAAAGGGTTAACTGTGTTCCCTGTCAGTGTGTTCTAACTGTGTGGGGCGGGGATGACTGGGGGAAGAGAGAGATCGCTGCTCCCATATACTGGGAACATTCGATCACTCTCCCCTGTCAAAACGGGGATCCGCTTGTTTACATTCACGGACCCCCATTCTGTCACTGCGGGGGAGCGATCGCGGGTGGCCAGGGGGGCATCAAATCCGCCCCACCCACTGATTGGCCCCCCCGCTAGCCAGTGAGCCTGCGAGTGCGCCTCCAACGGCGCGTGTGCCCACAATGCACAATCCCGCGCCCGCCGTCAGGTGATGGCGATTCGTGCAGGAGAGCCATATTGCTGTCGTCAATCCATGGCGGGCGGCCGGCAACTGGTTAAACTGGTGGTATAATTCTAACTAGCTATCCACAGCTATTGTCTTATAAGATGATTCTTGCTCAAATGATTACTATTTCACAGTTGAAACAATGTTTTTAAAGCTTTATGCCTTGCCATGAAAAAATTTCTTGGTTGCTGTGCTTTCATGCTGTGGTGGTTGGTAAAAAAAATCCTATTTTGCCTTTGCTAAATTTAAAGCTGAACTCCAACTTTCTTTTCACTAGAACTGAATGGAATGATTAATCCCAGCATAGATCATGCGTCTGTAGCATGTTGCACTGTTGTCTGCAGACCCCCTGATATTCTGGGTTTAGTTGTGTCTTTGTATCATGTGACACTCTGTATATCCTGCTATAGACCGTGCTCCTTCCACAGCCACTTCCTGCAGCAGCTCGAGTCTATAACACAACAATTTGTAGTCTTTCAGACTCTGCAAACAATGTAACTCTCTTCACAGCTCTGATGGTGGGTGGGATTGAATACATCCTAATTAGCATTCAATCCCTCCTAGTCACACCTACAGAAAAGTCCAAACCTCCTAAATCCCGACTCACAGATCACAGCATTATTCAAGAAGGAAACCTCTTCATACACAGACCACAATTTGAATTCAATCCTGCCCAATTAAATATGCCGACCATTGTGAACAGGGAGAATCTCACCCCTCAGATCCCTCTTCACGTCATGTATAATAAAGGTGCAGGAATGGGATGGGCCATGCTGCCAGTTATGAAGGTAAATCCATCTAGAAGAAATCTAAAAACTGTAATCACTAGGACACTGTGGGACACACATTCAACATATGCAGCTCTGAATGAGTGGTTACAAAATACAAAAACAATATTCAGGGATGGTTGTAGGAGAGTAGGAGAGGGTTAAAATTTTTGTCAGGTTTTATTGCCATCTGTATTTTATTGGGGAGATTTTCATTTCCTTTCATATAGTCACAGCAGGAAGTGAGAGAAAATCTCTCCAAAGTAAATTCACCTCTTAGACAGTCGTCCCCAGAACGAATGTACTTGTTAGAAGACTTCTCTTATCTACTCTATCCAAATCCAAAAAAAAAAGTTTTGACTTTAGGTATTAAGCTAACAGTGACATTTCTGTGAATGCTATCTATTATGTCATATTATTTTATTAAATACCATTACTATCTGATGTCTACATTATTGTTTTACCAATTTTAACAGGTATCATGGGCCTCCAATTGAACAATCTGTCAGAGACATTTTTTTTCTTAGGATTTGGTGAACAAAGCCCACCACCCTTTCTGCTCTTTGCACTGTTTCTGTCAATGTATTTGGTCACTGTATTTGGAAACCTTGGAATTACAGTGCTTATATTAACAAATGACCATCTTCATAGCCCCATGTACTTTTTCCTCTTCAACCTAGCATTCATTGATCTTTTGTATTCCTCAGGTATTACACCTAAAATGCTGGCTGACTTGATTTCAGCAGAAAAGAGTATATCTTACCTAGGATGTGCCTTCCAAATGTACTGCTTTATTGCCCTAGGGAGCAGTGAAAGTTTTCTTCTTGCCGCAATGGCAATTGATCGCTATGCAGCAATATGTAACCCACTTCTCTATCTAAGGATTATGACTAAAGAAAAATGTCTTAAGTTATTGAGTGGTTCTTACTTTGGTGGCTTTCTTCATTCTGTAATACATACATGCTGCACGTTTCGCCTTTCATTTTGTAAAACCCATCAAATCGATCACTTCTTTTGTGATATTCCACCTTTGTTAACCACTTGACAACTGGGCACTTAAACCCCCTTCCTAACCAGACCAATTTTCAGCTTTCAGCGCTCTCACACTTTGAATGACAATTACTCAGTCATGCAACACTGTACCCATATGAAATTTGCGTCCTTTTTTTCACACAAATAGAGCTTTCTTTTGGTGGTATTTAATCATCTCTGGGTTTTTTATTTTTTGCGCTATAATTAAAAAAAGACCGAAAATTTTGTAAAAAAATGAATTTTTCTTCGTTTCTGTTATAAAATTTTGCAAATTAGTAATTTTTCTTCATAAATTTTGGCCAAAATTTATACTGCTACCTATCTTTGGTAAAAAAAAAAACTAATTAGTGGATATTATTTGGTCTTTGTGAAAGTTATAGAGTCTACAA